>OX465283.1:108410739-108930771 GCA_949987705.1 Thereva unica
ATTTATTAGCTGGCTTAGGCAGTAGATAATAATATTTTGTGGTCATGTTGAAGGTTATGCGGATATAGCAAATGATTTTATTTAATTTAGCAAATGAACGATTCAATTGTGGGTAAATTCTGCTTGTTTAATCTTTTAACCCCGTGAAAATAACTAAAACTAAAGAGATTATAAATATAAAGGTAAATGTTCGTGGCAAACATAACAATTTGCTGCTATTTAAATTGCAGTAATTCAATGGTATTTGAAATTAAATAAAAGAGGATAACAATATTGAATACTTAGTTATGGTTTCATAATGGTTTTAGAATTTTTTCGAATATTTTTGGTGTCAATTAATTTGAAATTTAATATTAAAATGTTATCGTTTAAAATAGTAACGTATTCTTCGAACTATGGCTTACTAAAAGCAACTATCGTCTTCTTACATAAACCTACTCAAGCCTTTTCTTTTAAAGAAAAATAAACGACTGAAAGATACCTGTGGTGTGCAGAAGGATTGGTATATGAAGAATGGCGAAAAAGAAGAAGAAGACGAAGAGTCTCGTGCGGTTGTTCTCTAACCTTCTTTTCGGTCGGTAGGTGTTGTGTATGTGTTATGTCTGCGGTCTAACCGTGCCGCATCATAAACCCGACACCGTATAGGAATCGCTACTTCGGCACGTTGTCGGATCGTACACCACGGCAAGTCCTGGGCAACATTCCTCAGGTAATGTGTGTATTGTGTGTAATATGTATAGTGTAACCGTGCCGGATCGAGCACCACGACGCCGCATAGGAGCGGAGAAGGTGACCTCTCCGGAACAATTTAGAACAATTTAGGGGGAAAAATACTGAATGGTTTTTAACGGTCTTCATATTTTTAGGGGTAATTGTAGGGGGCTTGAGAAAATGCTCCCAAATATTTTAAACAGTTATACGGTAATTTAAATATGTATGTAATTTATTCGAACTCTGATTGGTTGTTGAATTCGTTGGTGGTAATTTGAATAGCCTGAAGCAAAAGACGCGTAACGTGGTTCGAACATGAACTCGATTTGCCACTATCAACTTTTCCGGCCATGGAAATGATTGCTCGTTATGATGGTGAAGAAGCCACACAATTCTCGGCAATATTTCTTTAAAATATTACCAAGGAAGCGATAGCCTAGGTCAGGAGTGACAAACCTATGGCACGAGTAGCACGCATTAAAAATTTCGTTGGTGCAGCGTTTAGGTTAGCAGATGCAGGTTAACGGGAAACATTGAGACAGTATTTTTATCATATGCCTGATATGAAAGTGACACTTTACTCCGTTAAGTTGACATCTTGAAGCTTGGTTGAAACGTACTGCAAGTGCAAATGTAATCGCTCGGCTAGGATCAACCAATAGGTATTTTTTGATCGGCAGAGTGCTTGTTATGTAACCCAGGATTGAAAGCTTGGGTGCTCTTTTTCGCCGTAGTCCATCAATTTCTCAAGAGCTCAAGCTCATTTCAAGCCAATGTTTCGCTTCAACTAGGCAGAGCTCGAGTTCTTCAGATTTTCAAGCTGCAAATTTATTTTTTATTTTTTTTTATATGAAAAAACCAAGCTTAGGTGTAACCCTTTATACTACCAGTCCGTCATGTCATGTCGTTCAGTTCATGGTGCAATGTCTAGTAGTAAGCTTGGTTTGAAGAATAGAGGAGAATAGGAAAGGTTAGAGGGGGTCTGGAGGGTGTAGAAGAAAATGACGATGAACCTCACGTTTGAACTCTAAGATGTTGTACGAGTTCGGAAATACTGACTGCGGGAGATTATTCCACAGTCGAGTTGTTCTATTCATAAACGAACTTCTAAACCGTATTGTGCGTGAACGAGGGGACTGTTGGGTATGGGGGTGAGCCGAGCGGGCTAGTCTTGTGTTGCAGGAAAAGTATTGCCGTACAGGCAGGAGGTCCTGAATTTCAGTGGAAAAGTCGCCATGGTAATAGCGATAAAGTATGGAGAGGGCTAGTACATTCCTGCGGTGGCTTAAGGTGTCTATGGAGGCGCGAAAGGGGCCATCACCAATGAGCTTGAGGGCACGATTTTGCACCTTGTCGAGACAAGCCAAGGTGGTTTTTGGGGCGCCTGCCCAGATATGCGAGTTGTATTCGAGGCGCGGCCGAATGTAGGATTTGTATATTGTAGCCATTGCGGCTGGCTGGTACCGTCATCAACGAAGCAGTGAAGTGGGTTGGAGGGGATTGAGAGCAGATCATTAATGAAGATTAGAAAAAGTGCGGGTGAGAGAATTGACTCCTGGAGAACTCCGGCCGAAATGACATGTGGGTTGGATTCGACGCCGTCCAATACTACCTTGATTGAACGGCCTGAAAGAAAGCTCTCAATCCAGTTCCTTAGAACTAAGTGTATACCAATAGCGGGGAGTTTATTCAGCAGAGCTGGGTGCCATACTCTGTCAAAAGCCTTTGATATATCTAGAGCAACCAGACTAGACTCGCCAAAGCTGTAAATGCTTTGGTTGGTACGCTCGGTTAAACACACAAGCAGATCGAAAGTAGACCGTTTAGATCTGAAGTCGTATTGCCTGTCGTGTATAAATTGGTTGGATTCTAGATATTTCATCAGCTTTTAATTGATTATTGTCTCCATGATTTTGGAGAGAACAGAAGTAATTGCTATTGGGCGGTAGTTTAAGGGGTCGCTGGCTTCACCTTTTTTTGGGATTGGCTGAACATAAGCTAGTTTCCAAGAGTCGGGATACACTCCGGAGAAGTAAGACAGGGCAAAAAGTTTGCGCAGAGGTTTAGCGAAAGGTGAGGCACATTTTTTAAGTACCATAGGGGGGATTTTGTCGGGGCCAGTGGATTTATTGACGTCGAGTTCTTTGAGATACCTAAACACCTCGCGAGTCCTGAAGTGAACTCCGTCCATAGAGTGGGTGGTATTATCGAGAGTGGGGGGTGACATAGCAGCATCGGGTAAAAAAGAATTTGCGGTAACAGAGAAGCTAATAGGTCGGCCTTGGGTTTGCTTTCTGTTATCACTTCCTTGTTGTGAATAAAAGGAGGTGTTGAGGAGGAAGTAAAATTCTTCTTGATGGCGGTTACCAAGGACCAGAAGTTTTTGCTGCCTGTAGTGGAGTTAAGAATCTTACTTCTCAATCTATCATCAAATGATGATTTGACTTTCCTGATGATGGAGTTACAGGAGTTTCTAAGTTTGACGTACGCACGACGAAGTGGCTCATTAGGCGAACGTCTGTATGCTCTATATGCGGCTTCTTTAGCTTTGATTGCTTTTTGTTAACGTAATAAAATGTTATTGTAAGTAAAGAAGTGAGACGCTTAAACACTTACTGAAAATAAACAAACAAGTTGCCGCCGCAAACCTCACTTGATAATAATACAGTATTCCTTCCTTATTTAAAACTCCTTTCATTCACAAAACACACCGTTATACCGTTATTCAATATTTTAATATTACCAATAACTTAACACATCAGCAATTTTATAATAATGCAAATTGTTTTTTTTTGGCACGCATAGTGAAAAGGTTCGCCACCCCTGACCTAGGTAACGACTACCCTGGTCTGGAAAATTTACAAAAAAAATAAAGATTCCTCTGATGCACAATGCTTGAAATGTCCGAAGAAAATAGGATGTAAAGGATTAAATACATATTATACAACTGGGATTTTGAGACATTTGCAGCGCATTAATAAGATTAAATTTGATGAACTAGTTGCATTACTATCATCAACTGAAACAGAAGCATCTATAGGCATCGAGCAGATTTGATATACATACCTCCATTTTTGGGTGAAATTGTTGCCACATTTACAGCCAAGGATACTAACGATAAGAGCCATTACCAATAATGATTTCATACGGGAAGCACTAGCCGTAAAAGAGTAAATGGTCCGGGCGCTGTAGTCAAAATTTAAAATACGACACTTAAACCAATAGAAATGATTTTTGGCATACGAGCAGTTTTGGAAGAGTACTTTAAGAATAAAAATATGTATTTCTGAAATATTTCGACTAAAATCTAACGATCAACGAAGTCAATATCTTTTTCGGTTCGCACAATATCGTGCAGGAAAAAATACTACATACGTACGCACACACACACACATACCTCTTGATGAAAACTTCGATAACAATAACTTCCCTATACTGGGAATCAGTCAACACGCGCGCTCGTGAATTAAACATATACACTAACTGGAAAACTATCACTTTAATTTACTTGTGGAACAATCTACTATTAATATTGTACATCTATATAGAGATATTTTTACACACCCTAATGCAACTGGGTTCCTCCCCAGTGGGAAAAATTGGGAGCGATGCACAGGGGAGTGCACTTGGAGCACTCTCAAGGGAGCTTTCTAGGAGTTTTCATAAATTTTATATAAAAAAAGAAAACGGGCAATTATCTTCATGCCCATAAAATGTGACATTAGCAAACTCAATAGCCCGGCTCTCGTTCGATACGGAGGACAAGCAGCTTTGGAAGCTGATAGAGTTTAGTTGGGGGACTTCTTTGGTAAAGCCACTCTCGGGCTTGGAAAGTAAAGGCAATTGCAAAAGATAAACAAAATAAAAGCTTTTCGATACCGGATCACATACCCACAGGCGCCCATGAATATTTCTTTTTTAAAAAGCTTTTTTATAATGCTCCAACAACGTGTTTTTGGGAGCATAAAAACGTATGCTCCCTCGCAATGACATACAATGTTAAAAAGAATATAGAACCGGTATGGCAACGGGAGCACTCTATGCTCCTTTTGGTGCGTTCCAAGATGGCTCTTGGAGCACTCCTTTTCCCGCTGGGTCTATAATAAATCAAACGCACAACACAAACGGACAATCGTAATCTCCTCATTCTCTTTATTTTCAAGGCCGGTACCCGTCAACACTATAAATCAAATTGGCGCAATTTAATACTCAACAAAGAATCATTTTGGAGTGTAAGTTTGACTTTTGCTTTCACTCCGCAACAAAACTCAAAATTCACTGCGTATTTATTGAGAAAAACAACTTGAAATCCACAGATTTCACGCACAATAAACAGACAATTGGTGAGCTCGAGTCTCTTGTGCATAGATTGTCACTGGCGTGCACACGGGTATGGCAGGTATGGCAGCTGCCATACCAAACAAATCATCGGCGCCCCAACGCCTCCAAAAAATAAAAATTATTTAAAAAAAATTTTTTTTTTCTTCTTTATTTTAATTTTTTCAACAATTTGTTTTTTAATTTGATATTTTCAAGCGGAATTTTCTGAAAATTTTTTTTTGAATTTGTTTGCGTACATCTGACAATGTTAATACCAAGTTTGTGGGGTCGCAATGTGTTGGGAAAAGCCGCCATCTTGAAAAAGAGGTAGAGGTCGTTTATACCAAATAACCAGTTTCCATGCAATGATAGCTGAAAATGATCAGTGGCAAGGTGTTGGAGAATACAATTATCTATAAAATGAGCCCTCAACAAGGTCTGTAAGTTGATTTGGCTCAAAGTTATGGCCGCTCAAAGTTCAACCTTGATCATGTGGTTGGGGTTGAATACAGTTTTTTGCGGTTAACTCGTAAGATATTAATTTGTGTGGGTTAATGCCGATTACCAAACTTAAAGTGCTAGTAATTACCTTTAGAATAAACCCTTAGTCATCGTTCGCGCTTGTATAGTTGTTGTATAATAATAATTATTATCACATACATATATTTTTAATGTTTTAATTATTAACCCCAGTATAGGAAGTTATTGTAATCGGTCCGAAAATCGAAATTGAAAATTTCGACGTATTTTCATCTTTCAAGGTCCCAGGAGGATTTTAAGCAAAAAATTGGGAGGAAGTATGTGTGTGTGCGTACGTATGTGGTCATTTTTTCCTGCACGATATCGCGCGAACCAAAAAAGATATCGACTTCGTCGAGGTGTCGTTCGAAGCGTATTAACCGAAATATGATCTGAAAAGATTTTCATAAAATTGGGTCGAGCCGTTTTTCTGTTTAAGCGGCGTAAGTGATTTTGGTACCTGTACAATATAGCCCGAACCACGAAGGATATTGACTTACTTGAGGTGCCGTTCCGAAGCGTATTAGCGACAATATAATCTGAAAAGATTTTTATAATATTCGGTCGAGCGGTTTTTTGGTTTAAATGACATAAGTGATAATAAATGAAATATGATCCGAAAAGATTTTCATAAATTCGGTCGAACCGTTCTTTTTTTGTTTAAACGACGTTTATGATTTTTGTACCTTCACGATACCGCGCGAACTAAAAACTATATCGACTTCATTGAGGTGCCGAAAAAAGAATATTAACGAAGAAGTGATCTGAAAAAATTTCATAATATTCGGTCGGGCCTTTTTTGTTTAAATAGAAAAACTTCGGCTAATTGTCAGAAAGACCTTAAATTGACAAGTTTTTTTAATATCTAATAAACTCGATGGAATGAGACCCGTTCTAAACGAAGTGATCTTTTTTGGGTTCTGCACAGCCATAGCCTTCGAACAAAACATCACTTGCCAAAATCCGACAACCTTTCAAAATTGTGCAAAAATTTCGTTGCCCTTTACGAAATGAGCACTTTTTGACTGGGAATTGTTTTCTACGCGAGATACAGTTTATACGAGATACGGTTTATCCCGGGATTTCCGTAGTTACCGCAAAATTTGTTCTTTTTGGCCAAGTCAGACAAGTACCTAACAGTTACAGTTTTGCTAATATCTCCGAAAAGCTTTGGAATTTCCAAATGAAGTCATTCGCTTCTCAGTTTGTCAACTGCGCTTCAGCACGCTCAATACGCATTTGAACAATCGCTTTAGTGCAGCGAACGAAATACGGAGGACATGTTTGTTTGTTAACTTTCAGGAAAAAGAAATTCTCTAGAAAAATCTTGTGGATTTACCACTATTATAGTTATTTGAACTACCTTCTCTCGGGATTGCTTTGTCATCAGCTCTGATACTAGCCAATTTTCCACTAGTGCTAAACGTATAACTATTTTGTAAGAAGTCAGTTTATTCCATTTCCGTTCATCGTACTGGGAAGTTAATCGTGTGGACCGAAGGGGTCAAACCCACATCCCAACTAGTTATTATTATTGTTATCGTTATTATTTAATATGGCGCCCCAAAAAATTCTGCCATGCCAAAGGGGAGCCCCTGTGCACGCCACTGTAGATTGTCTTTAAGCAAGTTTGGTTAAGTTTGACCGTTGTGAGGCCGTAAGCCAAGCGGCCGCAGTTCGCCCGCTGTAAGCCCATTTTTTTTATTTTTGCTCGGGTATTCTGCGTACATTACTACATTATTCATGTAAATGAAAATGATATGTAAACGTCTACCATAAAAACTTGAAAACGTCTAAGCGAGTTACCTCAACCTCGCCCCGTATGCTATATGCTGTATAGCAAAATTCTGCGTCGAAAATCGTTCTGAATAACTAAAAATAATTTGGCAGCGATTTTTCTCTGAAGCCCTAATTCTATACATTAACCAAAAATTTAAATTCTTGTTAGAAAACCTGATGTCAATTTGGCGAAAATAAACCGAGTGAAAATGAATCGGTTCACACGCAACGATTTATTTGTGCAAAGTGACTGCTGCAGGTCAATTGTGGTGCAAATAAACTGAGTGAACACACTTTCCAAAATATACATTTGGTAATATTTAAAAAAAAAGTAGGTAACCTTTTGCTTATTTGCACGATTATTATATTATATCGATTATGCTAAGGTCGGAGGACCAGGTGGTCGAACGTCATCATTCGCCCAAGGCCATGCTGAGGGTTGTAGGCGAGGCTTGAACATTGTTTAGACGCTGATGCCAAAACGCCAACTTCTATGAACATACATTTTGAACAAGCCAAACTTTTTGGCTTTCGCAACCTAAAAAGTTGCCCTCGCACGCAATGATTCACTTGTGCAAATTGACTTGCGCAAGCCAGTTGGGAGTTGGCACAAGCAAATCTTTACGTGAAACCCGACCTTTAGATTTGCATGTCTTTTCCATTCATTATTTTCTTCGTTTTCGGATTTCAGCCACCTACATCAATCATCATCATAGCTTCAGCCCACCTGCCCCGTTCCTAAACAAAAGAAATTAAACGAATACGCACACAGGAAGCTATTTTTAAGAAGAAACAATTCAGTATTTTATGATTATTATGCACGTATGTATGTATAAGGAAATAATATTTTAAAATTAATGTTGAAAAGCCCATCCTATTGATTTTAGAGGTTTACAACAGAAATTCGCAGTCCTTCAACTCAAATCAGCACAACTATCGCCATCTAGCGTAGAAAACCGACAAATGCTTGTCCATATTTACCTACTATCTAATCAAGGTAGTCAGGTTGATAATCATCATATCTAACTAACTATTCCTACCTTTCTTCAAACTAATATTACTAGGTACTAGTTATTGCATCATGACCTGAACTATATTACAGACTTCTAGTACAAAGGGTTGATTCCCGCCCTCCCCCTGTAAAAATAATGCCAACAAAAAGCAACAAATCCGCATTATTAATTACTTCACAGAAAATTGTTCCTTAACTTCCTTCAAAAGCAATTATTTAAAGTCTAGGCCAAGGAATAAATTAAATTCTTGGCACAGCTGCAGGATAATTTCGTCTCATTCTTGAAAATGCAAAGGACCCTAGTCCTAGTAACACAGCGCAAGGGCAGCCAACCGCCCGATAAGCGATAAATTGTACATGCAGCGGACTCGAACGATTTTCTGAGCCTCTGCAGGACATTTTGGATGATCTGCATGTGTCCTTCACATTCCCGAACACCCCAACCGGTCACCACCCTGTCATCCTTCAGCCCGCTGTCGTTATGCTAGCTTGTATCCTTTTCGCATAAACTCCGCTATAGCGACCCAGTTTTTGTTCTAGTTGTATGTACATGTGGCAGATCCTTGTGCATGTGGCAAGTCCTTACATACAATTTATCTCAACTAAAAAGTGACGCGCTTGGTATCTTCCTCGTAGAAATAAAGCAATTAACCCAGATTAACGCAAAAAGGATAATTAACAATAACAAAACAAAAAACAATTTAGGGGTACTTTTTCTGGAAAATATTTCCTATCAACATTAATTAAAGTTTTCGGATTTAATAACAAAATTTTTGGGTAGCAAAAAAGAGTGGGGGAAAAGAAAAAAGGAGCCAAAATTATTCCAGTCCACGTGACGCAGGCTTGATGTAATCCTGAAATGATTTGGTGTATCCTGCCGGGATAATTACTTTATTTTATTAAATTCGTTTGAGTTTTCAATTTTTGGGAAATCTTTTAGAATAATTCTCCGAAATTTCTGTGGCATGGCGCCGGCAATTCAATCAGAATAATGCCAAGAATTATGGATTCTGGGAAACCTAATTTCTGTTTTTGGGAAAATTTGAAAATGTTTGTTCTCTCCCCTGGGTTTGTTGTTATCGGAAATTCGCCAAGGATTATTTTAGGATTTGAAATTTTTTGTTAAAGCGGGTGAATTGTATTGATGTTATTGAAAGGTTTTTGTGCCTTATATAAATTTTCATATTTATGGAAATAGAGTGGGCGAAATGGCAGAGTGTGGTAAGACATGCACTTGAAGGGCTACAAATTACAAAGGGAAATGGAATAGAATGAAAGAACCAATAATGAAGCATCGTTCCTGATTTGTGATAATACATATTTTAAAAATAGCACAGTATGTAGGTGATGATTTTTTGTGTGGGTTATTTTGGTATTAGGCCTTGGAGCTCCTGGCGGTTTTCCCGAAAGATGGCGTCAATTGCTCATTTGAAAGTAGTGATAGTTTGAGTTCCCGATTAAAAATGAAATTCGCCCGCAGCTAGCACGCAGCTGGCATGCACTAGCCCGCACGGCGCCCGCAGCTAGCATGCACGCCTTAAGACTAGCCCGCAGCTAGCATGCAGCTGGTACGCACGAATATTATAAATCACGAGTAAAAATGAAATTCGCCCGCAGCTAGCACGCAGCTGGCATGCACTAGCCGGCACGGCGCCCGCAGCTAGCATGCACGCCTGAGTGAAAATAACACTAGCCCGCAGCTAGCATGCAGCTGGTACGCACGAAACTCAAATTTAAAATGAAAGAAAAAATTTTTTTTTTTTAGAATAAAAATTCTACGCCTCTTAAAAAAGATGGAGAAGAGTATTATATATGTATGTAAAGTCGTCATCAGGCACATTTTGAGATTTTCGTGCGTGTGGCGGGAGAGTGGATACCTGTGGCGGGAGAGTGCATCCCTCTAGCGAACAAATTTTTAGATTTTCGTGCCAGTGGCGGGAGCGTGTATCCCTGTGGCGGGAGCGTGCGTGCCTGTGGCGGGAGAGTACGTACTTTTGTGGCGTGCCTGTTTGTTCGCTATGCGTGCTAGCTGCGGGCGCGTGCGTGCTAGTAAGGAAATTAACCATGAAATTATTTTTAATCGGGTTTACGTACACATCGAAAGTTGTCGAAAAAGTACAGCAAGATAGACTTGTCAACAATTTCGATATTGCTAGGAACTCAAAATTGTTATAGTGCACAAAACACTATTTTTTTTTTTTATGTGAAAGACTAGAGTCTCAGGAAAGGCCCTTTATACTGTGTCGACAATCTATTTTCTTCATATAGAGTGCAATGTCGAACAGCAGCTCTAGTCGGGGAAGGAAGGAGCTGTCACAACCTACCAGAGATATTTTTCAGTCCACCTACTCCCAACCATTACTGTCGCGACTTTGACATCGGGGCATCGGGAAACAACTCGCTGGAGTGTTATGCCTCCTGAAACGAGTTGGATCTCATCAACCAACCGATGACATGCGCTTTGGTGGAGCGGGGAAGGGCTAAGGAAGGCTATGACAGAAGGAATCAGGAATGTAAAGAGGGAAGAAGAAAGAAGGAAAGTTATATAGGTGAGAAAGTGGAAAAGGCGAAGGACCGTGGGGCTGGCCGGGATTCGAACCCGGGACCTCTGGGATAGTAGTCATGCGCCTTACCTCTAGACCACCGAGGCCCCCTAAGCACATTTACACAAAGCTGGCTACAAACAGAAGCAATGCTGCCAACTTAGTGGTTTTACTACTAGAACTGCTGGTTTGGACCTTCGTTTAGTTGGAAAAAATCGTATCGAGTGGCTAGTGGGTTTTTTTGGTGGTAGGTGGTGATGGCCATGCACTAAACCACAAAAAGACATCAATTACTACAATGATTCACTTAAATAAAAACCAAAGTTTACTGCCAAAGTTGATGAACAGGGGCGTTAAATCCATCTTCTGAAGTGGAATGAAACCAAAAACACCAACAGTTTCTCGTATCAAGCTCTGCAGTTTAAAGACGCTTTAAGGTGAATCGATTTGAAAAATTGTCCGGCCACTTTTGCTATTTAATTACTACTTTTGGCACATTCGAACACCGATGTTGAAAGACTTTAGCAGCCTGAACATTGTCAAAAATAAGTGCAAGCCTAACCTCGAATCTTAGTTCGAAGAAGAGAAAAAGGATGGGATAGGTTAAAGGGGGCCTCGGTGGTCTAGGGGTAAGGTGCATGACTATCATCCCAGAGGTCCCGGGTTAGAATCCTGGCCAGCCCCACGGTCCTTCGCCTTTTCCACTTTCCCACCTACATAACTTTCCTTCTTCTTGGTTGATGAGATTCAACTTGTTTCAGTAGGCATAATACTCCAACAAGTTGTTTCTTGATGCCCCGATGTCAAAGTCGCGATAGTACTGGTTAGGAGTAGGTGGACTAAAAATATCGGTGGTAGGTTGTGGCAATTCCTTCCTCCCCGACTAGAGCTAGACAGCTAGATTGTCGACAGTATAAAGGGCCTTTCCTGAGACTCTAGTCTTTTACATACAAAAAAAATAAGGACGTCTAGGGATGGGTGACGAAGTGGCGCTGACCCTCGAATTTGAACTCTTCATGTTGCATGAGTCCAGTGACAACCCTCGGCGTTAGCGAAGGATATATTCGTTGGAGTCTTACGCCTCCTGAATATGGTGGACCCCACTATCCAACTGGCAAAGTGACGCCGGCAGTGCCAGACTACCAGGCGGAGCCAGGAAGTGTATCGTCCGCTTGGTAAAGACCCAATCTTAGTGGAACTTTGGTACCCCGATTAACCAGTTAAGCCGACAAGATTCGTATTAGAGCCGTATATATAGCCTTAGAGTGTCGGCTAAAGCCCCGGCTTCACCTGCCTCACTTCAATAAAACTCAGTTCAATTCATATAGCTTCACCGGCTAAAGTCCAGTTCATGTTCAGCTCGTGCTGGAAATGGTTGTTACTTTTTCCACAGAAGTTAGAAACACAAAAGCTCGCTGGAGTTGTATTCCATTATTCTAGTTGATTACTCTCTTTTAAGCGAGCTTTTACATTTAACTTCAGTTCGTGTTGAAGAACGCCAGCATCCAGCATCTGCATCGCAAAACAAAGACAAAACGAAAAATAAAATTTTCCGTATCAACAGTGATCAGATAACGGACATAATGTTTGGTGATGGGCATGCAGTCAAGGAACTACAAGATCAGTCAGTAAAGTTATCGCCCCCCGAACGAGAAGACGTCTCACGCACGAGCGTCCCCAAGCAAATTTGTATACTTATATAGTTCTGTTATTCAAAGTTAATTTTAAATGAAGTCAAAGTTAAATTGTAAATGAAGTCAATAAAATAAAATAGTAAGCAGATAGTAAATTGCATAAAAGGCGTTATCATTTACCTGGAAGGAAGGATTAAAATCCCCATCCCCATCCCAAACATTATGTCCGTGTTGTAAATCTAGTTGGGAGAACTGAGGTCTGTTTTAAAGGCCATCCTCACTACACGGTTTTGGATCCCGCGCGCTTTTGGCCGTACGACGTTTGAAAAAAGCACGCGTGAGGTTTTAATTTTCTGAATCGTGAGTTGAGAATATATTTCTAGAATTAGTAGATTTACTGTGGATCCTAAAATAAGAACTAATCTGAAAGAAAATTATTTATGAGCTCTTTTATTAATGATTACATATTCTACATTGATAAAAAATAATTTTCATTTGAAAGGCCGTACTCGGTTTTGTAAAGCCCGAATTGTGTGGACGTACGTAAAAATGTCTTAAAACTGTGTGTAGTGTGGATCCACGAACTGAGGTTATTTTAAAGTTCAGTTTAGCAATTTACTCGAACTTGCGCAGTTCGGCCGGTGTGTAAAACAGTAATGCTGATTCTATTATTATTCATATTTTATGTCATTTGGTGCAGTCATTGTTATTTCTTGAATTAGTTGGATTATTTCCGTTGAAACAGCATCTTTCAAAATTTGAGAAACTATAGATTTAGTGGAATATCTAGTTACTTTTGGCGAAGTAGAAAATATTTTAGTGGGTTTCTGGTGGTTATCAAAGTCGAATCTAGTGGTCTCTCGAAGAAACTTAGTCATAACTTAAATAGTTTCGATGACAAAACTTAAGTGCAAGGTTTTGCTAACATGAATCGAATTGAATCGGCTTCAAAATTTATATAACACCCCTACTTCCGACATGCTTAATGATATTCATCTGGTTGTACTTAATAAACTTGGTTCTATCGATAAAAACTGAGAGAATTTGATGCCTTTTTCTGAGTTTAACGAGTTGATGAGAATGGCAAATAATAAGCAAAAATACTTCTTGCTACATATCTTTTCGAATCTATTAACTCTAAACAGTAGTCCATTTTAAATATTTTTTCCGGGTTCAGATGTGGTAAAATGTTTGTGATAAGACTTATTAACAGATACACTGACAATGACATTTTCTACCTCTAGCAACCGCCGCTACATAAGTTATCGACCAATTTTAGGAAAATTTTACCATTTAGGTCCTATGTACAGCCTAGTGATGAGCAAACGCAAGAACAAGACAAGACTGATAAAGTCTTGGGCTTGGTCTTGCGAGCATGGCTAAGTCCTGGTCTGGTTCTTGGTCTTGCTAAATCTGCAAGACCAAGACAAGACTGCAAGACCGAGATCATTATTTGTGCTCATCTCTAGTACAGACGAGCCCTAAATGGACTTTGATACCTCATTATTTACAGGTTAAACTAGCGAGATGCCGTAGTAGGGCAAAAACGCGAAAAAAGGCATATTTGCACATTCAAAACCCAGCAAAAAAAAGTTTACCGACCGAGTTTTTTGTGGGTTCTCCCCCCATATGGCCCCAAAACAAGCCCGTTTCTGCTACAGGGGTTACAAGGCGACCGTCTACCATTTTGGAACTTTCTTGGGGAAATTTTCTCAGAATTTCTATCTTTATTGAAGATTTCAAGAAAAAGCTGCCACGGAGGGGACCGCCACGGAGGGGACTATTTGATTTAAAATCGCTTTTCTGAGTTCAGGAAGAATCCTGAGTGAATTTCCTCTTACCGGTGACCACAGCTTCTTAGAACGACTTGAACTTTCCACTTCTGACGCGTTTTTTCGGTTTGAAGTTGAAACAGCGACTGCCACGGTGGGGACTTGTTTGAATATGCGTTTCCACTTTGAATTTTAGAGCAAGCGAATTTTACAGTTAGGGATTCAAATCGAACGCGCCGAATGGGTTTTCGAATTGTTGCAGGTTTATGAAACATCCCCCGAGCAGAGGGAGCCACAACAGAATATTCGAACGCTTGCAGGCTCTAGCGGCACTGCGGTTCGCAATTTTAACGGAAAATTTCGGACAAAATTCGAATACGTGTAAGTTCTGTATTCTGGCGTTCCGGTTTGCGATAAAAGAGAAAAAATCAAAGTTTTAGGCCCCAAAAACCATTCGTGAACGTCCTACCCCGAATCGCACAAGTTGGTCCATTTAATATGCGCAATTAATCTGGATTTTTGTAGTTGGGACATGCCACGGAGGGGACATTTTGCACAGTTTCTGGGGCCTGCCGGGCTTTATGGCTGGCTGGATGGCCGTTTTTTTGTGGAAAAATGTTGTCTAGGTCGGTATCCACCGAAAACATTTCTTTTTGGGTACTCATTTCCGACTCTAAAACGGTCATCGGCTCCGGACACGCATATGCCTTTTTCCGCGTTTTTGCCCAGTAAGGTTACATATGAGTATTTTTAATCTTCAAAGCGGCAATATCTCCTTAATAGCTATTGTTACGGAAAAATGTACACAAAACCTACACATTTTGGCGAAACTATTTTATGATACGACTTGACATTTAAGAGATATTTGGAAAATACTGATTTTTTGACTTGAATACTTTATTGATATGTGGCTGGTCCAATTTTCAGCTATTCTCGATTTTGGCGGGAGTGGAATGTATATTTTGATTGGGTATAAAAACCTTATCGGTATTAATTTATATGAAAACTAGCAAAAAACCCGCACGCGCTGCAACACCTTTAAAATAAAAATGTTTATATGTGTACAATCCGGGGTAGGAAAAAAGTATAATGAAAAAAAAATCTGCAAAAATTGAGCTGTCACTGGCCACTACAAGCGAAGAAAGTCGATTCAATGAAATATTTTTTTTTTTTTTGTATTTTACGGACAATTTCAATTTTTTGTTTGTTTTTTATTTACATTTATGCGTGATGATTTTGTACTCAAATTATTTTGTATCTATTTTTTATCACTTCTATTTTGTTTAAAAATAATCAATTATCAATGGAAAAAATAAGGTTGGTTGCGTATGTGTCGTCTGATATTTCCTGTTTTCTATTTCTCTTGTTACGACTTTGCCGATCGTATTCGTTCTATGTTGTTTACCGAGATTTGTTCAAAACCCACATTCTGTGAAAATTTCAGCTCAATCGGCAGTCTAGTGTTTGAGTTTTAAGCCGCGCTTACATCCCAAATGCCGGGTTTTCATTAGTAGAATTAGTGGTAGAGTATACTGGGCGAGTACTAACTATCTAGAGAACTCGCTTAATGAAAACGAAAGTGGTAGAGTAGAGTACTTGGTTACAGTAGAGTAGAGTGGGATAGCACCGTGTAAAGTTACTCTACTAGTTCTGTCCCCCACCACTGCTTTCCACTCTACTCTACCGCCACTATGCTAATGAAAACAGTGTTGAGATAGTCGAGCATACAAGAAATTCGTGACATTTAAGTATTTATATAGTGTGCTGTCATTAAAGTTTTAGCGTTTTTTAGTTGAAGTATTTACGGTATTGTCGTTGAAGTAATTAGTGTATTCTAATTGAAGTATTTAGCGTGTTTAAGTTGAAGTATTTACCGTGTTGTCGTTGAAATATTTAAAGAATTTGTGTAAAAATGAAGTGGGCTGAGACCGAAACTATTAAATTAGTAGAACTATATGGGTAACATGAATGTTTGTGGAATATAACAAACATTGACTATAAAAATAAAAATAAACGAACATCTGCGTATGATGCGATAGTTGCTGAAATGGGCAAAGAACTCTTTGGTGTTGCTGAACTAAAGCAAAAAATAAAAAAACCTTAGATGCACATATAACAACGATGGCCAGGCTTTCTTTTCGATATTTCAAGTGTAGGTACTATTAACAACTAGTCACTATTCCCTTCTGCACCATACTATTTTCAATTTAAGTGAAAACGGGTACTCTACCAAAATAAGTAGAGTAGAGTTTGCTCGGCTTAAAAGTACGCCAGTTACTCTACCACTAATTTTACTAATGAAAACCCGGCAAAAGTCCCAAGTGCACTTTGAGCTCTTTTATCGCACAGCAATTTGTATGCTTTTTTCTCTGTTGCACGAAAGTTTCAGAATTTTCTGCGAAGAAACTCATAGAAATTTCTGCGTGATGAAAGAGTTGCAAAGTGCATTTTCGCGTTGACTTTGGGATGTAAACGCGGCTTTAGTGTTGCATTACAAACCAAGAGACACGCATTTTTATACAGGGTGTATCCGCTAAGTTTACAAGAAATTTTTTCCTTAGAAAATACAAAACAACAAAAAAGTAAGCTGTTATCATCTCACAAAAAAGTTTAAAATATTGTGTTTGAAATATAGTTAAAAAATTGCTGCGTAAATCGCCTCTGCTCAATAATCTGCAAGTTTTGAAGCAGCTATTTGATCTATACATTGACACGTATACATCATCAAGAAAAGTGGCATTACGGCAGTGGATTAACGAACGTTTGTTAAGTTTGTTCGTCCATTTGGGTGGGTGCAAGAAATTATTAAACAATGAAAACAAATCCTACTATTTCGAGTTTCACAATTTTTGAACCTCCATTTCACCATCTTATGGAATGAATTCCGAGAAATTCAGAAACATGTGTTTTATTATGTATGCTGGGTTCCCAAACTTTCTGTGGTGCGGGCGCATTTGAGATTGCAAAACAAACTAGCGGGCGCAAGTCGGATTTAAAAACAACACAACACATTGGTAGCACCTGATGATAACAGTAAGAGTTTACAACGACCGCTCGCTGTGACAACTAATATTATACTACTATAATAATACAATAAAGATGCCGAGAAAGACATGATGGTAAGGCTTCTTTCATATTGGATGGCGGTTTGGCCGCGATTTTATTGCTTTTCGTACTAAGTAAGTCAGTTTTACTCAAAGCTACTGAGCGAGAAAAACAATAAAAATGCAACCAAATCGTGGGACCTAACCGACAAAGTTAGGGTCTGAAGGTCTAATTCCCGTGGTGGATTAGACAGATGTTAGTGTAGCCAATTTAGCGAATTTCTTACTACATCTAGCAAGATTTTTAAAATTAAAGTAACTTTTAAATTTTTTTTTTTAAGATTTGTTTTTTTCCGTATTTTAGCACTTTGTCGCGGGCACAATTTAATATCTTCGTGGGCACATATGCGCCCGCGGGCACAAGGTTGGGAACCCCTGCATGGTATAGTAACACCCTCAGGGAATGAATTTCGAAAAATCTCTTCTTAGTGGATGTCCAAGTCATTTGAGGGATACTTGTTTAAATTTCAGCACTTTAGATTCCGAGGTTTGGACTGTGCGTAACTGGCAGTAACTGTTTTATATTTATAGAGATATTTAGAAGAACATTTAGTACAGGTAAATTAAGCCGAAAAAAGCGAAATAGCGGATATGGTTGGGTACCGGCTGGAAATTGGAACAGAGCCGATTGTCTACCGTTTTCTACCCCGGAAAGCTCACTTTTTAGAGGAATTTAGGGTCAAAATATTAGTTTTTTGCAAATATGTACATCTTGAATCGTAAGTCCCATTATAAACCAATGTTCACTGTAGTTTGTAGATCATGCGATTTTCTACAAAAAAATGTATATTACATTTTCTCGTACGAATTGCCATTCTTGAGATATCACCGTTTTAGAGATTTAAAAGACTCATATATACTCATTCGCGACTTGTATAGGTCATCCGACATTCAAGCTGGACTACGTTTCTAATTTTTTCAGGGGTGATTCCTGGATGTTTTTGGAGGAAAAATTTGTTCTAGAGATGGAGCTGTCCTCTAAGATACAGGGTTTTTACCAAAAAACAATATTTTTTTTTTATTTTCTTAGAGTTGAATAACTTCTAAATGAGTTGAATAACTCTTCCTTTTAGTGGCCTCATGAACTAATAAGAAAATAGTGAAAGTTCCACTAATTCACTTTTAAAGAGCACGTCAAGCTACAGCTAGAAGATTTTGTAAAAAATTCCTTAAAAGAAGGGATCAATAACCCACACCTATGCTAATACTTACTGGTAGCAGGTGATGACGGCCTCGATAATTTAATCCAAAAGGCCCTGGACATGATTTGATTATGACATGGTTTGTATATAGAGAGATAAATTTCCTAGTTCAATTGCTTTTAGTTGACATTCTTTTAATAAATCATAGAGCTCTTGGGGGGGGGGGGGAATGTCCCTCACCAACCCCCCTTGTATCCAACCACCACTGGTGAATAGATACTTATTGTATCCTCTATCTGTATTTCGAATTAAGGCTGCTACTGGACATTGAACCATAGGTCTGTACGGCAACCTGCTATAACTCAACCAGAGGCACAAGGGTGATTATATAAGTACATACGACTATGATATGCATTGACTCAATTCCCCCACAAACTGCACTCTGATCTCTGGCTTGGCTTGCGTTGGGCCGTGTATAATTATACTAGACGAACTGACCTAATAACTTGCATCACATGACGGCTTGTTAGTAAAAAGCGTCAGCCTTAAGATAAATCCTGTCACATAAAAAATACATAAAACTAGGCAGGCTGCGATAGTTCTAACATATTGCTCTGGAACCTCTATCAAAATAATGCTACCCGGGTAAAAATTAAAAAATGGGCTTATGGCGGGCGAATCCCGGCCGCTTGGCTTTTTAAGTAGGATATGACGGTCGTAGAAGTTTTACCCATTTTTAATGTGAGCAGTAAGGCTTCACGACGGCCAAACTTGACCAATCGATATAAATGGCCAAGAACTAAGCAGTACACGCGGGCACACCACGGGCAAATGAACAATAACTCGTTATGTACAATGAATGGCCAATTACCCTACGTAAAAGAAAAGAGCTTGCCAGTCGTCGGTTTGTTGTACGTGAAGTGTGTGGTGCCGTGTTGATTTATATTTTAGCGGGAAATATTTTTATTTAACCGCTTGAACAAAGAGTTTGATTTAATATAGAGGAACCCAAACTTCATTAGAGTGTGGAGGATGTACTATATATTAAAAAGAATTTATTTTAATCGCATTATATATACAAAAGAATAACCATCGGGTGTGTATGTGCGGTGTACGGCCGTACTGTCCTGCAACGAGCTTTCTGATGCCCTTCATAGGACCCAGAACTATGTTTCATTCACGTTTGGTGTTCGCCCGTTGTAAGGCCATTATTTATTTTTACTTGGGTAGCCAGGAGTTTCAATGGTAGATCAACAGGAAAGCAAAAAAATGGTACGACAATCAAGAAAGATCGCAAATTCAAATAATTTATTATAAAAGTGCTGAAGATTTCCACCTTTTATATAGCACTACGCAATGGAAAATAAAATTCAGTAATAATGGTAAAGTAATAATAATAATACCAGAAACTGAAGTAAAGTAACAAAAACGAGCAATTTCAAGCTATGAAATAAAGTTATAAATAATTTCAAGAGAAATTTAGAGAATGACACGTGTAGCATCCACAAATATAACTACAATTGTCCGTTCTTAATCAACTTGCAGAACCCTCCGCTGGATCCCTCAGTTTGCACATAACTCGGAAGAGAATTTCACCCTCGATTAGCCTGGGCAAAGAAAGAACGCTCGCCAAAGCGAGAATTACACCATGGCTGAAAACTTCCGTTAGATCTAAGAAACACTAACTTGTCATGTAGGTAATCTGGGCTCTTCGCATGTATCAGTTTATGAAGAAAGGCAAGCGGACACCTTGACCAATAAGTCTTATTGGATGTACGGTAAAACAAATTGACGTATATGGAAATGTGACTTCCTTTGGATAGCCTGTAGATGTACCTTATGACATCATTAAATGCCACCATTATTTTCCTCGTACCTACAGATTCCAAGTTGGGAAAGATAAGACTACCATACATAAAGTGAGGTAGCACGACAGCTAATCCACAGCTGCCTTAAGCTACTATAAATTTTACGCAGAGTCTAACAAACATTACTACAGCAACTAAAGTTAAACAGAGTTCAGATAAACACACAAACTTTTCGCAGAATGCTCATTATCAATAACGGCAATATTTAATACGGCATATTGTAAATCTCTTGTATCTGTGATATTTCTATAAATAGCTAAGCCGATTTATATAGCTGGATTAAGCAACAGGCCATTGGTCTGAGACTATTCATGAACACATTGCAGATCTTCGTTATTCGCACAATACAGTCCTCGATTAGACCAATCGGACGAGTGAGATACAATTGGACATCATCGGCATGTAAGTGGATAGCACAATTTCGTACTACTTTTGGTACACCATTTAAGTACTGGCTGAATAAAAATAGGGCAGGAATTGAGCCTTGAGGCACACCAAAATAAAGTAACGCAGCGGACGAGTAGTCATTTCCCATTTTAACAACTTGAGACCTGCCAGTCAGAAAATTACTTATCAGCTTCACAGCCGAAGATGAAAAGTTAAAGTCCCTATTAAGCTTACTAAGCAGCTTTTATTTATTTATTTATTTATTTATTAGTCTACAGTACATTCAAACTTACAGACTATTAGAAATTATCTACATAATATAAATATTTATTTATTTAACTTCTAAAGAATAGCATTAGCTAACAAAGCACTAAAATTAAAAAAAAAAACAAAAAAAAAAAAAAACCAAGCAATTATAATTACAATATTAATAAATTACTAAAGCTAAAAACTATATAAAAAAAATTAAATATACTATAGTAATCCAAATCACCAAAAGGCAGACTATGTAGCAGCACGTAGATGTGATTTCATCATTAGCTTAAATTTATCTCTATCCATGATTAAATCAACATGATCACATATAGAGTTGAAACACGATGCTGAAAAAGTAATAGGCTCATTTGACCCATACATTGTTCTATGCGATGGTATTTTAAGGAATGGCCTAGTTCTAAGGCACAACTCCGGAGCATAGATGTTAAACAAAGCAAGTAAAGATGATGAGCATACTCTGTAACACAAGATATCTCTAACAAACATTATGGAAGCGAAAATCCGCCTGTCCTGAAGAGATTCTAGACCAAGAAGTTGGCATCGAGCATTATAAGAAGGAACCGTATAAGTTCTAAACAATTTGCGCAAAGCATATCTAGTAAACCTTCTCTGAACCGATTCAATCCTATTAGAAAGAACATTTGAGTGTGGATTCCAAACTACCGATGCATACTCCAACGTTGACCTAACTAAAGACACAAAGAGCATTTTCAGGGTGCAGGGATCTTCAAACATAGATGAATTTCTTTTTATGAAACCAAGCATCTGATTAGCCTTAGAACAAACTACATCTACATGGACAGTACTATCAAATTTGTGATCAAAGTGAACACCTAAATCACAAATAGTCGCCGGACGATTTAGAATAGCACCATCCAGGGAATATGGGAAAATAACTGGAGAACGAGCACGGTAATATGAGAACGCCTTACATTTGGAAATACTTAACTCCAGTCCCAGACATTTACACCAGTCCACAAATAAATTAAGATCACCTTGAAGACGTAAACAATCAGAGACACTACTAATAGGTGCAAAGATTTTTATATCATCAGCATATAAAGAGACAGACGCATAATTAAATAAAAAACACACAGAATTTATAAAAATGTCAAACAAAAGAGGCCCTAAATGGCTGCCCTGAGGGACACCAGATGTAACTTCAAAGGGCCTTGATATTACAGAGTCAATCAAAACTGCTTGTTTACGACCTCTTAAGTATGACTCAAGCCATGTAAGGAAGCTACCATTAATACCAAATGCGTTAAGAATCAAAATAAGAGTATCATGAGACACTTTATCGAAAGCTTTGACAAAGTCAGTTAAGATACAATCAACTTGCTGTCCATTCTCAATAGCATTCACAGCAAAATTTTTAAATTGAACTAAGTTCGTAATAGTTGATCTACCACTAACAAATCCATGTTGTCTTTCATCTATAGTTGAAAAGTCGAGGCATTGAAAAATAACAGTAATGGGGTAGCAAGCGATTCAGCACATCTTTTTAAAAGTATATTCGAAATTCTATCAACTCCATAGAAAGTATCATTCGATAGACCAGACAATTTACTAAACACCTCAGAAATATCTAGTTTCATGTAGCAGATATCAACACCCGACTCAATATTTAAAATGTCCAAATCGACTACATGATGATTAATATTATAAACCGACTTGAAGTAAGAAGCAAAAAGTTCAACCGTGTCTTCTGTAGATTGCGATATTAATTCATCCAACTTCATTAAACGCGGCAAGGAAGAAAAAGAACGTTTCGAATTTACAAATGCCCAGAATGCCCTACTATCTTGCTTTATATTCATCTCAACAGAACAAATATATTTCCTAAAAAGAAAATTATGCAGACAGTTATATTCACGACGTAATCTATGGAACAGAGTAAGATCATCATCCCTTCCATGCTTTAAGAATAGTTTATGAACTTTATTCTTAGCATTCTTTAGCCTCATTAAACTTTTACAGAACCAGGGCGGATGTAAAGATTTTTTACGTACCGACACAGGAACAAATCTAGATATAGCATCGTGGACCGCATCCATAAATAAATCATAAACAGATTCCAAATTTTTTTTGATAATTTACCGAATCAAAGGCTTTGTTAGAGTCAAGCAGAACCAATCCCGTTCTTTTTCTGAGTTCTCTTGATTTATCTAACACACAAACAAGTACCTACTAATAAAATTTTTACAATCAGCAATACGATAATTCTAACGCCCACTCGTTTCATTAGAAACCACTATCAAGAATTTTCGCAAATAGAAATTCATCTCAGCATCTCGACTCGAAATTTCAGGTTGTTACTAAAAAGTGGCCCTGTATTACGGACAATTAACGCTCTGAATGAACTCATTCTTACCACAAATTCTTTTTTAGTCAAAGATTTTTTGGAATTTCAATATGTATCTTGAAAGTGCCCCCAAACATATTTTAGCCCCAGGCTCCGCAAGGTTTTGCGGCGGGCCTGAGCAGAACTAATACAGCTATCTGGTCCTTATCGAGCGCCTGACGTAACTTTAAATAAGACTGTCTCGTAGCTATGATTCGGTCGAAAACCAGATTGCCATTTGGATAAGAGATTGTATTGTATATTCCATTATTTGGTTGTGCACAACTTTTTTCCAAAACTTTCACATAGAAGTACTGTAAACTAATAGGACGCCAGGCTTTGATGGGAATTATATTTTGGATACAGAAACTACCAATGCCTTCTTCCAAATAGGTGTATAGATCAACGATGGGAAACCACCGGCCCACGGGCCATCTACGGCCCGTAAAATATTTATATCCGGCGCGCAAGATCTTTAGAAAAAATTATAAATAAATATTTTTCGATGCAATTCTAATTTGAATTGAATATTAAAAGCGCATCCATACACTTACATCCATTGGGGTAGGTTACACTATGCATTATTTCTTTTATTATCCCCATACACCAACCGGTTTTGTAGACAAGAGGTCGCAGGGAAGTCCGATTTTTTCTTACTTCACTCCAAAAAATTTGAAAACTTGTCAATCCATCACCCTAACATAATCATAACAACGTTCTCGGGGGTCTGCGAAAACTATGAGAAAAGTCCCCTTCTTATACGCGTGTATTGTACAACCACATAGGCATCCCAGTCATTACACGAAAAAGAGATTAAAAAAATGGATACTTAATGTAATATTTTCATTATACACAAGCTTGTTTGAGTTAAGGACCGATGAATAGCGTGATTTGCCCATTAAAGCGTCTTTCCCTTCATATACGGACTAAAAATTTGTAAGAGGTGCCTCTTTTTTCTTTTGAGCCAGTACAATGTCATATTTGAAATGAGGCGAGGTGCCATTGTAATGCCAAAATGGCAAAAATAAGCAAATTAAAGAAAGAAGGAAAATAAATACCAATGAAAAGCATGTTTTACGAGTTTGAGTCTAAACTCTATACAAATTACAGATCACAAAAAGGCGTCAATTGACTACTACGGCCCGCGGAAAAAAAGTTAAATTTATTCTAGTCCATGTGAAAAGGTCGCCCACCCTTGGAGAGATCATATCTAGTTGTAGAGAACTAGCGAAACGTAGAAGCGATTGGACGAAGTTTCATGAAGGACTATATAACACCATTTAAGGCGCAGACGGATTATTTTCAATGTGTTTTGAATTAGCTGACTTCCTTGTCTTGACTTGACTTGAATAACGAAAAAAACCATTAGAAAGAATGAAAATTTTTAGAAAACCACAATTCACAAAAATCAACCTTCAGTTCAAAAACAATTTTAGTTCACTCTTATATAATGAAACAATCTGACCAAAACCAAAACGCTTAGATTCAAACTCAACTCAAAAGCTAAACTAGTGTTGGGGACATGAAAAACATTCATCCCCGCAACAACCACAACCACCCAAAAAAATACAAAAAAAAGCGCCCGAAATAAATAAACAAAAAAAAATGCAAATTCTGTTGTTGACAAAACAACTTTTTTGTCCTTCTTTTTTTGTAGAAAAAAAAATATCCTTTTTTTCCCGAATTTAGATTTACGAGACAAAGAATTGCAAGGACTAAGATTCCATTCTCATTTGCATAAAGGAATTTTCAAGCGTTATTATGAAGAAAAAAAGGACACAACCAAAAAAAAGCCAATGAAAGAAGAAAAAAAAACAGAAGTCATTTAAAATTCGGTTTAGCCTTGAATTTAATTATGAAAAATAAGTGAAGTCCTGGTTGGTGGTGGCAAGGATTCGGGGAAATTTTTTAATAAAACGCCAGTTACTTAACCGATTTGAGATATTGTGCCAAATGATATATTTGTAGTGGGGGTGGGGTTTGAAAGATATTTGTTTTTATTTTTTGTGGGGGTAGCTTATTTCTTACTTTACTTCTGAATTGTTTTTTTCTGTTGTTAGTCTTTAATTTTCTTAAGAAGTTCAATATTTTTTTAGTGTCTTACATACAAAGAAGAAAGTTCAGACAGCACAATCACTGGAAATGTAACTCCATAGAACAATATCGACCAGAGCTGGACGGTTTCCAACTACTTCTTTATTTGATATCTCATAGTGTAGAGGAGTAAAGATTTTTTCTTCTGTAGACCAACCTCCCACAGCTAGAAAAACAACAACGCGTTTGAGGGATGATTTCTAGAAATAAATCGTGGTAAATTATCTCTAAGCCAGGCAAGACACCCACAAAAAAATAAAAAATAAATAAAAAAAAATAAAGGAAGAAAACCCACAAAAACAAACCCAAAAAAGTTAGAGTGGGAGATATGACTGTAGTCTCAGAAATGTAAATGATTCTTCTTTCCCCTTAAACAATTCTTTTGATGTTTGTCTCCAAAAAAAAGTAAAAAAACTTTTCTTTTATCTAAACACAAAAACCATATTTTTTTTGTTGGTAAAAGGATACGAAAAAAGGTTCTGTGATCTAGAAACCGCCTCTCGTATTTCATTTGATTTTCCAAGTATGATAACCCCATAAATATACACACACTGAAAAAATATCCTTGTAAACATTTTATCAATATTTGATTTGTACTTAGCCTAGGGTAACGATATCTTACTTATCCAAAAGAGATATATCTTTTATCCAACTTTTTGCTAGGGTTGCTTGCTTGCCTATTAGAGGTGCTCTGGCTGATATTATTTTACTCGATCCTCTCCGGTTTAGCCCCCAACCGCCGTTGGTTATATTCTCGTGATATGGCCAATATTCTTACAACTTTAGCAATAAAATTTTCGGATTTTATCACACAAGCAAAACTTTTAACACTGGCGCCTTATGGGGCTCCTTTTATACAAATAGAACACAAAACTTATATCTTGAATGGTTTTTGGTTAAAATCGGGAATTTTAGGATTGGAATTTTGAGGGGGTTGTTAGAAGGGTGAATTCTATCTATATATGTATGTATATATATGGATGTATGAAAGGATGGTACACTATCTCTTAAAATTTCAAAACTACAATATCGCCGCACACAGCTATACACACGAACGAATTATATAAGGACAATTGTGGCAAATATTCATTTAGGAATATATACGATAAATACTATGAACGTGATATCACGTACCCGGTCCGGTAACCACACGATAGAGAAGCTTAACATCCACTTCCGTTACAATCACCGTCTCTTATTACATGATACGAAAGGATGTCGCCTTTAAGGTAGAAACGAACGTTTCAGGACACACACAAGAAACTACACATAAGCTTTATTCTTTTCACTTGCAATAGGAGCTTCTATTGCATTTAATACTATTCACTTTATTTTTACTAAAAATTTAGTTTTTATTTTTTTCAATTAAAAAAACCCCCGTAAACTTTTAATTATAATTTACTAAAAACTTAAACAGAGTTTTAAACTACAAACAAAATGTCCTTTTAATTGTTCTTTTCGTATTTCTTAAATTGCACAAAAAACTTTGGACTACTAAGATGCCTGATCTCTGTATGTCGTCTATACGAAGTGGTGCAAGTCACCACCGGACTTCTCTCAAGGGAATGTTAGAATTCTGCTTTCCACATTGAAAAAGTAAAAACCGAACACGAATTTCTCTCGACAATGACAACCTCAACCGACAGTCACATTTGTACTAAACGGTTCATTTTTGATATCATGTTATCAATCCGTACCGAGTTTGCTTGATAAAATTCCTATTTTGTTGTTGTTGCAGCAACTTTCTCCACCCTGAGACGCTTCCCCTATTATTCAGATGCTATCATCACCTTCCTGATCAACTGTAACACGAATTCCCCAACACAGTAAAAGCTCCTATCCTCCAAACGTCCAAACCGATACAAACTCTGGTCTTTCATAGCCCTACAACGAAATTGTTTATAAAAGTCTAGTACTACAACGCACCCATCAACCCCTATTTAGAGACTTTCTTCCCCTATTGGTGAAAGCTCCTCTTGGTACGGCAGATTCGGCGCATGTTTCCTTGATGAGTTTTCCTTGAAAGTTTCGGGGGAATTTTCCCTTTGAAGTTGGAAAAGTCATGAACGTGCCTTGTGGTTTTTCGTTTTGCGGTCGGAACCGGTAACTCCTTTGTTGGAGATAATTAAATTTTGGTAAGCCTTGTGACGGTGAATTTTACTAACGTACCTTGAGAATTTTCTTCTTTTTTTCAAGTGTTTCATAAAATAATTAACAAAGTTTTTGCTTAAATATTATTATTTCGTAGAATTAATATTGCAGCGACAAATGCTTTAGATGAGATAGTGAAACCATAAAAGGTTTTGCACACTTTCAGATTAGGATCGTTAGTCCTTTCGCTTTTTGAAATATATTAGAAGAGTCAGGATTAGAATGGATTTATTTGAGCTAGTTTTCATGACTAATTAGGTTCAATTCAACGATGGATTTGCTGTTTCGCGTATTACTAGCTATTGAAAAAACTACAGTCACCAAACTATGAACAATTTATTAGTTAAGATCCCTGCGAAATCAAAGAAACAAATTGTACCGCATGCCAAAGACAAACGGATGTAAACGATGAATTAAGATCTGAATACTCTAGATTAGCATCGGAATTCATTTTTGCATACATAAATAAAGTCGGAGAAAATACCCCAGTAGGCCCTGTAAGCTTACAGAAGTACTGAAATAAGAACTTACTAGTAATGGGTAGGCATTACCATACCCCTTATAGAAGTGCTTCATTTTACACACGATGTCATAGGAGGTAAGGCCTTCCTTTTTTACTTTCCCTAGAGTAGTTACACAAGTACTTACCTTAGAGTACTTACAAAACTGCTCATCTGTAAGGGGTGTGGTAAGGCCTACCCCTTACTAGTAAGTGCTCTTTTCAGTACTTCTGTAAGCTTACAAGTCCTACTGGGATATTACTAAAATACGAAAACAAATGAGTCATCGGGCAAATTCTCACTTGTTTGAGTCTTATTCTGGACTACACCTTACCATCTGCCTTCTCTTGTAATGGGTTATATAAGGGCTCATCTAACACCAAGAAAATAAGGGGTACTCCTTACCAGATGACTACTTATTTCAGTGCTCCATCGGTAAGGCCTTCATATAACTCCTACTGGGATTTAGTAGATAATTATAGAAGCATTGCCAATATTGCACCACTTATAGATCCTAACATTAATGAGCAACAACACGGTTTCAGAAAGGGGCGTTCGATCACTTCAAATCTAATGATTCTTATCTCTGAACTTCTACGTGGTATGGAACTTTAGCAAGTCCTTTGATCGCGTGGACCACCATATTTTTGTTATTCTAATTTGGAATTACCGACCGTGCCCTGGAAAGGATAAAATCATATCTTAGCGGTAGAACTCAGGTCGTCAGATTTGAAGGATTTTTATCCAAAGAAATCAAAGTTAATTCCCATGTCCCCCAAGGAAATCATATTGGTCCGCTCTTGTTCAATATCTTCATCTCCGATCTGTCTCACAAATTAAAAAATATTCCACATCTCTTTTATGCTGACCAACTGAAAATATATAACGTTGTAAGGTCCGACATCGATGTATCATTCTTTTAGACGAAACTTAATGCGTTGCAAGAATGGTGCAACACTAATAACCCAGTAGGACTTGTAAGCTTACAAAAGTACTGAAATAAGCACTTACTAGTAAGAGGTAGGCACTACAATACTCCTTACAGAAGTGCTTATTTTTACACACGATGTCATAGGAGGTAAGACCTTACTTTTTTACTTTCCCTAGAGTAATTACCATAGTACTTACCTTAGAGTACTTACAGAACTGCTCATCTGTAAGGGGTATGGTAAGGCCATACTAGTAAGTGCTCTTTTCAGTACTTCTGTAAGCTTACAAGTCCTACTGAGGTATTACAAAAATACGAAAACAAATGAGTCATCGGGAAAATTCTCACTTGTTTGGGTCTGTTCAGGCGTTTATTCACCCAGGTAAATCCAGATAATTCTGGATTACACCTTACCATCTGCCTTCTCTTGTAATGGGTTATATAAGGGCTCATCTAACATCAAGAAAATAATCGGTACCCCTTACCAGATGACTACTTATATCAGTGCTCCATTGGTAAGGCCTTCCTAGAATTTCTACTGGGAAATTCCAACTTAACATTATGCTATAGCAAATACCATGCAATACCTTTCTCCGCGTAAAGCGTACAACTGCAGCAATACTATCTTTCGTGACAACAAGTTATTAAACCATGTTGATAAAATCGTAGACCTAGGCGTTGTCTTAGACAATAAGTAAAACTTTAACCTACACTACGATAATATTACTGCCAGAGCTAATAAACTTCTTGGTTTTATAAAAAGAAGGGCTAAGGAATTTGATAACACCTGGGTCACAAAAGCACTATTTTGCTCACTGGTCCGCCCAATCCTGGAACGCATGCCCTGTCTGGGATCCCTTATTTCACGCCAGTTGAATCCATTCGAAAGCAATTTCTCCTGTTCGCACTAAGAACCGCGCTGATTATCAAAGCCTTCCACACTATAAGGACAGGCTCAAAGTTTTGGATTTTTTTACCGCTGTCATGCAAGAGAAAAATGCTCATATCATGCTTGACCTTGCATATTCTAAACGGCAATGTCAAGGTAAAGTTCTTGTCGAATAGAATAATACTCAATTATGTAGTTCGGCGGTACACGAAACTACTTAAGCAATATTCTCTATTCTCTTTTATTGTCCTATAAAAGAAAATTAATACTAATGATGAAACCCCAAACTGCCGTCATATCTGTTTAAGCTGCATTACTAAAATTAGTATAGTATAAAGCCTACATATAGCCTAGCCCAATTATACCTGTACCTGACTTAGCATCCCACTGATAGTTGATTAAAGCTGAAATGTTAAAAAGTGTACTTAGATTTTAGTGTGCCTTGTTTGGCAAAAAGAAATAAATAATTTTACATAATTCACAAAATGATCAAATCGATGTTGATCAAGGTAACTCAATAATTCAACTCTTATGTTCGAGATTGTTACCAACCAAGGCAACTACCAGCCCGAGAGTGAGCTGCAGCAACTGATCACATCTTCTTTGATAAGGAAGTTCCTACAATTGAAGATCTACTGTTGCTCCAAGATAGGTACAAGTGGTAGTCCTATCCAAACCGGAAGCTCGATCACAATTTCCGCTGAGGCGAGCTTTCTTGCGTCATGAACAACTTTTGCCTAAAGGCCCCTTAAGCCTGTGGCGGGAGCGTGAATGTCTGTGGCGGGAGTGGGAAGGAATCCATTCTATCCTGCTGCAGCTGTACCTAGTACTAATCAGTATATGGTTTATAGCATTGACGGTTTCTTCATTAGCAGATTTCTTCTGCTGCTCATTATTATGTTAGCTCCAGCAGCAAAATCCATCAGTCTACGACCATTATCATTGCACTGAGAATTTACACAGTGCTTCCCAATGATTGGATATTGAATTCGTTTCTGTCCTACTTTTGCGTAAACGTCTCTTATAATTTCTTTTACGTCATTTTCTGACAATTCTCTCAAGATTTTTGTAGAAATAGTCCATTCAAAACGCGGAGGGGGGGTGTTCCAAAATAACACCGTTAAGAAAATCGTATCCTAACGGTTTTTGGGGTCGCTGATCACGAAAATCGGGGTCCCGCGGTCCTAAAACATGGGCGTCACCCTTAAAAATGCAAAAAACACCCCTTTTTAGGGGTTTTTCACGATTATTTCAATAATAATGAAAACTAATGCAATGAAATACACTTTTTTTAATATTTATTTGCGAAGGTGGTTGATTTGTACTAAATGAAGGCGAACTTTATGACAAGGGGTAGTCCTAAAGGGTTGAAACCACCCCTAAATCGGCTAAAAATAGAAAAACATGTAAACATATTTTTTTTTAAATATTATGCCTCAAATTCGATTGTGGACGTGCTGGCAGGCAAAAATAAATAATTTTCAGACCTTAAGGGGTTAAAACTACCCCTACAATTATAAAAATCAACTTGTAAAGATCATCAGACGCTCAATAAATCTTTTGTTAGACTACATGGTTAATATTTTCAGGAGTGATTAAGAAAAGGCCGCTAAATTTGAAATCAGCGACCCGAAAAACCCCTGCATACCAAGTTTTGTAGAAATTGAAGAATATTTTACTACTTTTAGTCGCAATTTCGAAGCCGCCATCTTGTTTATGAAAAAATGGACACTAAATTCATAATCAGGGACCCCAAAAACCCCCATATACCAAGTTTTGTAGCATTTAAAGGATATTTAACTACTTTTGGTCGCCATTTTGAAGCCGCCATCTTGTTTATGGAAAAATGGACACTAAATTTGTGATAACTGACCCCAAAAACCCCTGTATACTAAATTTCAAATTAATTGGTTAATGTTAAAGACTTTTGGCCAGCTTTTCGGCTTTTTTCCCCACTGTGCTTCGGTTGGATTGGTATATTGATGAAAAAGTATTGTGGAATATGACTTTAATTCGCATTTTACACAATCTTTCGCTTAATGCTCCGAATCCTATTATAGCATATTTTCAGCCTTTTCCTTCTATAATCGCCGCGCCGTACCTAGGGTATGCTATTTTTCTCGGCAGCTACAGTATATTGTGTAATTCCTTTTCCACATTATCCCTTTCTCCAACCACCTAACTTCTTGATTCGCCATTTTATCGGTCTTGTACTTTTCAAGCTGATCCAATAGTTCTCTTAGGTTACCAGGTTTGTATAGAGTTCGCACGTTCCATGTAAATCATTGTCCTTTTTACGTTTGCCAGTTCGCCGTTGTGTTGCCCGTGCAGTCCGAGGCCCTGCTGTCATACTCATATCAATTGGTATTGCCAGGAAAGATTGATAGACCTTCGCTAGTGGGCAGGATTATAGCGTCCCATACTCACTACTATCGTCTTGGTTGTTTATCCAGTGGGCACCACCGGGTGGTGACAACGGTACTGCTTCCCACGGCAGTACGTGTTGTATGGAATTCTCAATCTCGCTACATGATGTCTAATTGGTCAGTGTCTCATAATCTCTCGTAGGGTTTCTCCTTACAAGACAACCCCAAAAGGTAACATGATCTCTGATTTGTGATTGTTCAAACAGCCCATATGAAAATTGCATTTTTATGGTTTTTATACATCATGGCATTGTCCACATTTGGGCCAAAATCAACTGTAGATTCATTTTTACATCCGCTATCGATTGCCATTGAGTTCAACTGGTTACCCAAGCTTCATCACTTCGGGAGTTATAATGGGGGTGCGCTGCAAGAATAATTCAATAATTTGGGATAAATCACTACTGAATTCAGAAATGCAGAGTTCTAACTGATTAAGAGGACATAACGTAACTCGTATAGTTATACTCCAGCATACAGACTAAAGGAGGACCTTGCGGAATTCTCAGAGCACAAGTAGCAACGAAGATTAGAAATTGTTATGGCGAACATATTGAAGTCTATTAGAGAGAAGAGAGTAAAAAACTCAAATAGCAGAAGAAGAAAAGTGATAGAGTTTGCCAAGTTTGGAAAATAGAAGAGAAAGAACCACAGAATCGAATGCCTTGGAGAAACCCAGAAGAACAAGTATGGCAATAATGTCACCCTTGTCGAGCGCAAAGCGCATATCAGTCGTTACTCTTAATACAGTTGTTTCACAACTATGCGATCTATGGAAGCTGGATTGGAATTTAGAGCGGAGGTTGTGAGATTCAAGATATTACAGTACTTGGATAAAAAGCATTTTTAAGCCTTAAGCCAGTACTAAGTTAAAGTTCACGTGAAATGGATTTGGGCATTTTAGGCTAGTGAAAAAGCAACCAAGGTGAGTTAATTAGCTGTGCGTAACTTTGTAGCAAAGTGTTTTCCATACTGCAAAAATAAGTTCAAATAAATGTCTAAATATGTATTATTAATTACCCAGTTTGTAATAATAATTCACACAACGCCTTTTGATTTCACTTTTTGCGTATTTTCACCTATCGCCTTTTGAACATTTAACAGTTCCCAACTTTTCACGCGGAAAAAATGCCCAAATGCATTCTTCTAAATGAAATGAAAATGAAATTTTGTGGTGAATGCATGCCGCGACATCTGTTAGAGAGCAGCAGAGTGTGATTTATTCACCAAAGAATTCACGTGAACTTAGGCCGTTTGCCAAAATACCATTTCGAATTTTTCTCCTTTCCCAGGGCACTTCGATATCCCAAAGTGTGCCAAAATACCAATTCACACATTTCAATGACAATTAAAAAATTCAGTAAAAATGGACGACAAAACAAACATTTGTTGAAAATTTTTAATATTTTATTATTTTAGATTAGATTGTTAGATTGTTTATACTTCTTCTTGCAAATGAATGAGTGAGCGTTATCCCTAATTGCAATATTTTTTTAGTTTCTTCCTGCAAAACTAAAAGTATTGTACTAAAATGATGTCTGCTTGCGAGTGTTTAAAATCATAAATAATTAATAACTGGTTTCCAGTTATGTTTTGTTTTTATATTTTTACTTTTATTTCGTGTTTTGCAGTTGATATTAAGATATCAGACAAGCATATTTGGGTGGAAAAAAATTCAGAGCAAGATTTTGTTTGCATAATATTTTTCTCTAAACATTTGTCATCTCCGTTTAGCTAAGCAACAAATTTATTATTTTAAGTAAAATCTTCTTTGCATTTCCTTTTTCCCATAATTTATTGTTATTACTTGTTTACTTTTTTAAATTTATTTAACGGCTGACTTGATTAAAGTAAAAACTGAAATGTTTATAATAATTTAAGCATTTCCATAGACGCAAACCGTCGAAAATCAAATTTACCAATTGAAATGGGTTTTCCATACATATTGACATTTGAATTGCTATTTTGGCACAGACCCAGTATCACAAATGAAATTTTGACAATCGAAATTTGCACACGTGAGTAGCCCATTTAAATTCCATTTCACGTGAACTTAGTACTAGGCTTTAGGCAAGAAAGGGAAGAATACTGATAGGACGAAAATCGATTAAGTCATCTGGAAGGGATTTTTTAAAATGACTATGCCCTTCTTACAACGCGAGGGAACTTCTAAGTTATTAGGCAGTAATTTGAGTTACCAGGCAGTGAATTGGAAAGCAATATCTCAAGGACATCGAATTACACCACGCAACGGAAGTTAGAACCATCAGAACTAAGTGAGTCAAAGCAGAAAGGACTAGAAGGAGATGGATGCAGAATCAGGAGGAGATGACAAACGGGCTGTTGCTATAAACTTCATTCAGTATTAGATACATTTATTCAACTCTCTCAAAATGATTTGTACGAGAGTAAAATGTTTACCCCTACATTCAGTAGTAGTTTTTTCACGAATAATCCCAGTTTTTTCTTTATATTGTCAAAAAACCCTTGGCTAAAGGGTCTACCAGAGGGAATCACAGGTGATCAAATGCTGTTGATGAGCTGAGAGTGGATGTACATTAACCGTCAGAGTATAGTCACTCAAGCATCTAGGTCAATCTGCGACTGATTGTGCGAGCTAGGTGTGGTCTTATTTACATACGAAAATCCCTGCTCCTGTGCTGGCTTGCGTATATGAAAACTTAAGACAAAACGGATTTTATCTTCTCTGGAATCCGAGCACCAGTCGTCAGACCGGGACTGTTCAGGCTAAAATAGAATGAAACCTGAAAATATCCCAAACAAAAGTCAAGAAATCATACTTACAAAAGCGTACCTATAAACAAAAACTCCTGAAAATGGCATAAAAAAAAACGAACGGGGGTAATAAATAAAAACACAAGTTTTTCAATATCTTTTACTTTTATTGAATAAACAAACTACATAAATCTACAAAAATCTACAAACAAAAACACACAAGTTCAAGGACAGCACTACACAAAAAACAACAATTCATACCTGAAAATATAAAAAAGGGTTATTAGAATACAAAATATTAAATCTACAAGTACTTACCTTCTTTAAAAGTTGAAAAGACGCTGAAAAATCAACAAGAAAAGTCATCCCTCGAAAACGCAAAAAGCCGTCGGCAAATCACAAGTCTGTAAACAAAAAAAAGATTAATAAAAATTTCAAACAGGTTCCACAAAAAATACTTACCTGTCAACCCCAATATAATAATCGCGGGCTCCCCCTCATTCACCCACCACTAAAATCCTGAAAATATATCTTAAAATTAGTAAATAAATAAAGAACTAAATAATATACTTACCAAGATGCAAAAAACCCATCTGACGTCTACAAGTCAGAAAAGAACAGCTGATCGGACATCTAGTACATAAACCCAAAATTATGTACTCCAAAAGGCGAAGCCCCACCACACGCAATCACAACCATTATTCGTAGATAAAATAAATACCGAAGCACAGTCTCAAGAAAGATCAGAAGTTGCTTCACATTTCTAGAGTCTTGAACTAGAAATTAAGCAAGCGAAAAAATCAGCCCAAGTATCGAACTTGGCAATTGGAGAGGACAGAATTGAGGTCTTTTTCAAAACAATTTCTGCTCAAGTACTGAACTTGACAGTCTGAAAAGACAGAATTGAGGTCTTTTCGTAGCGAAGCCTGAATTAAAGACAGTCTTGAAGTCTTTAATACAGCATCAACTTAATACGCAAAAATTGATTTGCAGCAATTATCGAACCACCGAGGGACGACTTCACAAGGCAAGGTAGTCCATCAAGCAGCAACCAGGCAGCAAACAGCAAGCATATCCCAAGCGATTCTCAAGAAACGAAACCAGAGTGCAGCAACACAAAGGTTATTCCTGGCTGTTCTAATTGCAGAACACATCAGTCGAAACATCAATCATCACGCTGACAGATAGGTGGCGTTATTCATTTAAGTTGCCAGAGCAAGCAATATTTTGGTAATTTTTATTTACAAAACAAATACGAAATTTCAAGTAATAAATAACGAATTAAAGATTGAATTGAATTATTTTGGCAATTTGTTGAATTTATTGAATTTATAGTTGAGAAAATTTAAGAATTAATTGTGAATAAATAGTAATTTTGATTAGTGGAAAAGGTTATCTTTTTATTGAATCGCACCCTTCCGGCACCTTTTTTATTGAGTCAGAAATTAAAGTGCTAATTCTGAACATTGGTCCTTCGAGCCGGATCGTGATTCAATAAGATAACTCAAGCCGCAATTCAGAAACATGGAAGAATTACTCGATCATCAAAGACGACTTCGAGAACGCATCGAGAAGGCATATCGCAACTTTTCCAAGGATGGCCCAAGTAGGAAAACGGAAACATACTTCCAAAAGAAACTCGACGGTCTCGATGACGACTGGAAAACGTTTCGCAATAACGAAAAGGAAATAATGAGCAAAACGCTGAGTGAAGCCGAACACAAGCATCCATACTTCAAGGACGATTGGTACGCAGAAGTGGAAGAAACTTACATAAACACCTATTCCGCAATCAACGAAGAATACCTCAAAATCCGTCCAGCCGCAGACACAAGAGCCGAGCAGTCATCAGCAGAGCTAAATAATAGTCAAATTGCTCACCATAACAACGAGGTAAAACTTCCACGAATCTCAATACCCACATTCGCAGGCGACTACGCATCATGGCCATCGTTTTTGGATCTATTCACCAGCCTCATACACAATAAAACATCATTATCAGGGGCTCAGAAACTACAATATCTAAAGGCTCATTTATCTGGGGAAGCATTGAGACTTCTCAGCAACACATTAGTAAGCGACGCCAATTATGAGCCTGCATGGAACCTACTCGTTGATACTTACAACAATAAACGAGCATTATTAAAGACGCAACTCGACATTCTACTCAGCCAACCGAAGTTAAATCGAGAATCGGCACAAGGCATTAAGGAACTGAAAACGAGGACCCACGAATGTCTCACCGCGATTGAGAATCTGAAAATCTCAACACAGAATTGGGATCCTATTCTCATCCATTTGCTGGTCCAGAAACTCCCAAACGAAACTCACGAGCTTTGGGAACAGTCGCAGAGCACCAAATCGAGGCAATCGATTCCAACTTGGGCGGAACTCCGCGAATTCATGGAAACCAGGTTCAGGACCTTAGAAGCTGTTGGCAAGGCATCAAGCAACAAGAATGAACATTACGAAAGCAAATCCAGGGAACATCCAAGAAGAAGAACTCAAGCCTTCCACGTCGCAAATCAAAACGTATGCATCCTGTGCAAAGGCACACATGCCCTAGGGAAATGCCCCAAGTATGTACAGCTCAACATCGATGAGAGATACAAAACAGTCAAATCAAAGGACTTATGCATCAATTGCCTGAGAACAGGCCATCGCTCATCCCAATGTCCCAGTAAAGGTAGATGTTTCCAATGCGGAAAGACTCACCATACAACGTTACACAGAAACCAGCTAGCAAGGCAAACTAACAGCGGCATTTCATCGCCCGCCAGTTCAAACGATGAATTGCCTTCCAACCAAACACAAACGTACTTCTCTCAGTCAGCATCTTACGACTGCCGACAAGTACTATTAGCTACAGCCCTGGTCACCGTAGTATCTCCAACTGGACGAGAGCAAGTCTGCAGAGCACTCATTGATCCCGGGTCTCAATCCTCGTTCGTACGTGAAGCTGTGGTTCAAGGTCTACAACTCAAAAAGGAGCCAATACAAACAGCATTAACCGCGATCGGCAACATGCCAGCCGGAAAAATCACCAAATGGGCTTCGTTACAACTAAAGACACGAAACCAACAGGCGAAGAACATCCAAATCCAAGCAATGGTAATTAACAAAATAACCAATCCATTACCAAATAGCGAATGCTCTAGCAAGGATTGGGCTCACTTAAAGGATCTTGAATTAGCAGATCCAACGTTCCACAAGCCAGGTCACATCGACATCCTTTTGGGAGCCGACATCTTCCCCATGATCATCTTAGCCGGCCTAAAAAAGGACAACAAAGGAACCCTAGTGGGACAAAACACGGTGTTTGGGTGGATCATCTCTGGGAAGAACACTCCAGCTGTACAAGCAAGTGCACATACGAAAACATTCTTCACCGAGGTGACTCCTAACGACGAACTCAAGAAATTTTGGGAACTAGAAGAACTTCCCTCAAGGCCCAAGTGGACAAACGAAGAAACTCGCTGTGAAGACCACTTCAACAACAACGTCACTAGATGTAGCAACGGACGTTACCAAGTCCGACTTCCATTTGTAGCTGACAAGGTACAACTCGGCGCATCAAGACACATCGCTATTCGAACATTGATGCAGATGGAGAAGCGATTCCAGCAAAATCCTGACTTAAAAGCAGACTACGTCAAATGCATACAAGAATATTTGACGTTAGGACACATGGTGCCTACCAACACTCCAGAGTCAGCACTTCAAAACCAATCGCCTAACGACACAGCAACATATCAATGCTGTTACCTGCCTCATCATGCTGTCATCAAACCAAGTAGCACGACCACCAAATTGAGAGTAGTGTTCGACGCATCTCGTCCAACTGCTAATGGAAATTCATTGAACAGTATATTATTGAATGGACCAGTAATACAAGACTCGTTAATGTCCACTCTCATGCGATGGAGGAAGTATCGAATTGCTTACATGGCTGACATCGAGAAGATGTACCGGCAGATACGAGTTCATCCAGACGACGCGGAGTATCAACGGATAGTTTGGAGGGAATCACCAGATCAACCCATACAAGATTATAAACTGTTAACCGTGACGTTCGGAACAAAGAGTGCTCCTTTCCTTGCCATCCGAACCATGCACCAATTGGCAAAGGATGAAGCAGAATCATTCCAAATCGGTTCCAACGCCGTGCTCAACGACTTTTACGTGGACGATTTGATGACTGGCGCAGATGACATAGAAGAAGCAAGACAGAAACAAAGGCAACTAATTCAACTTCTTCGAGCTGGAGGACTAGAACTTCGAAAATGGGCCGCAAACCACAACGCCATCTTGGAAGAAGTTCCGGCAGCCGATCGAGAGGTCTCATTTCCTCTCGCAGTCAACGCAGAGGAAGTCAAGGCTCTCGGCTTATTATGGAATCCTGCCAGCGATGCATTATCATACAAGGTCAGCATGGAGTCAGCACCAGAAACATATACAAAACGAAAAATACTGTCCGAAATAGCGAAACTCTTCGACCCCATCGGCTGGCTAACTCCAGTAACAATCAATGCCAAAATACTAATACAGAGTCTGTGGCTGACAAAACTCGACTGGGATGACACGGTCCCGATCAACATCGATCAACAATGGCGAGAATTCCGAGCGGACCTCCAAGTCATCCAAACCATTCAAATCCCGCGGTGGATTGAAGCTCACAACAAAGTCCAGAATATCGAAATCCATGGATTTTGCGACGTATCTATAAAAGCTTATGCAGCAGCCGTATACATCCGGACACAGGACGAAGACAACAATTGCCATTGCCATTTACTCGCTGCCAAAAGCAAAGTGGCACCCATCAAGACCATCTCGCTACCAAAGCTGGAATTATGCGGAGCACACTTGTTGGCCAAATTACTGGCGCAAGTAAAAAACGACATGAAGTTCGAGCAAGTAACAATACACGCGTGGACTGACTCTACAATTGTACTCGCATGGCTGAAAAAACACCCATCATCATGGGAAACATTTGTGGCGAACAGAGTCTCACAAATACATCAACTACTAGACCAAAGTAGCTGGAATCATGTGAAAACGGAAGACAACCCTGCCGACTGCGCCACAAGAGGAGTATCACCCAGTGAATTAAAATCACATAAGTTATGGTGGACAGGTCCTCACTGGCTCCACCAGACAAGGGAACACTGGCCCAAACGGAAGGAGATACAAGATACCACTATGGGCTTACGAAAAACCATCACCAACATGCATATCGAAGTAGATTCCTCGAAAAACGATCTAATCAATCGATACTCTTCATTGACGAAATTACTACGTGTCACAGCGTACTGTCGACGATGGTTACCGTCACCCAAACTAAAACCCACCTATCTCACTTCAGAGGAAATACAGGCAGCCCTAACTTGTTGGATAAAAACCACTCAAAATTTGGAATTTGAAGATGAAGTCCAAGCATTGCAAGCCAAGCAAACATTACCCAATAAAAGCAGATTACTAAAGCTAAACCCATTTATCGATCAACAAGGTATTTTACGAGTTGGTGGACGCATCCAAAATGCTGACATAACATTCGACCAGAGTCATCCAATAATCCTACCCGAAAAACACCCGTTAAGTAAATTAATCATCGATAATATTCATCGCATCACACTACACGGTGGCACGCAACTAATGTTAAACACCCTGAGACAAAAATATTGGATTGTGAATGCGCGAAATGCAGTCAGATTCCATAATCACAAATGTGTTCAGTGCTTTCGTCAAAAGGCAGAAGGACGCACGCAGCTCATGGCCAATCTTCCGACATGCCGAGTCCGTCCAGCAAGACCCTTCGCACACACCGGAGTGGATTATTGTGGCCCATTCGAGTTGAAAGTTTCCAAGTTAAGAAACAGCCGAACTCAAAAGAGCTATATCGCCTTATTCATTTGCATGGTGACGAAAGCTATTCATCTCGAGGTAGTCACTGATGCGTCAACAGAAGGTTTCCTCACAGCTTTTCGAAGGTTCATCTCACGGCGAGGATTATGCTCCGATATGTATAGCGATTGTGGATCCAATTTCATTGGAGCAAATAACCTTCTCACACATCACAAGATAGAGAGCAACAAGAAGATGGAATTGGAACTAGCCGAAGCCCTAGGAAATCAAGGAATCGACTGGCATTTTATCCCTCCAGCGTCTCCCCATTTTGGTGGACTATGGGAGAGCGGGGTAAAATCCGTAAAATATCACCTGAAGCGCACCATAGGCGACACGGTATTAACGTATGAAGAATTTAGCACACTCACTACACAGATCGAAGCGGTATTAAACTCCAGGCCACTTACAGAACTTACTCAAGATCCCGAAGACACATCGGCATTAACTCCAGGACATTTCCTGATAGGAGGACCGCTGCTGACACCTCCAGAACCCAGTCTCTTAGATACAAACATCAATCGACTAAACAGGTATCAATTGATCCAACGCCTCTATCAGAACTTCTGGACACGCTGGAGCACAGAATATTTAAGTCGTCTACAACAAAGACCAAAATGGCTCAAACCCACGACAGAAGTGAAGGTTAACGACTTAGTTTTAATAAAGGACGAACGATTGCCACCATCTCGATGGCTGTTAGGGAGAGTACTAGCCACACATCCCGGACCAGATAAGTTAATTCGAGTAGTCACAGTACGAACAAAAAACAATGTTATGAAACGACCTATCACGAAAATATGTCCACTACCAATATCAGGCCCTAACGAAGCAGAATAGCATTTCCACGAAAAAAAAAAAAAAAAAAATTTCATTACAAAAATTACTAACAATTACTAAAGAAAAATAGTCAAGACTGAAACCTCAAAATTAGTACAATCACAACTGCCAACAATTAAGAAAGCAACCATGAAAGTGTCCGTTAGCTGCCCGACCGTTAAATCCAATCAGTGGGAATCGCCATTCAATCAGTAGTGCTCATCAAAACCATGGATGTAAAAAATAAATTATCAACGCTATCATCACCTCAAAAACCAAAAATAAAGCGACCTTTTGAGGCAGTGCCGTGCGGTCCTGAAATAAGAAGACGGACTCAACCGCGTCCCGTCCCCACATCCAAGACCAGAAACACGAAAAATAATACAACAAAAAGGCGTATCTCCTTGGAGGAATATCGACGGCGCCAGCAAAGACCACCGCCTGACTTCCAGATGGAACAGGAGTTATGGGAAAAAATCCGCCACCTCCCGCTTCCTTGGAAAAAAATTCGACAGATGAAGAAATCCTACCGGACGCCGATCAAAGATGGTATCATCCGTTTTACAAAAAAGACGGATAAAATTCTGGTACGCTTCCAAAAAGGGCAACACGAATTAAAAACCAATAATAAAGGGAAATAAATTAACAAACATAGAGCATTTTTTATTTGTACTGTACCTATCAATCGCCTCCTTCAAGAAAATTTTCTTTGAAGCTTAACGCTTCAAGGCGGGGAGAATGTTCAGGCTAAAATAGAATGAAACCTGAAAATATCCCAAACAAAAGTCAAGAAATCATACTTACAAAAGCGTACCTATAAACAAAAACTCCTGAAAATGGCATAAAAAAACGAACGGGGGTAATAAATAAAAACACAAGTTTTTCAATATCTTTTACTTTTATTGAATAAACAAACTACATAAATCTACAAAAATCTACAAACAAAAACACACAAGTTCAAGGACAGCACTACACAAAAAACAACAATTCATACCTGAAAATATAAAAAAGGGTTATTAGAATACAAAATATTAAATCTACAAGTACTTACCTTCTTTAAAAGTTGAAAAGACGCTGAAAAATCAACAAGAAAAGTCATCCCTCGAAAACGCAAAAAGCCGTCGGCAAATCACAAGTCTGTAAACAAAAAAAAGATTAATAAAAATTTCAAACAGGTTCCACAAAAAATACTTACCTGTCAACCCCAATATAATAATCGCGGGCTCCCCCTCATTCACCCACCACTAAAATCCTGAAAATATATCTTAAAATTAGTAAATAAATAAAGAACTAAATAATATACTTACCAAGATGCAAAAAACCCATCTGACGTCTACAAGTCAGAAAAGAACAGCTGATCGGACATCTAGTACATAAACCCAAAATTATGTACTCCAAAAGGCGAAGCCCCACCACACGCAATCACAACCATTATTCGTAGATAAAATAAATACCGAAGCACAGTCTCAAGAAAGATCAGAAGTTGCTTCACATTTCTAGAGTCTTGAACTAGAAATTAAGCAAGCGAAAAAATCAGCCCAAGTATCGAACTTGGCAATTGGAGAGGACAGAATTGAGGTCTTTTTCAAAACAATTTCTGCTCAAGTACTGAACTTGACAGTCTGAAAAGACAGAATTGAGGTCTTTTCGTAGCGAAGCCTGAATTAAAGACAGTCTTGAAGTCTTTAATACAGCATCAACTTAATACGCAAAAATTGATTTGCAGCAATTATCGAACCACCGAGGGACGACTTCACAAGGCAAGGTAGTCCATCAAGCAGCAACCAGGCAGCAAACAGCAAGCATATCCCAAGCGATTCTCAAGAAACGAAACCAGAGTGCAGCAACACAAAGGTTATTCCTGGCTGTTCTAATTGCAGAACACATCAGTCGAAACATCAATCATCACGCTGACAGATAGGTGGCGTTATTCATTTAAGTTGCCAGAGCAAGCAATATTTTGGTAATTTTTATTTACAAAACAAATACGAAATTTCAAGTAATAAATAACGAATTAAAGATTGAATTGAATTATTTTGGCAATTTGTTGAATTTATTGAATTTATAGTTGAGAAAATTTAAGAATTAATTGTGAATAAATAGTAATTTTGATTAGTGGAAAAGGTTATCTTTTTATTGAATCGCACCCTTCCGGCACCTTTTTTATTGAGTCAGAAATTAAAGTGCTAATTCTGAACAGGGACCAAGCCTGGTTACTGGTTCGGTAGTCTAGAGGTTTAGGCGCCCGACTATCATCCAAGAGTTCTGCAGTTCGTTTCCATTCCGTGGCTTGGCCCTTCGGTTTTCAACTTGCCTCACCTTCATTATATTCCTTGTTTCTTGTCTACTGTCGCAACGGCGTGTCCTGCCCTTTCTACTGTCTTTCCCTATGAGCATAATAAGAGATGAAACCAGCTGTAGTGCTATCCAGCCAATGAAAGACGGTCTTTAAGCTAAAATGGGTTCAAAAACTGTACTTGTAGAACCGGAACCCGCTATTGGGGTACCCATCAGCAAAGTGATGAAGGCGCTTGAATCTGATGAAATATAATAAACATTAGTGATATTCTGCTAGTTTGAATATCTCCAAGCAACTTTTTGCTACACCGCATTTTTTTGCTTCTTATTCCCCTTCATTGGACATAGTTGCCCTCCAGAGGACTCTGTTTTTTGTGACAGCTCTCAACTCCGACCAGGATCTTCCAGTTGTTGCGGCCTCTGCTAATAGGGTTCTCTTTCAAGTTGTTCTAAGTCTTCCGACTCGACGGGACCCTTGAAGATTCCAGTCAAGGGCATGCTTTGCTAGATTCTCATTTTCGCGTCGCAAGATATGACCAATCCAATTCCATTTCCTTCGCCTTATTTGGTCGTATATCCCTTCTTGGGCTGCACAGCGCCTCGTGACGCGGCCCAAATCTTGTGGCAGTGTATATCAAGACACAAGTTGGACTTTATTGCCATATATTTCGTCCTAACTTACCGTCTATAGAGGATCGAAAGGACCCCGAGTAAAAATAATAGTTGGTGCTGTCACGCGTAAACCAAGTACAGATGCACATATATTTTTAGAAACAGTTATGCCCCCCATGTGCTAGCATCGAGAGCAAATGCGGCCGATACTTGTTATGACCCGCTCTCGCTACGGGTACAAGCATTGCAAAATACGCGTGCTTTAGAGGCATGCCATGCGGTCCCCCAACTAAATACTCAGCTGGTCCAATGCTGCCGAGCAAACGAACAAGAACCGGTCTATTGAGAATGCTTATGGTCACCAAGATCATTTCTGTTTGGGAATACTACGTTCTATGTTTAAGCGGGTGAGAACGAATCCGTCAGATTCGGTGATATCGCTCGAAGCAATTATTATTATATAAACATACCCCTTAGAGAAATGGATATAATTACGGAAATCAACGCGGGGGACATTGTCCCGTAAGGAACCATGCTCCTCAGCTGGGTATCCCTAGGCTAACTAACGAAAGAGAATCCCTCGTTCACTTTCTGTGTAAATGGGTGGTTTATTTTTATTTATTTCTATTTTTACACTACACAATTAAGACATATGGGTCTTTTTATTATGTATAGGCTATACACAAAAAGATAGCAGAAATAACATTAGAAGAAAAAAAAAAAATCAGTAATGAAAATAAAAATGAACACATAGTAAACGAAAATTGATACAAATTTAATGTGAAGCAAAATACTTAATATAAAATCGCTTTCAAATTTTTACTGCTGCTGCTTCGTCGTACATCTAAAGGTAAGGAGTTCCACAACCTAATAGCACGAACAAAGAACTGTTTTTTGGAAATGCTGTACTTAATGACAGGCACAATTAGAGTTAACGCTCTTGTGGAGTTCGCGAAATTAATTCTATCATAAAGGTACTTCGGTTGCTTTAATAAAATAATTTTATTATTTAGGAACCAGACAGTACGAAAATCAAAATATGAGGATAGGGTACATCCACACAGATCTGACGTAACATGGTCGAAACGCCTAATATTGTACACATAACGAATGCAGGAATTAAACGCAACACTAAGCTTATTAAAGAAAACAGACCCAGCCTTACAAAACATTTCACATCCATATGTCAGCATTGGAACAATAAGTGTTTTCACCAGCAAGAGTTTAGTATTCCGAGGAGTAAGTAAGGTGGTTCTGCTTAAAGTATGTTTTTTTTTTTTTTATGTGACAGTGCTAAGCTCAGGAGTCACCCTTTGTACTAATAGTACGTCATGTCATTTGTCTTGTCATGGTGCAATGTCTAGCAGTAAGCTTAGTACGGGGGAGGGGTGGGGGGTATAGGTTAAGGGGTAAAAGGTAGGGGGGGGGGGTATTGAAGAAGGTGGTGATGAACCCTGCGTTTGAACTCTTGGATGTTGTAGGAGCTCGGAAATACTGACTGCGAGAGATTATTCCACAGTCGAGTTGTTCTATTAACAAACGAATTCATATCTTGTTGAGTGCGTGAAAGGGGTAGCTGCAGGTGAAGGGAATGAGACGAGTGGGCTAATCTGGTGTTGCGGTTATAAGATTGCCGTGGAGGCAGGAGAGCGTTTAACTCGGAGGAACAGTCACTATGATAGTAGGGATAAAATTTTGTCAGTGCTGCTACATTCCTACGGTGGCTTAGGGGGTCGATGGTGGAGCAAGCGGTATCGTCATTAATTAACTTAAGGGCCTTTTTTGGACCTTATCTAACCATGCCAAGGTGGTTATTGGAGCGCCGCCCCAAACGAGGGAGTTATATTCGAGAAGAGGCCGTATGTAGGATTTATAAATAACAGCACGGGCCGATGGCTGGAGGAGGAACTTGCACCTCTTAAGAAATCCCAAGCACTGGGATGCTTGTTTGGCGATTTGGAATATGTGGTCATTCCATCGCAAGTCTTTGGCTAATGTCACGCCTAAGATGTGTAGGGATGGGTCGGCCTTTAGTACCACGCCATCCACTGCCAAGGATGGTGAGGTGAGATAAGACAGTACTTGGTTTTGGAGGGGTTGAATTCGACACCATTCTTCCCCAATCTAGAATTAGTTTGATGTCTTTTTTAATAGATTTGGACATTAATTCACGATCATCAAGACAGGACCTGGTATGTCTCTGTCTTGTATCGAAGCTGTACGAGTAACGTAGAGTACCGTCGTCAGCGAAGCTGGGAAGTGGGTTGGAGGGGTTATAAAGATGAGAAAAAGGGCCGGTGATAAAATTGACCCCTGGGGGACCCCCGCAGAGATGGGGTGAGATTCAAATTTGACGCCATCCAATAATACCTTAATTGAACGGCCGGAAAGAAGACTCTCAACCCACTTAAAGTATAATAAAATTTTGTCAACCCAGGGCCGTTTGTAGTACTTGTCGATTTCGGTCTGGGCTGCTGGATAAAGAAGAAACTTGAATCTCTTATTTAGTCCCCTTCATTGCGATGTTTGGCGTTTGGAAATATGTTATATTTATGCTTGGGATGTTAGGAGTGAGGTAGAGTACCATCATCGGTGAAGTTGTAAAGAGACGAGAGGAGCTTGGAGTCTAGTCAGCAGAGCGGAGATATCTAGAGAAACGAGACCAGACTCATCAAAGTGATAAATGCATTGGTTGAGGAGCTCCGTTGGGCATACGAGAAAGTGTGAACCTGTACTGCCTTTTGTGCAGAATTTGCAAGACTAAGGCTTAAATCTCTTGATTTGACAATTAAGGTAAAATTGTTCAATTAACAAAAATACTAATTGAAAATCGTCTACTAAAAACAACTTCGCTTATAACAGCATCAGTAGTCAAGCTGTGAAACCGTTTATACAGTATTATCCCAACAAGACGCAACCTGTACTGTCATTGCCTAGAAGGTATAACAATACACATTGTTCTTCTATGAAATGTTAATGAATAATCATTACCTTGGCTCAAAATACTGAAAGAAACTCTAATAGTAAAAGATAAAGAGGTTGCTTCTTCAGTGACAACCTCATTAGTAAAAACCTGGAAAATTTAAAACTGAAATGAAATAATTTCCATTTGCTGCAATAATTGTTCTCGTTTTAATGAGAGCGCAATCATCCCCTTAGTTGGGAATCGATTATTTCAATGTTATTACAACAGACAATTCCATCTCGAAAAGCTGGCGGTGCATGAAAGGGGCATCAGCAGCAGACTGGTTACATTTTCCGGGAAATAAATTAGTTCCTCTTAACGTAGACAATTTAATGACGTTTCGATTTCATTAATACAAATTAAAATCGGTTAAACTTTCACAGAATTGTGTAAGTTTCGCATCGCATCCCTCGCTCCTCCACTGCTCCCGGGACGGCAGCCGCATACAATTTTCGGGGGGATGCATCAGCAACCGTTCATCCTTTTCGTAGATGAACTTTTGCATCACCGTTAAATCAATGAGATCTGCAATATGTGGATATTTTAGAGGCGGGATTTTTATAGGATTGGTGCACTTTAGTTGGAAAGTTTTGCAGCGCTTTAAAGGAGCGTAAGTAAGTAAGTAAAGTGAAGCTTAACCAAAACTGCTTTACTGTGGAGTGTTTATTAGATTTGGGCCGGATATTAAGATGCTCAACATATTGTTGATAATAGGAAGAAACCATGCTGTTAATGATACTGCTAAGTACACGAATGTTCAACATAGTTAAAATTTCCCCGTCATAGGGAATTGAACAAAAACAATTACTATACAATTAGCACGGCTGTATGTGAAGGCTCAGGTAATATATTACTACATACTTCTTTAATCGTTGTTTACTTATCCCGTTCTACAACTGGATGTTATCTAGTTTGGTACCATTTGGTACCAGGGTGGTGAACACTGCAATTTTAGGCTGATGGCAGGAGAAGCCTCTTTTCGCGAGAAGGTGACTCTCTCTACCATCTCAGCCTTACTAGCTGGGGCAAGTCCTAATTCCCAACCAAGGTGGTGCTGTTGGCGAAACTTCGGAGAAGCAACTCTGAGAAAACATACTTCCTCTATTGCCGCTACAGGCGAACCTGTGACCCTGAAACCACCATCAAAATCCTTATGAGGCTTTCACCCCATAAAGGCTTGCAAAAGGGGAGATATAATCTCGTAAGGAAATGGCAGGCCGGCAGTACTCGAAAAAAGTTCTATCTTGGACAACTGGAAATACAATTTATGTGAAGTGAAAGCGTCGAACAAAGGGCGCCGAAAGACAATCTCGCTCCACCTTCAACAAAGGCTAGGGCCGGCGCTGAGCACAAAAACCCTATCAAAAAAAATGCACTACAACTAAAAAATCCTGCCGAATGTCCCTGAAAAAATAGTACCGACTCGTCGCTTTAACGATTCGTTTACGAGTCGAGAATCACTCTCAGTGTTGGGCCTTCTACTACAATAGTAGCAGATCTACTACATTTCGCGTTTTCAAAATTCTACTACATTTTGTTTCTTATTTGCTAGATATTTGACGTCATTAGAAAAATTATTTTCATTCAAATTAGAATGGCCAGTTTCACACGGGCCAACAGCCAACCAACAAAAATCTACTGAAAACGTCGTTTGAAGAAAAGAGGGTGAGAGAGGACTATGAAAAATTTTACCATCCCATCGTCCTCTCTCACCCTCTTCTCCACAAACGAACGTTTTCAGTCGATTTTTGTTGGTTGGTTGTTTGCCGACCCGTGTGAAACTGGCCAATGTTGGAATAAAAGTTGTTTTTTTTTGTTGCTACTACATTTTTTTCAATTCTACTACTATTTTTTTACATAATTACTACATTTTTAAAATCGCCAAGGCCCAACACTGATCACTCTACAAAAATTCTATTCTAGACCTGTCCATTTAATCTTAAATGGGTCTGATATAGGAATGGACTGCTGATTCACAAATTTCAATGGCACCATTTTTCTCTAGAAATAGAAAACCTTTTTTTTATGTAAACAAAAAATTTTCTTCGAATTTAAGAGAAAATAAGATGTCTGTTATAATTGATAGAAATAAATTTCCATCACTCATTTTTTTTCATTAAACAAAAACTGTGAGGATTAAAAAATATAAGAAAAAAAAGATTTTTCCCCGCGAAGTCAGCGCAAACATCCGTAGCCTTTGTCGTTGCGCCTATCCTCGTTAACGGTAAGGCCTAAGAAAAAAAGTTGCCGACTACTCTTTTAAATGGGCCTCTAAAGGCCAGCTGGACATCCTAGGCTTAAACGTGTATATGGGATCGAACTGACGCGCCCCGTCCTACTATAATTGATAATGCTAAGTTATTTTCTTTACCTAAGCGTACCGCATTGCGTTCACTCAATGGACAAAGTACTTATAATGGGGGACGAAGGACTTAGTGTAAAACTAAAGTACGTGCCAAAAAGCTTGCGGATAGGCTGGTCCCGACCTCCTACAACACAGCTTTTGGCTTTATTACACTTCTCTGGAGTTTATCTAGACTATTGAAACAACATCGTGTCATTTTTACTCTACACGTAAGAAAAACAACTTATCTTAATCCCGAGATCCTCATTTTCTATTCAGGTAGCGGTCATAAGGAATTCGTCCTTGCAGCAACATCATCTGTTGAAAGCAACTTTCGCGAAGAATTCAGGTACATCAAAAGCAGGGCCGGCGCTTGGGTTTTTTGCGCCCGGTGCACTATGCCATATTGCGCCCTATAAGCTCTTGATTTTTGAACGCGGTGAATGGAAAAAGACAGAAACTCTCGCTGGATAGTAGCAATAATTCTCATATTTTGCGCAAAATGTAAGATTGCACCATAATAATGCGTATAACATAAAAAAAGATTACATAGGGAGTTTCATATGGGTCAACTTTCAACCAACAAAAACTGCTAAAAACATCGTTTACGGAGAAGAGAGTTGGAGGGGCAGATTTTTTGAACTTCTGAATTCCTTCACTAATTTTTGAATCAACTTTTTGACAGCTGTGCGTTTGCTGTTGTTTTCCCTTTTGTCGAGGAAAAGAGAAGAAAAGGAATGGCAGAAGGGAGAATTAAGATTAAAAACAACAGCAAGCTGAAGCATTCTAACGTAATAGTATAAAGTTGGCTCTAGTGAAAATCCATGCGAATCTTCATCGAATTTCATACGGGAATGGACCATTACAGCCAACCCTTGTTGGTTGGCCCGTTGGCATATTTATTTGTTAGACAATAAAAGAACCGATATTGCGGCCAGAGGTTACTGTACAAACAGTGTAACCCCGACTGGGTCATTATGTATCTACAAAGATGGTCCAAAAATTGGGAACAGCGTAGGTTGTGGTATCTTTTCCGATGCATTTAATATAGATGCATCTCTTCGTCTATGCGACCATTGCAACGTCTTCCACAGTCCCTACGATCTGCGAGGCTCTCGAATGGCTGAAGATTAATAATATATCTCACAAAAATATATGTATGGATTCTATCGGATATCCAGGCTACCCTCAAGGCTTTCAATTCTGTCGTTACAACGCCCACGACTATTTTGAATTGCCGCAGGTCTCTGTGTGAGACTGCCACTCAGTTTGATATAACTCTGTGTTGGGTTCTTGGATACAGTGGAATTAGGATAAACTGAAGGCAAATAATCTTGCTAGAAAGGAAACCGAAGTTACACCCTACTTAACCCAAATGGGAATGCCACCTTATAAACGGCTGTGAGAAAAATGAAAAATCAGCTGGCGGCCGGGAAGTGAAGAAGAAACTGTCTCCCATTTCCTCTGTAAATGACCGGCCCTCGTGAGGGAAAGAGGAATCTTTCTTGGCTCACCTTTCCTTGATGGATTGAGTAAGCTGTAAAGCACTGGTGTTCCTACCCTCTATCGCTTTATTAAAAGCTCCAAGTGGCTTGAAATTGCCTTAATTGTGGTCCCAACAATAGAATGGCATCCCAACGGGCCTAATGGTGTGGTATTACATCTCTAGTGGCATAGTAGCCATTTCTATCTAACCTAATCTAAAGGAACAAGGAAAAGTTTTAAACTTTTTTTAAATCTTAATTTCTGAAATTGCGCCCCCGATATTCGCACATATAATACGCCGCCCCTGCTCAAAAGGCTCGACGTCAACAGATTCACTGGCCCCGACAAAATTCCCCCTATGGTACATAAAAAATGTTCTTCACCTTTGGTTAAACCCGTGCGCAAAATTTTTGCCCTCTCTTTCTTCTCTGGAGTGTATCCTGACTCTTGCAAACTAGCCCATGTTTAGCCCATTCCAAAAAAGCATGAAGCCAGCGACACCTTAAACTACCGCCCAATAGCAATTACTTCTGTTCTCTCCAAAATCATGGAGACAATAATCAATAGAAAACTGATGAAATATTTAGAATCCAACCAAATTTTACACGACAGGCAATACGGCTTTAGACCAAAACGGTCTACTGGCGATATGTTTGTGTGTTTAGCCGATCGTATCAACCAAAGCATTCACAGCTTTCTTGAGTCTGGCCGTTCAATGAAGGTAGTATTGGATGGCGTCGAATCCAGCTCCACGCCATTTCGGCCGGAGTTCCGCAGGGGTCAATTCTATCACCCACACTTTCCTAAACTTCATTTGCACCTGAATTTAAAAAAGCATTACAGCGCCCTTCGCGTATGTAGAAAAAAAAGCGAAAAGTTTCGGATCTACAAATAGATTCCTGTGCGCGTATTCCTTTTGTTGTATTTTGGAAGGGGGCGACTGGGCTGAAAACATGATGATCTCTTGGTCGGTGGGTGAAATTTAATAATGAAGAAAAAAATGAATGGATGAGAGATCGTTTGTTATTTGGTAGTTTTCGACAAAGCTAAAGTGAAAAAGTACGTACTATAAAAGGACGAAACAGAGCCAATTTTAACATTAAAATTGCTTATAGCTTCAAAAGTAAAGGCTGTAGCATAAAAGATGTTGACATTTTTCATAGCAAATTGTCCAAGCTTTCCAAATTGTAAAAAAAATATCAATTAACTATGTGTTTTTTTGGAGAAAAAGATGGTTAAAGTTGAAATTAGAGAGAAGAAAAAAATAACATGACTCATCACTCTTGAATTTGATGGGTTAGAACCTTGACAGTTTTAGATAGGCGGGAGTATTCTGCGCATATTTTTGACATATTCATTAAAATATATAGGGTTACAAAAATACGGGGTGATATGGGAATCTCTACCAAAAAAATTCAAAACGCCCTACCGGCTAAACAGAATGGAAGAATGGCATTGCCCTTTCATGGAAAATTTTATAAAATCCTGTTAATATTTATAGAAAATTTCTCCACAAGGTCATTTTAAAACTCCCCCCCCGCAACGCTCTTGCAATTTCCCCCCACCACCCATACGATTTTTAGTTCGTCTATCCAAAACCTATACACCGGACGTTTCGTCAGTTTCAGCAATACACCCTGTTGACGTTTTTATATGAAGGAAGCTAAAAACAATCAAAATACATCATTATTCACAATAGACTCAAAATGGGAGCTTTCCTCTAGCGGGTCTCACTTGCGTAACTACAAGTGTTATTTACTCGTATGTTAAAGCAAGATTAGTTACGAGTACTGACAAGCAAGAAATAGTAGATTAGCAGAAAAGGAACGTAGCCAATGTTGCATCATTGCAGCAATATGAAATTGAACCCAGCCTCAATGTAGCACGCGATGATTAAACAAAGTAACTAGAACACTCAAAATTATTCAATCGATCACCTGTGACCCAACAAGTTCAAGAATGAATTGATTGTTGGGTAAGGTTGAGAAATGCATGATGAATAAAACGCTTTCACAAAAAGAAATTGGGTAAGGCCCGGAATAAGAGCCGAAAGAACGCTGGCATGAAAATCGAAAATTTCCCGTTAAAGCTGCCTCGCCCATTCATTTCTTTCCCCTCGTTGTCAAATTTCACCCATCGGCCAAGAAATCATCATTATGGGCGCTTTCAGTAATGCAGGATGCGTGCGCAAATGACTTATTCAGCAATTGAAAGTGTGAAGCTTTCAATGACTGAATAAGTCAATTGCGCACGCATCCTGCATTACTGAAAGCGCCCTACATTTTCAGCTTCCAGCGCATATGAATCTACTTGTAGATCCGCAATCCTATAACCATATGCGCGAAGGGCTTTTACATAAACAAGAGAAAGCTCATTTCGGAAACTAACCATATAGCGGGGACAAAACCCTGCGATGCTAGCGCAGGCAGCTCGTAGCGCCGTAGATAGATATTAATTTTACTCGCATTTGTCCATATCTACTTAGATATAATCAATGTGATACCCACAATTTCCCCATACTTAAGAAATATAAATTTAAAAATTTAATTTTTTTTTCTCCTAAAAGTATACAGAAAAGCTAACCGGCACACAGGGTAGCTACGTCTTGCTGAAATTTTGAAATATTATTTGGAACCATCCATTTTTAAGTGATTTTTTAATACGCTAAACAGCCCTGATGATGGGGATATCAGTAAAGTTAGGATAAAAAGCCTTATCATATAAATGTGGGACAAGATTGTTGCACATTAGAATTTGATGTGGCTGGCGAAGCACTGTCTAAAACAATATTCCTGGTAATATACAGTTGATTTATTATCCTGCACTTTAATTTGTGTGTAATTTGTTTAGTTTCATTAAATTGCCTACGAACACTATTATGACTTAAGTCCACTAGAAAGGCTAAAAAGAGTAATCTTCGACTCCGAAAGTAATTCTTGAAGGCACTTGTTCTTTTAACTCACTCTGTGCCTTATACAGGTCAATCAACAAAACCTTTCAGCTGGAGCCACTTGCTGTGTGAAGAAATCAAACATATCATTGATTAACAGCTAAAAACGAGAGAGAAAAGACGTGAAAGGTATGTTTGTATTTTTAAAATATTGGACATCTATTTTCCATTCGTTCAAAGCAGATTCTTAGTGCATTCAATCTCGTGACTTGTTGATTTGTTCGTTTTTGCTGTTAAACCCGGACAGTTTTTTTAAATCTGAAAAGTCCCAACTTTGATTAATTTTTTTGCTTGTTAATCTTAATCAAAACCCTCCAAAAAAAATTATGTAAATTTTTTTTAATCCTCACCTTCAACTCCAAACTCAGCCCGAAAACTCAAAGCACAAAACCCTAGTCGACATACTTTCTGTTTTTAGCCCGTAAAAGTTGCAAAACTCGGGCACAATCCATAATTGAGCTGGCAACAATTCATTTAAAATTTATTACAGAAGCCGGACTTTTTGCAGGAGCGTTGCGGGGGTGGAGTTTAAAATGACCTTGGGGAGAAATTTTCTATAAATATTAACAGGATTTTATAAAATTTTCCATAAAAGGGCTAAGCCATTGTTGCACTCGGTGTAGTAGCCCAGCCAGCCACCAAGCAAGCCAGCTACCCACCAGCACCAACATTGATCCTTCAGGATGTCCTTGTCGGCTGTAATGCGGGAAGTAAATAAAAGTTTAGAGTCGAATAAGTCCTGGATTCACTAAAGTCCATAATCCTGGGGCTTAGCAATTTAATTCTGGTAAATGTCCCCACCAGTGATTATCTCCCGGCAAGGGCTTCTGGGGAAAAGCAGGACACACCCGCAGGGACACGTTACTCTTCCGAGGTTCCAAATTTGACTTTTTATGGTAACGCCGGACATTAAAGCTCTCACCCATGACTTAAATTGTTCTCCGGCGCTCACTTTAAGTGGAAATAAAATCTGAGACCGGTGCCCCGTTCCCTGTCACTACCACTACCACACCACACCGCTACCATTCCGCAAGGACTCAACCGCTGGTGAGACCTGACACTTGGTCTTCCTGGTAGGCGGTTAGGGGCTTACCAGGCGGTTTAGCGGAGGGACTGGAGGGGGTTTCGGTCCGGGCCCCACTATGTGGAGCTCATTTACATGGATATTGCATTCGCATCGTTTTATCTCCGAAGGACATTGAAGGAGTGTAAAGTTAAAGCACTGTGGCATACGAAATGATTTGAAACAGAGAAGAGAGCCCGCCCGGAAAGATTTACAGGATTTGCCCGGCTGAAGGGACAGCCCCGTTGACGTTTCGGGGGAGACATAAAGTGATGAATTCAAATCAGAAGAATCGATTGAGTGCTGACGATTTTCGTCCTTCTCCGATGGAGTGAAAGACCTACCATGAACAAAAAATCCTTCTCCCTTTTTTTCTGTATAGGGCGGTGATAGATGAGGAGTGGAAGATTTAGAGGATCTTGATTATGTGAGCTGAGACGAAAATTTACTTAATCATAGTTGCAAAGGTTCTCTCTTTTTTATTAGATGTTTGGAAGCATTTTCTTTGAATGTGATTGGAATAATGTTCTGGAATCGCTTGCTCGTGAAACACCGAAGGACCATAATAAGGATAAGAACGATGATTGGGTCAAGGTTAGTTATACATAAATATTTATTTGAGGATTTTTTCCAATTGGTCGGAGTTTTTTTTTTTTATCTTATAGACAACCCTTCACTCTTAAGTTTGTCTCACCCTTTGAAGGTCATTGGGCTGTGGCTGTTTTGAATACAGATTCAAGGTTGTTGAAGTATTTCTATACTAGTTTATTTGAATTTTTAGACCGTAAAACTAATCTAAGGGTAAGTTAAAAATAGACAAACCTATTTTGATGGTAATTTCATGATTGTTTTTCAATGCATTTTAAAAAATCCTTAAAGTATGCATAATTTTTTTTAAATAAAATTTTGGTTGTTGACCCTAAAAGTATGCAGAAAAACGAACCGCCACACAGAGACGCTACGTCGTTCAACTTTGAACTTTTAATATTCTTTTCACCAGTGGAGTTTTTTTTAGTTTATAAGAATTTTTATATTATTTTGCGAAGCGTTACGATATTTTTATGAGTAAAACTGAAAGTGGGTTTTATATAAACAAAAAATAAACTACATATTTTACTTCATGTCTATCTTCAGAAATAAAATATGTTGGGTGTATAGGTATATTTTAATAATCAACATCTATTGAGCAAAATAATGAAGCAAAATCATAAAAACGTTTCGATTGGAATCTTACTTCACGAAAAGAAATGCATTTTTCTAAATTTTTCCTCCAGTGGAGTCTGCTTGTATTTGGGGACTTTATAACACAATGTTTATGGAATGAATCTTATCTTTATAGAGTTGACGAGACAGGACTATAAAAATGGGGGTGGTTGTGTGTGAAATAAAAAACTGAATACATTTTCGGTATTTGACGCCTCGAACACATTCAAGTCTAGGCGCCACATGAATGACACAAATGTACATAAAATATATATGACATGTCAATTGGCATTTGTTCTTTGCTATTGTGAAAGTGTAAAAAATTTCAAAAGTAACTTCACAATGCATAACTTGAAAAGCGAATGAAACGTACTATGTGAGGCGAATAAGAGATGAACAATTGAATGTTACTAGTGTGAAGAGATCCTTTATTTGTTATTTGAGAGGTGGCACGCTGCAAAAGCTTAGGGGCTAAGGCGTTCGAGCGCCATTCTTGGGATTTTTTAGAGGCATAGTTATGGAAACGCATAATTATAAATGATCGTTCTGGTCCCAATTAAGTCCTTGTTAATTAAGAGTCGGGAAAAAACGCAACGTGAAGAATATTGTTACAATGTCGTTATTAGGAAATATCGAACAATTCGACCAATCAAAAAATGATTTTGCATCTTATTGTGAAAGGTTAGAGCAGTTATTCATAGTGAACAACGTGGAAGATGAAAAAAAAAAATTGGCGTTACATGAACATTAGCGAGAAAAATTAGAGATGATTTAAAAAACTATTATGTTATGGCAAGAAGCCAGAATCTCTTAATTTTGCTGCATTTAACTTGTACTTGATGTATCATAAAATAAATAAAATTTAATCAATTTAATGAAATTTAATGATTTATTTTATTATTACTTACCAGTGTGGCGCGCTTCTCAACTAGTTCACGTTTGGCTTATATGATGCATATCCTGCAGCTCCTGGGGTTTTTATTTCTCAATTTATTTCTCTTTCGTTATTTCTAAAAACTTAAAATGCCACTTTCTGACCACTTCATTTTTGAGTAAAAATAAAAAAATTATTAGGTTCAATTTATCAGAAAATCAGAAATCACTTCTTACAGAAAATGATAAATCACTTGTCACAAATTTGTTTACTAACCCACGATGTCATTGTTTCACACGAGGCGAGTTAAGTGATTAGTCTACAGAAGCGGAGGATATTGGGCTAGTACATAACCCTCTGGGATATCCACTGGCAAGGGTGCTACTCGCTAGTTAGTGGACTAACCAATGGAGTACACCAGCCCAAGTGTTGAAACGAGACGTGTACCAGTTACTGCTCAGCATGGGCGTAGCAATGAATTTTTGCTGAGGTGGGCCAGATTTTACACCACCGTAACCGATTGACAACAGACAGGCGATAAACAACAAAACTATTTTTTTTTTAATTTTTAAGTATATAGACTATGTAATTAAAAGAGAATACAATCTAAATAATATTCATTAATCGAAATTTACTCTTTTACTTTTCTTTAAAAATCCCTGCAAAACTTGATCCACGCTTATATTCTGCACATATAAATTTTCAATATTAATTACCGCTAAATTATAAAATCTGTCTTGCTTCATAGATGCCAGTATCAAATTTGTTGTCCTTCGCATCGTCGGAAAACTGCGCTGGTAATCGACCGAGCTTATAGGTATTGTTATAGCAACCTGAAAAAAAGATAACGTAAAATTCAACATAGTTGTGTCGATTTAAGACTGAGAAAAATTCTTTTTTAAAGCCAGATCAAAATTACAACACAAGCGCACTACGCTTTCACAAAAATATTAAAAAATACTTATGTATGTACCTGGGGCAATTTATAATAATTAGGGCGTAGGTTTATTTCTTGCTTTAAATTTCTCACATTGAAATCTAAATTTTTAGTCTATGTTTGCAATAAGTTTGTATCAATTAGTAAATCTGTCATTATACGTAGTAATGAACTTTCGGACTCTTCGAAATCTAGCTTAATGCAAAAATCTAGTGATTTGGTGGCAAATGGTAGGTTCGCAAATCTATTTTTGAACTGGTTAATAACATTGTCTAAGACTTGAAGATATACACTTGTTTTCCATTACTCAGAAGAATTAACATCTGATGCTGATGATGGCAGATTGTCTTCGTTGTGTGTTTTCCCCAAAGTAGTTTCGACTATGAAAACATTCAGCTTATTTGATTACCGTGACACTCGTAACGACTCTTTCAAAATAAAAGGATTTTTATCTTCTCTGATAGCCAAGCGGCAATTAGAGCGATAAGGTCCCGTAGGACCAAGTCGAAATTAGTTTGGGACTGCCAATGTACTTTTCATGAGTTGGGTGCTCTTAATCAAATTACCCTTGTTCGGGTCCCGGGTCACCGGGGCTTCATAGGCAACGAAAGTGCGGATGCCCTGGCTAAACAGGGCTCTGATATAGCATTCATTGGTCCAGAGCCGGCTATTGGGGCACCTTCCAGCTAGCTGCAAAGGGCCCTGGTCGATCGGACTTTGATGAAACATACTGAACGCTGGAGGTCCGCGCCTGGACTTGCTTCCTGTGCCGTCCTCTAAAACGGCCAAGGAATTGTTATGGCGCAGTAGGAGTGATGTCGGGACACTTGTTGGCTCGATTACCGGACGCTGCGCACTAAATTACCACTTATAGGAAGGGCGGAGGACCCTATATGTAGGCTTTGCCTGGAAGAGGACGAGTCTGCCCTCCACATTCTCTGTGAGTGCCCCGCAATAGCGAGGAGCAGGGTTTCTTTGTTCGAGGAGTTCCTACTCGGACACTCAAGCCTAAGCGACAAACCACTAGGAAGACTGCTGAACTTGTTCAAGCGGTCTGGCCTACAAATATGAGGTGTAGGGGCTGTAGTACAATAGGCCAAATTAATGGCCGCAGTACCTTTGGACCCAATATCTCACACAGGAAAAAAAACGACTCTAAAGGCCGTGACACAATGGTGGCTTCGGCTTCGGCTTCGATTTCGAAGCCGATGCCTGTCAAAATCAAATGTAAGCGTGGCAGTACTTATTAACACAATGGCAGCTTCGGCTTCGGATTCGATTTCGAAGCCGAAGCCTCAATCAAATGATATTTGATATTGGAAGCGGCGGCGTCGGTTGAAATTTATTTGGAAAATCGAAGTGGCCTGTCCGGTAATTTAAATTTAACACGTGTTTAACGGATGGATTTTGAGGAAAAATTAATCGAGTTAGTAAAGGAAAATCCATGTATATATAAAAAAGGGTGCAAAGATTATAAAAATAATCAGAAAAAAGACCACGTTGATAGGTAGTTTCATAGAACCCATGTTCCTTCCTTTGCAGAAAAATTTCTCTTGACCAGAATCGCCTATTTTTTTTTTTTTTTTTTTTTTTTTAATTTTAAATAAACATATGTTGCTACTTCCATTAATTTTATAACTTCCTCCCGTTTATTTTCCATTATAATTTAACAAAGTTTATTTAATGTAACAAATTTTCCGCGATTTGCAAGACGAAGACGAATGCCGTTATTGTGTTATACTTGGCTTCGGCTTCGGCGTCGATTCTTAATTCAGCGCTTCAGCGCTTCAACGTCGCTTTCGAAGCCGAAGCCGAAGTCGCCATTGTGTCACGGCCTTAAGGAAATTTCGTTTGCATTCAAAAAAAATTCTATCTCATCCCATCCCTTCTGAAAGTTATTCACATTTTAAGCTCGAAAAACGCTGTAAAAAATTGTTTATAAAAAAAAGTAGCACATGGTTTACGAGGTTCAGGGCCTAATAATTCTTCTATTTAGATTTTGGAGGACATAAATATTACTTATTTTCTATAGAAAAATAACCTCTCTATAAGATCTCTAATATGTAGTCGGTTATCGGAAAAAGTCACGTCTTTAGTAGTTGAATAGGCGTTGAAAATTTATGATTAACTCCTTTTCTAAACCTAAATAAGCTACAAAAACTAATTAAGTCCTTCTTTTTCTCCCTTTTTAGAATCTTTCTATACACCTATTCATTCTAATTAAGCTCTAGACATACTAGTTAAGCCCTACATATTCTAATTCTAATTAAAACTGAATTAATTTTCATTAATATTTAACTCCATCTTAGTTTTATTCAAAACCTACCTATTATATTTTATATAAATATAAAAAAGAAAATATAAATATATAATTGTTAAATTTTTCAATGAATGTAATTATTATTGTAGTTATTTTATGATATTTTTACAATTAACGAAAACTTTCTTTGCTATTATATTACTCAATTAATTTCAATAAAATACTTGTACTGATTCTATACTGATAATATATGTTTACAGGTCTTAAAAGAATTTAATCGACAGTATATGTTAAGTATCAAAGATATGGAATTTTCACTTGGATAGAATCATTAGAGGTTACCAAATTTGTGGAGTATAAGAAATACTAAATTAGGAGTTGGAAATTTTTTAGTTTGATAGATTTAGTAGGGGTTCCTAAGTTCGTAAAGTACTAAGTTAGGTTTCAAAAATTCTTTACACGCAGAACATTTAGGTTTAACCTAGTATTTTAAGGCCCAATAGTCTTAGAATAGTATAGATAGTTTTTCGAGATTCAAAAAAGATGTTAGTTTTCACGTTTATAGAATTTTTAGAAGTTAATAAGCCCATCGAGTATAAAGGGTTTATATTTAGGCGCATTTAAGAATAAAAAGTATATGAATAGATTCATTTGAGTATATCGAGTACTTAAATCGTAGGTAAAGTTCGACTCGGGATACTATGCATGCATATATTGTTGATACCCCAAACAGGATAAAATCATAATCTTGCTGTTACCAGATTAAACCTATCTCTTAATTTTTTTTTTCTATTTCAACTGTACTATTATGCTTTTCTGGCTTTATCTCCATGGCCAGTGCGGCCACTACGCTGTGTCATGCGTCACCAACCATTCATAATCGTAGTTTAACGGTTGACCTCGAGCGCGGGACGATTTAAAACCTATTTTTTGTAATATTGTTTTAAGCATTATGTAACATCACGGGTTTCAAAGCGGAAATAGATACCTTGTTTTTAATAAGTTATTCACTTTTATTCTGGGGTGGGCCAGAAGGATTCTGGGGTAGGCCTGGCCTGGAAGTTGCTACGTCCATCCTGCTCACCCAACGGCATGCCAGTCACTGGATACAACAAATTAGCCCCCACGTACCACCCTTTGTACTAGCTAATGTGAACCCCCCTAGAATAGGGCTGCTAAGCGTCCGGGTTTCCTCTGAGGCCGTCCGGGAGGGGTTTTAAAAAGTGTCCGGATAAAACCAAGGCACTTTTTGTGTCAGGGGTGACCCGATAAATTGAATGATACTCAATAAATTAAAACAACTCTTAAATTGACTCTTAATCCGCATCCATGCAAACTTCGGCGTGGCGCCGGTTAAGGGTTATGAAGGTACGAGGGTATTGAAGAAGGTCGTAATGACCCCTGCGTTTGAGCTCTTGGCTGTTGAAGGAGCTCGGAATTACTGACTGCGGAAGATTATGCCGCAGTTGAAACTCTTACTCGATAGACCAGTTGTGGTCCCAAAACAGCAACAAAAAAAGTGGTCTGCCAAGACGTTAGCATTAGATTTGACCAGGCATACCAACATATTTCTTTTTACTACTTAAGTACTAAATTTTAAGGGTAATTCCAAGCTCGATAGGTCAAGTTGCGTTTGTTGTGTTCTTTCATATTTTTACCCCTAATTTGCTTTTCTTTTAATTCTGTCACATTTATTTTCCGTCTCTGTTTCCTCTTCTTGGTTTTATTTACCCCGTTTATGACCAGCTCCAACCCAGATTCAACCGAGTCATAAACGGAGATCTAGTTGAAACTGGGTCCACCCAACCCAACTCAGCTTTCCTACCTGGGTCGAGTAGACTGTTCGCCTCATATACGCTGGTTGATTTTTAATTGGGTTGAAGTGATATTGTTTTTTGTTATTTGTACACCATCCGTGAAGTCCGCTTTTGGCGTCATTTTTGTCTTCGGTGTTTTTTCTTGCACAGGAATAAAAAATTATTTCGTTCTAAGAATTTCTTATAAAAATTTGAGGATATGTTTTGATTTCCGGTCAACTCTATTTTAACCCAAAGTGAGCTCAACTCGACATCATATTCGGTGGTCGAAATTTCAACCTAACCTCGCCTCAACTTTTCAACCTAGTCACAAATGGGTAATTCTAGATATCTTTGCCCTAAGTTTCCCGAGTTTCTGTCCTGTCTGATATTGTGGCTGTGTTCCCAAATAGAACCCAGTATACCGGCCAGTGTTAATGACGTCTTAAATTACACCCGATTCTGTTTATTTTCAATACCAATTGGGTGTGATTTAATACGCCATAAGCACTGGCCGGTATGCTGGGTTCTATTTCGGAACACAGCCTGTGTCGTAGGTTACTTAGCAACAGCTTAATGCCAGAAAGGGTTGCTAGCCCTTCGCTGGTAGCCGAATATATAGTTGGTTATCGATTCGATACGACGGTTGGATTTTCGCTCACCCAAAAAAACGTATTCGTTAAATTTTTAAAAACAAGGTGTCCGGGGAAAAAATTCAATTTCACTCAAATGTCCGGGGTTTGTAGTTTTCGTGCGGCCTCGGAAATTTTGGGTGATGGCAGCCCTACCCTAGACTATCAATAATATTGTACAATAGTTCCATTTGCCCAAGATTATTAACGGTCTGTGGGGGATATTGAAAGACTGTCTGGTGCAAAAACGAAACCATCAATATTTCGCTCAATATTATTTCCAATATTATTGATAGGCCACTTAAATTATGAGGGAGATATGCATATGCGAAAGCATTGGCCGAAGTTGAGATCCAAAATCCCAGTAATTTTCAAAAAGATAAGAAAAGATTTGCCCAGCCTAAAAATTCTCATGCCTTACAGTATTTGATGTTTAAGCATTTTAAACATATCATCGATTGAGGGTAAAGGTAAATCCTTGACTCTCAGTTAAAGATGATGCTTACGGCCCTCAATAACCAAATCAAAAACAAGTAGAAGCTACCGCAATCGCCATTTTTACCTAATTATATTTAAATATTTAAAGCGAAGGGAAAACTTTTTTTTTTGTAATAATTACTCAAGTTCTTAGCGCAAATTTGGTTACTTTTCGTCGTGTAAAGGGAAACCCCTTTCCCGAATGAATTAACCATCAAAGAAACCATCATTAGCAGGAAATAAATCGGATAAAATTTTAAAGAAGTTTTTTTTTCTAGGAAAATTCATCAATCGTAACTTACTAATTACCTCCGTGAAGGGTTCATTAATTACTCTGTTAAACAGGGAAGAGATATTAAAAAAGGACTAGAGAAGATAGCTAGCTTCCTGTAATTGCGTCAGCGGGGGTGAAAGGACTTTATTTTAAGATGAGGAACTTTACAAAAAAGAAAAAAAAAGAGCCAGATACAAAGTTTACTAGGGCATCAGGATCGGATAATTAAATATCCATTAGGAGATTTTTCTTTCATCTATAGAGGATGACGATCCTTATTTTTTGAGGGTAGTGGTTGCTGCTGGATCTGTTCAGATTCCTTCTAAGAAAATTTTCAATTGTTTTTAAACTTAATTTCTTCCAATGTTTAAAAAAGTTTGTGTTTCCCTTTTTCTTGTAAATTGTAATTTTTTTTACTTCTCTCCCAAATGTTTTTTTTCGCTCCTAAATTGACCTTGTCTAAAGGGGCTTAATAAGTCCTTGTCGACGAAGGACTCTGTTAATTTATTTTTATTTTATGCAAACGTTTATTTGTTTTGTTTTTTTTTTTGTAAGCCGTTGCTGCTTGGGCTTGGGCGAAAGGATTAATTTTTCGCTTTGGGTTATGTTGAATTGAAGGAAATTATTTAAACTATTTACGTGACGCTGCAGGGCTAGGATGAATGAATTTAAAGAAGGGTTTATCACTAAGAATAATCAGAGTTTTTAAGTTACTCGCACCTAAGCGGATCGACTTTTGGAATCATGTTCCGGAACACCTTTAAGAATCGTGTCCACCACAAGGCAGTTGATGTAAGCAGGACTCTAGAATATATGAACCTTTAGAAACCCCTCGCGGCTTGTTGCAGGATTTTTGTTTTGCGTTAACATCCATCTACTCTCGCTACCACTTCTGCTTAGAAGATACTGGCGTACACCGGGAGGTATCAGGACAGTGAACTATTTGTGGTCTCTAGATAAACCCCTGCCCGCCGTCCTCTGACGTCTTGGAGCCGACATTTCGTCACTCTCTTGTTGCGGGTATTTCGACACAGATGTCCTTCCAATCTAGGGAAAGGTAGTCTGTGGTTGTAGCCGCTATACCCTTTGAGGTCCAGGCCCGGAGGGCACTACTCAAGGGTAGATGTTTGATGTGAATTTTGCGAGGGGGGGGGGGTTGTAGAGTGTAGCTATACCCAGCGGGAAATTAGGTAATGCTTCCGGTAGAAAGGTATAGGGTAAGCCTTCCTTGAAAGTAATCTGTAATGCAAAAGTAAGCAGTAGGCAACAAACTTGAGGTCTGCTTCTTAAGGAAGGCAAGGGTAAGCTGAAAGTAAGCAATTGCCCTCTGCCTTACCTTACCAGTAATGTAGAGGTAAGCAAAGCTAGTGCATATTTTTGCCTTACCAGTAATGCAGTGGTAAGATAAAGCTGGCTTATACCTTACCTCCCTAGGACATCCATGTAAAAAAAGAAATGAAGTGGGTTTCCTAAAGTAATGCTTCCACGGATTACCAGGAGTACTTAGAGAACGCAAGTTGAAGCCTTATTTTTCCCGCTGGGTACGAGAACGTCACGGCCTTTTGTGGGGCATGTTGTCATATCCCCTTGGCCCCTGTTATTGCCGGACAATAAACCACATGACGTTATAGGTTCTGCTCAGCCTTTGTCACCATACTAGCGGACCATACCTGCGAATTGGGCATACCACAGCTGTGTACATCCACAGGACCATCTTTAGCTTAAGAACCAACGTTTTGCCAAAAGTATTTTGCATGCGGGAGGCTGTGGCTTTCTTAACCTTTTCCTCGATGTTCAACTTCCAGTTGAGTTTAGAATCCAGTATTAGACCCAGAAATTTAACTCTGGAGGATGTAACGGTCAGTTTTGCCTAAATATCTACTTGACAAAAAAATACTGGGTAGAAGAAAATCGAGTAGTTGGTTGGGAACAAAAAGGTAGGCGGGGAGAAAATGAAAAAAAATAAAAAATAGGAGTTCGAATTTTGACGTATGAAAAAATGGACTGAAAAAGATTTTTGGTCCGGGAAATAAGTTGGTGTTCGGGAAAAATTAAAAAGAAAATAAAACAGGAAAAAATCCGTTAGGAACACCTAAGACTGGCTGAAGTAAAAAACCGTCATTATTCAGTTCATTTGAACAAAAATACCAGTTCGTGTCGAATTATCAACAAGCCGGACTATTTTGGTGACTATTTTGGTGCTGTGAATTCTAGTCGAAAATACAAGAAGGATTTAGGCCCAACCAAAACATTAACAAATAGAACAAGAGTTTGGAGAGGTACCGAAGGGAATACCAGCAATACAAAAATTGCTTTAGTTTATGGAGCGGATATGCAGGTTTCGGTGTTTTAAGTAGTTGGAATTTTTAACAGGAAAAGTGCGGATTGGGGTTAATCTGTACCAACTGCTTTATTTATTTGAGGGGAAGGACCCTGTGTTTCTAATTCTTCGTTTATCTGTCACCCAAAATTTCAGAAAACACGGGACAAACGGGTAGAGAAATGGTTTAAGATCAGAAGACCGAGGGGGATGGAGAACAGACCGAAGCTTATCCAAAGTCACTCGAAAATGTTTTAAATAGAACAATTAGCTGATGAAAATTAGATGATACTTATCACACTAGTATAAATACGGAACTTCAGGTAATTAAGCAACACCTATAGTGCATCCACAACAGCTGGATCATAGATAATAAAACAAACAAAACATACACAAAATAAAATAATCAAAACTTCTCTTTTTGCTTTAATTATTATTGAAAAAAAATATTCATTACTAAAATAATAATTTTAAATAGTAGTTAGTATTACATTTATAATATTTATAATATTCTGGATAATTATTTGTGAATTCGTGTTGCTCCTTGTCGGATCTATTTTCTTCTTTGTTGGTTCCGAAGTGATTCTATTGATTGTAATCACATATGTACAAAACGAGGAGTATTGGCCAATGCTGTGAGTTTTCTTTTTATCTTGAGCTCATATCTATGTAACTATAATAATGAAACCTTAATATTGTTGACTTTGCTCATTTAATTTTGATAATGGAGAAGGAGTTATAAATTATTGTCGGGGTTGATGGTTATTCTTTGTAATTGTTGTTCTGATGATTAAATGTTTATAATTAATAGAATGACCATGCGTTAAATTTGTTTCTGGTGGAATGGTTGAGGGAGGGGGTCATTTCTTTTCAGGGTTTGACGCGGCTCAGGCGATGACCGGAGAATGATGGACGGAAGTCAAAGTTGCACAGACACAGGTAAGTGGTGAACCAACAGCGGTAAGCCCCGGCCACACACCCCACGACCCCTCCGGCGAGCTAGATAACTCCGTGTGGCCGGCGTAGGAGTTCCGGATTTTCTTTTTATTTCTTATGTATGGTGTTGGCTTCTTGGCCATGCTCTTCCGGGCTTGTGGTTAAGGGGGTAACACCTCGCATAAGTGGCGCCCACTATTTATATCGCGCCATTATGCTGTTACAAGGAGAAAGTAAGAGTGTGCCCCTCCAAACTGGAGAAGTTGAAGGTGGGAATTTTCGTTCTCCCTGTGAACAACATCAACTCAGTTTTCCCGGTAGCCAATTATATTTAGGCATCACTGTTTGAAACATTCTAGACAGCCTTATCACCAGATCTGCATATACTACCCCTTTAGCTTCGCTTTTGTCTAGTTTTTGTAGTATGCTGTTCATCGTTACTGACCACAGTAAAGGTAAGATGATGCCTCCCTGTGGTGTACCTCTGGGGCCGTATTTTAATACCGTCTCGGTTCCTAAATCCTCTTGGATGATTCTCGGGCTCAGCATAGCTGCTAGCCATTGCTTGAGGCTTGCTTCTACATTTAGGACAATAAGAGTTTCTCGAATTGATTCATTGCGTACGTTGTTAAAGACCACTTCTATATCTAGCTGCTTCTATGTTGAGCTGGTGACAGTAAAGTCACATCATCCAGAGGACCATTTCGTTTGTAATAATAACGGACATCTTCTCTCTGTCTCTGTTCTTTCCCTGATGCTGCGATCTCATTTTCAACCTTGCAACCGGGAGAGTGCGTGTTCATTAATAGGTCTAAAGACTTGGCCTGCCTTCTGTGCAAGCTCCGTCCGCCTTTTTTTTGTTATAAAGGATGGACTGGAGTGTTCTTTGGAGAGAATCTTGCATAATCTGGCAGGTTCTCCTAGACTCCTAGCAGATTAGCAATACCCCTGCCAAGTATCACTTTTGGCTGATGCAATGGCTTTCTTGTACATGTTTAGGTAGCCTTTGTGGGGCTGCTAAAGGCCTTGTTTGTAACAGCTATTGAAGATCTCTCGTATTAACTGCCTCAGTTTCGAGAGATCTCCATTCCACCAGAAAGGTGGGGAGGTTCGGCAGGATACCTTATATGCAGTGTGGATATCGTTTTCGAAAGTATTGACCCTATCTTCAATTTTCTCTATAGGGTCTATCCTTTCCTTGGGCTTCTTCCAGTCAGCCCTTCTTGTGTTTCCGTGCGCTTGAAGATGAGTGATTAATTTAGTTAATGAGACGGCTCCACATAATTGTAGTCGTGTTGTACTTTTTTAGCATGTGGGAGCAATTTTAGTTTTCACGGCTAAAAGTGTGTCAGTAGTAACCTCAACGGGTGGCACATTCTTATATAGACTAGTGTAGCATAAATGACAAAAGATGTACTATAGAATGAGTACATATAGTTCGACGATAGGTTCAATTTGTGTATTTACTGGATTATGTTGCTGGGTATTTTTATTAACTCTAATCTGAGTAAATTCTGCTGTAACTCAATTTCTTTTGATAATGGTGTTGAAGTAGCGCATTTTATGTAGTGTTAAATCAGGCACTAAGTCACAGAGATTGAAATTAAATAAAGGAAAAAATAGTGTACATAGGACCACACGTTGGAAGTCAAAACTTTTATGGCCAGCCTATATATCCAAACCTATCTTAATATTGCAGCAGAATAAGGGTTAATAAATACTGTTTATGAATATTCCTTTTAATTTTATTTTATTGTTACTTACTGTTGCAATAAAATAAGAAAAAAAAAACTATGATTGTGCTTAAAACTACACTTGAGAAGTAAAACTTTTTTGCCCAACAGCTAGTAATGGACAATAGATATAGTGCAAAGTCTGTCGGATATATAGTACGCTTTGAGAAAAGTCAGGCAACGACAGATGCAGGAAGTATAGTGACGAGCCTACTGCCAGACTTGATACAAGTACAATTTGAAAATATCAATATTTATGAATTCCTATTTACACTAAAACCTAAAAACGAAGAAAAGATATAACTGAAATATTTTTGATTGAAACTGATCTTAAAATCGCTTAAAAACTGCATCAAGCGAGGTTCCATATGTCGTGGTACTTTTGCCTTTTAGACGCTTCGCTCCCAGGAACGTTCTTCACGCGCTTTGAGGATGAAAAGAAAAGGTGGTACCTCTTATCATCCCCACTTTCCCGTTCATCCACAAGGTACGGACGCGCCGTTTCTGATGAAAAATTAATATTAAAAATATCTCCACTTAAAATCATGTGGATTTCGTTGAGCTTCGACCTAGCAAAATAAAACCTTCGCAAGTGGAGATGGTCAGGTATGAATCCATTATTTCGGGTAAAATTTTATGCGGCGATACATAAATAACCACCAAAAAATTCAGTTGTCCATCTTTTGCCGTATATCTGCCTAAATACATTTCATGGTGATTTATCTTGACATAGCGTATTCTAGATGAAATCTTAAACCTTTAGCGAAGTCCTCTGTAGCGGTCGCTACGCATTACTTTTGTTTTCTCTTATTACAAGTTTTTGACGTGACAACGTCTATTAAAACGATGAACGCCGGCTGCATGCACGAAAAATGATGACTCATTGTCCCGTTATGTCCCGTTATGTCCCGTTATCTCCCGAAGTAATTTTAAAAATTTGATCGTAGTAATCTTAAAAATTTGATTAAAATTGTCAATATTAATTAGATTAAATTAGTCAAATTATCAACAATAAGCAAAGCAAGCCAAACACTCTGTCTCCTAACTGGGTGCCGGTGTATAAGAAAATAGTGAACATTACACTGACGAAAACTGTGAAATGTAAACGAAAACAGTTTCCTTGCGTTCCTGCTTGTGCTATTACCATTCACAAGTCGCAAGGTGGGACGTTTACTGTTATTATCTATAATATAAAAATAAGTCGGGTTTTCCTTCCAGACGCTATAATTAGAGAACGCACGATCCGATTTCCACGGTTTTGCATTCGTTGGAAAGGTCTCGGGCTCCGTGAGGTTATAGCAAAAAAATTTCAACAGAAAAGCAGGCGTTTGGTCCATAGCAGCCATCTCAAGAGGGCGGATTACCATTTTCTTTACAACCCCTCGACATGGATATCAAATGAAAGGTTATGGTAAGTAGAACACCAAAAGCAATATAGTATACTCAATATATCGTTTGGTACATGGCAGCCATCACAAGAGAGCAGATGACCATTTTCTTCACAACCCATTCGAAATGGGTATCCAATGAAAGAGTATGATAAGTAGAACAATATAAGCAATATAGTATACTCAATATGTCGCTTGGTCCATAGCGGCCACCTCAAGAATGCGGATTACCATTTTCTTCACAACACCTTCGACATGGATATCGAATGAAAGAGTATGATAAGTAGAACACCATAGGCAATAAAGTATACTCAATATATCGTTTGGTCCATGGCGATCATCTCAAGCGGCCGGATTACCATTTTCTTCACAACCCCTTCGAGATGGGTATCAAATGAGAGAGTATGATAAGTAGACCACATAAGCAATATAGTATACTCAATATATATCGTTTGGTCCATAGCGGCCATCTTCAGAGGTTGGATTACCATTATCTTCACACCGCTCGATATGGATTTCAAATGAAAGGGTATGATAAGTAGAACATCATAAGCAATATAGTATACTCAATATATCGTTTGGTCCATGGCGGTCATCTCAAGAGGGAGGAAGATCATTTTCTTCACTACCCCCTCGACATTGGTATCAAATGAAAGGGCATTATAAGAAGAATGCCATAGACTATGTCTTTAGATTCATGGCGGCCGTCTCAAGAGGGCGGATTGCCATTTTCTTCACAACACCCGAGACATGGGTATCAAATGAAAGGCTATGAAAAGTAGAACACCATAAGCAATATAGTATACTCAATTTATAATTTGGTCCATGGCCGCCATCTCAAAAGGGCGGTTTACCATTTTCTTCAAAACTCCTTCTAGATGGGTATCAAATGAAAGAGTATGATAAGTAGAACAATATAAGCAATATAGTATACTCAATATATCGTTTGGTCCATAGCGGCCATCTCAAGAGGGCGGATTACCATTTTCTTCACAACCCCTTCGAGATGGGTATCAAAAGAGAGAGTATGATAAGTAGAACACCATAAGCAATATAGTATACTCAATATATCGTTTGGTCCATAGCGGCCATCTCAAGAGGGCGGATTAACATTTTCTTCACAACCCCTTCGAGATGGGTATTAAATGAGAGAGTGTGATAAGTAGAACACCATATGCAATATAGTATACTGAATATATCGTTTGGTCCATAGCGGCCATCTCAAGAGTGCGGATTAATATTTTCTTCACAACCCCTTCGACATGGGTATCAAATGAAAGAGTATGATAAATAGAACACCATAGGCAATATAGTATACTCAATATATCATTTGGTCCTTGGCGGTCATCTCCCGAAATCAATTTTCCCAGATTTGTTCTTTTTTCACTATAGCTTTTTCCTATCGCAGACTGTGTCCTCATAATCTTATTTTATTGAAAGGCGTTGCAACGCACGCGGGTTTTTGCTAGTTTAATATAAATGATTCAATTTTATTCATAAAAGTATGCAATCATTTCATCAATGTTTTCTCATGACGTTGTCACGTTAAACTATCGTCCGTAAACCCTCTTTACAGACAACAAATTTTTTTGTTATTAATTTTCTAATTCAAATATGTAGGTATATGTATCTACTTACAATTTTGGAGTACAGTGTGCGTTATGTCATCGGTTTAGATTTTCACTACTACCTTGAAAATACACTTTAGGGAAATCACAATCACGTACGCTTACACTGCAGGCGCGGATTCAAGGGTGGGTCACGGGGGTCATGACCCCCCCAAAAGCTCGCTGTCTAAAAAAACGAAATTGGCTCAACTAAAAAAAAGAAAAACAAAAATAACTAAACGAACAAAGCCGACCCACCTTTTTGCAGAATAGTTAACAATTTTGTCTTTTTTTTCCAAAATTAGAATATAATTTTATTTATCAGGGGGCCTACTATGTATTCGGATCAGAAAGTTTTATTTTTCCGAAACTCACTTCCGATTGGAAAGTTAATTGGTACCATGTAAAATTTTCGGATCTGAACAAAGTATCCGATATTCGGATTTGAAATCTGAATTTGCTTGTCATATCTATAAATTCAAATTTTTGAAGTATGTACATATAGACTAAGTGCCCGCGAACAAAAAAAAAATTTATACATACTCTCTTAAAACTTTTTGTATGGTTTAAGGACACCTAGTCTACCATCTTTTGCTCTGCGAACATTTATGAAACCGGGGCTTTTTTCCTCCAGGTTGCTCGAAAGTCAACCTTTTTATGGTGCCCAAAAAATTTATAGATACTGTTTTTCTAACAATCATAGCCGCATGAGATGGCGATGATACGCGCGAAACAATACTCGTCCGACCGGCGGATACAGATTTTACTGCAAAAAAAAAAAAACATTGTTTGCCATTGCCTTCACTGTCGAAGCTCTGTATGGAAGATCCACCATCAAAATCAATATTAACGTTTGCTGTACTTCCAGTAGCAGCTTGCGACTCTTCCAACGAACGGTCATTTGCACATCTGGGAACATATAAAACAAATACATATATTATCTCGTATTCATACCTCAACCGTATAAGGAACGCAGAACTATAGTTTAAAAGTTAATATTATATTTTGCTCACTGTTGCTCATACATCGTCTGTGTATCTTCAGAATCACTGGAAAAAGTGGAGGGTTGAAGCGTTCCTGTTCTTGATGCATTGGATGCCGATATAACAGTTGACTCTGAAGCAGAGCTCGGGGGTCGAAAAAAGACAGAAAACTGAATGCTTAGTGCAATCCCTGCGCCCTGAATTATATACAAACCGTTTTGATGTGAGGACCGAGTTATGGATAGTGTAATTTTCACCTATAACTCTCTTTGTGGGAAATGTATTAGACATAATCTTTATGAAACCGTGTGGAAAAAACCAGCTAGTTATTTGTAGTTTTTGTTCCTTTTCACGCTAAAGACAAGGTTTTTTTGTCGGACAATGTATATGGAATGTTGATTTTTTTATTATAAAAAGAAAAAAAAAGAAAAAAGAGGTTATGTATAAATTTTTTTCCTTCATGAAATAGACGACTTTGACTCGTCGGACGGCGAAATCGGCAAACAAATTTTGTCGGACACATATACCATGTAATTCCACATATTTTTCTTAAGCGATCCTGAAAAAATCAGGTGGTTATTAATAAATTTTTGGAAGCCCATAACTTAGCAGGTTTGGGGTGGTAGACATCCTTAACGGTCCAACATTTTTGTCGGACGATTATTGTTTCGCGCGTATCATCGCCATCTCATGCGGCTATGATTGTTAGAAAAACAGTATCTATAAATTTTTTGGGCACCATAAAAAGGTTGACTTTCGAGCAACCTGGAGGAAAAAAGCCCCGGTTTCATAAATTTTCGCAGAGCAAAAGATGGTAGACTAGGTGTCCTTAAACCATACAAAAAGTTTTAAGAGAGTATGTATAAATTTTTTTTTTGTTCGCGGGCACTTAGTCTAATAGTACTGGTATTTTTGTAATTAAAAGTTTGTTTTAATTAATTTAAATTATATACAGGGTGCTTCAGACTTCAATTCTAATCCATTAAGGGCTGTTTCCAGGGTATATTGGGAGAAAAAATTGTCCACTGAGATAGAAAGTGTTTACGAAAATACCTTTTGAAAAGTTTTTAATTTACTTAAACTTTACTATACCGATTATCGTAGAGCAACATATTCAGGCTTTTTTGGGTAATTGTGTATTCTTCAATTCGGCATAAAGAAGAGAAACTGGCTTCGTTTGGAAGTTACGTAGGTGTTTAAAAAAGTTATTTTGCATCTGAACCACCAAAAATTCTTTGTTTTCAGCATATGTCTCAGAAAAATGCATCATTAATTCATCAAAGAATTACTTAAAAAAGTTAGATACACAAGAATGACCTAGATCGTATACGAACGTAGTAAGTTTTAACGGGAATTGTATTCTATTACGAAGAAATAGTAATCGGAACTCATTAAATATATTAAAAATTTCGACAAAACTGTGAGCAGGTTTTATTTTACTTTAGTTATCTTCTTTACGCTCCATTAATCTCTCATGGGACATAGGGCGGAAACAATTGCCCTCCAGCGGACTCTGTTTTGCCCGACAGCTCTCAGCTTCGACCAGGATCTCCCAATTGTTGCGGCTTCTGCTAGTAGGGTTCTCCTCCACGTTCTAGGTCTTCCTACTCGACGGGATCCTTGCGGATGGTAGTCTCCTATCACCCACAATTCGTTCAATGCTTGTAAAATCTCTCATTCTCCCGCACTTCCTCTATGGCTCACTTGTTTACATTGTGTATGATTCATCCTGTCGTCAACGACTTAATGTTGCATTCAATGACTGCTTACGCTTTATCTTCCACTTGAGAAGATCAGATCATGTATCATCGGTTCGGAATTCACTAATAGGCTGTAACCTCTTTTGCTTTTTCGATATTATTGCACTAGCTCTTCTACATAAAGTCTTCTACGCTAAAAGCCCTTCTTACCTATCCGACTTCCTTACCCCCTTGCAAACCTCGAGATCACTTAAATTTCTTATACCAGCCCATCGGTCTCGAATTGGTAGTCGTTCCTTTTTTGTGCACGCGATTAGACTCTGGAATGATCTTCCCTCCTCTTTACAAAGAATTAGCACAGTCACCACTTTCAGGAAACAAGTTTCTCTTCTCCTATCCACCTCTTCTCTATAGCTTTCCCTTCTTTCTTCTACTTTCTAATAGCCAAAGTTCCCCTCTTTCTATCTACTATTGAACAACCTTGATATTCCTCTTAACTCTAGCTGTTCTCTATTCTGTTAGGTATTAAGCTTAGACTAGGTATTTTTCTTGCCATGTTAGATTTCAAATTATAATATTGTACTCTAAAAGATGTAAGTCTTGTGTACTTCCTTATGTATAAAATAAATTGAATTGAATTGATTCCAGTCAAGGGCCTGTTTGGCTAGATTTTCGTTTTCGTGTCGCAAGGTGTGGCCAAGCCAATTCCATTTTCTTCGCCTGATTTGACCGTCTATCCTTTCTCGGCCGGCACGGCGCCATAGTTCTACGTTTGAAATTCTATCTTGCCAGCGGACTTTTAGGATTCGACGCAGGCATCTGTTGATGAAGACTTGTAGGCGCCCTGTGATGAATTGTTTCACTTTCCATGTTTCGCAACCGTACAAAAGAACTGCTTTAACGTTGGAATTGAACAGCCACAATTTGGTGTTAGTTGAGATCTCCGTTGATCTCCATATACGGAACAGGCATTCATATGCGCCTCGTGCTTTATTTATTCTGGAACTGACATTTTCTTCTGCACCACCATTTTCGGTAATAATACTACCGAGGTAGCAGAATTAATCTACAGTTCCACGTTACGGTTATTCAACTTTAGTTATGAAATACGAATATTATTTGTTTGCTTAAAGTTTCATTATTTTGTTCAGACTTTCGAGAGAAGCTTTTGTTTGTGCTGGATGAAATCAAGGAAAATTGCCAACACCACGTCGATCAACAGCCATTTCACCAAATATTAATTGGGGCAACTCTGAGATTTTTCGCTCAGCTAATTTTTGGCGAAGATTTCTGCATCGGCTTGTCTTATCAAATAGTGTCCGCTGTACTAGACGAAATAAGAAGTGCATTCGAAGAAACCTTGTGTTCAAAATAGATAACATTGTGGAAAGGACAGAGCTTGAAAAGAAAGCCAGTGATGGTGCACACATCCATATAATTAGGACAAAAAAAGATGAACATTTTTTACCAAACGGCAAATTGAAACATAGTAAAAATTTCATGATAGTGAGCCTTAGTTATTAAAATATAAAACAATTTAATAAGGAGTCTATTTTCTTATATCTGATTGTAAAACGAATATTCGAGCAGTTTCAAATCGTTCTTGCTTAGGGCTCACTTTTATTTATCTTTTTAAAGCTAAAATTATAATATTAAACAATATTATTGAATTTCGTATTATGTAACATTTTTAACTTTTAATTTAAATAAAGAAAGCACTTTCTTGATGCTCAAAAGTTTTTCATTCTTTGTTTCCGATAGCAAATTGCATTCCGACGGCTGAAGCAGTTTTCGGATTTTTTCTAATTAAATCCCAATGCATAGTAGGTCCCCAGCAAAATTAATTCCGAATATAAATGTCATTGACCTTTCGGATGAGGTGCGTTTGGAAAAACAGAATACATAGTACGAAATTTCCGAATTCAGATCATTTTACTTTCTGATCCGAATACATAGTAGGCCTCCAGGTTATTACTGTGGTTATGTTCTGAGAATGCTTTTCGGAATGACGTGGTCCATGTAACCGTTGACTTGGCTAAAAAGAATTCCGAAAGTATTCTTATTTCGGAAGCAAAATTTTCTTTGGTTGAGAATGGTTTTCAGAATGGATGCCATGTAACACCTAATGGGAAAGTGAGGTTATTATCATTAAAATTGAAGTACATTGGTAATAACCTTAATGTAGAGTTCTTGTTACTGTTAAAATGTTATTATCAAGTTCTTTCAATAGAATTAACAAAAAAGTTTGTAAATTGGTTTTTTCATTAGAAAAGTTATCCATTTTATCTGAAAATACAGCAAAGACTCATTCTGAGAACCACCATATAACTTCGACCGAAGAAACATTTTCAGAATGATTTCAGTCGGAAAACTTTTCGAAATGTTTTGTGACCACGGTGTTGTTAAATTTATACAACAAAACATTTATATAAGAAAAACCAATGGTCTGTTTTGTTTAGCAAATTTAGAGATTATCGCATCGATATCTAAACTGATGTCGCGATGAATGTGCAACAATGCACAGTGAGCCTCTTTTCTGTCATTGTTGATCTTAGCCAAGTTTTGAGGCGCCATAGAATTGAAAAACTTCGTTCGGCACTGGCTACGCTTACAGGAAGTATGACAAGGATACGTAGCAGTTTATTAATACATGGATAAATACACTTGGTCACACTCATCACAAAAGAGAAGAATCGAATTGTCGAATTCACCCCTATTGTCGAATTCACTTGGTTACGCACAGTTCGAACTATTTTTTTTATGTGATAGACTAGAGGCTTGGGGAAAAGCCCCTTTGTACTGTTCAACAATCTATGCAATGCAATAATAGTTGAGATGGGAGAATCCAAAAGCTGCTGATACGCTTCTGCTACTTGACGAACATTTTGAATGTTTCAACTGATCAATGTCTCGGTCCAACATGTCTGGAGTAAGTATTTTATTAAATTCGGTAGTAATATTGTCCAATAAAGGAATGAAGATTCCTCTTCTGTAATATTCTTCTGGAGTTTGATTTTTTTAATGATTGTCACGGTGTTTTTGACGATAAACAACCCATGACATACCCCTTTCAAATCAGATGCCATCACCGAGCAACTATCTGTTCTAATTCCAACCAAATGTTTTAGGTCCAAGTCGAATTTCTCACACAGATCAATGACGATATGTGCCACTGCCACTTCAGTTAAGCGACGCTCCTTTAGTAGGTACTTCTGCGGAACGAATTGCTTGGTATGCATCGCAAAATGTGATGAAATCTTCTTTGATTGCTCTGTTGCAGTAGTAACATTAGGATAATCTAAGGTGTTTTGTATGGGAATTGTCGGTCGTCTCATCAAATACAACTGCCCAAAGTCTAACTCTATCCAGAATATCTTTCTAAATTTCTTCTTTGCAGGCTTCTATAAGTTGATTTTGTGTGGTTTTTCTGATGTATGTCGCGGTTTCCAAATGATGCTGAAGAGTAAAGTCACCAAATTCAACTCTATAGCGAACAGTGTGCTGAAGTTCCTACCATTTGCCACCAAACTATCTACTTTTCCGTCAATGTCACGATTATAGAGAAGTTCATCATCCCTACATAATGTACAGGTAACGAAATATTCTGCTGATATCGATCTCGACTTTCTTTTACTTGTCCCGTTGTACACACACTTGGTTGACCACTTCAGATCTGGGTTATGGAAAGTCTGAAGGAAACCCTTTTCAGCTTCTACCACCCTCTAATGATATTGGTTCCGTTGGTGAAATGAAAGCGTTCCATTTTGTCCAAGTAAATCGTCGAATGCTTTCAGTGTTTCGCTTTCTTGGTTTACTTTTAATTTCGTGACCCCCCCCCCCCAAACAAAATTCTAGATCCGCGCCTGCTTACCTACACTGTATAAGTATTGAATGTATAAAAACATAGATACACGAATTTATTGACATGTAAAATAAAAAATAGAAAATGTATTAGTATTAAAGTTTTAATTGAACTGAAAGAATGAATTGATCGTTGTATTAGTTAGAAGTTTTTATTAATAATTTAAAAAACTTCCGGTTATATATTTTAACCGTTTTTAAAATAAAGTTGTATAATTTAAAATAAAACGAATTAAAAAATAAAATACTCGAAAATAATTTAAATAAAAATAATTAAAATAAATACACAATAAAATAGTTTATTTAAATATGCTTATAAACTATTATGATGTGGAGAGAAGTTTCAAAATATTAAAGCGCAAAGTCTAGGAGTCGAGACCCCCACATCATCCTCATCATATTCATGGCATGAAAATCTAAGCATTCGCCTACTAGAAGTAAGCATGCTCCGCTCCCGCTACAGACATGAACATTTATAATTGCATCCGCATCTTCATAGATTATTCCAAACGCCTTGTTTTGCCGTACAATGATGCTTTACCTACGCAGTCGAACGATAGCCAGTCTACTTGAATAGGCCACCTAGCCAATTGCCTGGTTTCTTCGTCCCATACAATATTTTAGGGAGCCAATTAAATTTAAAGGGAGCAAAAAGAAATGCCAGCTACATCGTCTCGTAAAAAGTTGTCCATGTGTGTTTGTAGCTGTGTAGCATTTTTATTTTTCAAAAATGAGAGAATGAAAACAATAGTTGTATAAAAAAATAAAAAAAAAGTTATGTTCGAATGGCCATATTTCAGTCAATTTTTAACAAAAAATTTTTTGCGAACCGGCTTTTTAAAGTAAATTTTGTCTACTTTCTTTTTTTATAAAGCAATACCTATACCTACCTCCGACCCAAAAAAAGCTATAGGCAAAAAAGAAAAAAAAAAACAAAATAAAAAAAATAGTTTAAAAAAACTAAAAAATACGCTTTTATTTTAAAATGAACTGAAAAGTAAAAAATAATTTTGAATGTAAAGTTTTTATTGCTTCAGCTAGTATATGGAAACAACCTACCTTTCAAAATGTAAAAAAGCGTGGGGCTCTTTACCTATATACATATATATGCTACATATTTTATTAACATCGGAACTTTTCGCCCCACGCTTTTTTACATTTTGAAAGGTAGGTTGTTTCCATATACTAGCTGAAGCAATAAAAACTTTACATTCAAAATTATTTTTTACTTTTCAGTTCATTTTAAAATAAAAGCGTATTTTTTAGTTTTTTTAAACTATTTTTTTTATTTTCTACTTTTTAGTCTATTGACGTGACAACGACTTATAAATCGGTATACCCTGGGAGTCATTCGCAAAAAAGTTATCAGCAAATTCTCCGTTACCTTATGACTCATCGCTCTGTTCGAGTCTCAAGTCTCAAGTCTTAAGTCTCAACTCTCAACTCTCAGCTCTCAACTCTCAACTCTCAAGTCTCAAGTCTCAACTCTCAACTCTCAAGTCTCAAGACGTTGTTACGTAAAAACTTCGCCCGTATACGGACTTTACAGGTATTTTTATATGTATTCCCCCATATTAGATTTAAAATGATGTCACTCAGCTTACTGTACTACACTCTTCATAAGCTTTTATTTGATACCCATACCAAGCGCGTTGTAAAGAAAAAGGTGATCCACATTTTGGGTTCGTCGTCATTTTGTTTCGGCCGCCATTTTGAATTTGGAGTGACTCCACATAGATAATAGTATTCTACTTGTCATATCCTTTCATTAGATACCGAGTGGGTTGTAAAGAAAGCCATAGTCCGCCATTTTGTGTTAGTCGCTATTTTGAATTTTGAATGACGCCACATAGTAAATTGTATTCTACTTGTCATACCCTTTCATTAGATACCCATATCGGGGGTCGGGGAGCACAATTGCAAAATTCGGCCGCCATATTGGAACCGCCATCTTGATTTTTTTTTAAAATGGTCAGATTGCATTGTCATCCAAACTAAACATGTATGCAAAATTTCAGCTTAATCGGAAACCGGGAAGTGGGTCAAATTTAACTTCCAAGATTTTATTACATAGTTACAAGTGAAGCTAATAAAAGCGTATTAAAAAAAAGAAATTTTGGCTTTTTTTTCGTTTTGTTTCAACATCTTTGAAATAAAAAAAATTTTTTTTAATAAGCCACTTCCATGGGAAATTTAATTCTCTACAAAAAATTTCATATAAAGTTTATCGAAATTTTGCTTCTTTTTCGAGATATATTGCAAAAACTAAAAAGGGTCCATTTTGACCCCTATCTCCAATTTCCACCCTCTAATTCAATAGAACTCCGCGTTTTTTTCTTCTTAAAGGACCCATTGAACGATTCCTGCAATAAAACTCTGTGAACGTCTTAGTTCCTTAATGCCCTGTTTTTTAAGACATAATCAATAGACTAATAGGAGAATATGGCCGTCTAGGACACTAAGTACTTCCTATTCCCTATTACAAGTGACACCTTTAGGGCCAACGATCCAACCACTGCTGAGGAGCATCATCATTTGCCATATTCACACGGTATTGATATTAATTTACACCCATCGTGAGCTTTTTGGCCTCGAGAATAATGATGCTCTGTGGTTTCTGGGCTTTTTGGTGTTCAGGTAAATGTTATAAATACATCTCGAAACGTAGAGGCTACTAGCAAGAAGACCTAACTAGGCCCGAGTACTAGCAAGTACCATTTCGATGATTGATGATATTTTCACTTTAATAAAATTACTGCTTTACATAAATTATCATTTATTATCGAAATTTAAATATTTTTAAGCCAAAAAGTTACAAAACCAATAAACGAAATTACTGTCAACGATTATTATACAAGTGGTTTGGGAAATTCCCGGAATACGGTGCATAAAATTTTCATATATACAAATTGAAACCTGCCACATACAGCCAATCCACACAAGAAGATAAATTTTATCTATTTGACATGGACCAATCTCCATTTATTGCACTCTGTTGTCCACCTCCAACAGTTTAATACTGGCGGAACATCGTTATCAGAATAACGAGCAGTGCGAAATCAATGAAAATTGTTCGATGCTAATTGAATCGAGTATAAATTCCCGAATTTTTGTCGCACATTTACTGCCGAGCTACTAACCGAAAAAAGTGCTCATCATCCATTTGGTCCACCGTGTCCAGATATATACATGAACAACTCCACATTTGTTGTTGGCCCTCTAGTAATTTGATTAATTTAGATAAATTCAACTTTTCAGCACCCTTGCTGTCTCACCCTCATTCATCGGGCCAATCCCGTAACTAGCTTTCATCATTTTATCATTTCATTTTTTCGAATTCCACCTGGTAGTGATGGCGAATTTTCACCCTAATGAGTGGACAGGCGGAAATATTTTTGTATTAATGGAAAATAATCAATAATTTATAAATTTGATGATATTTGTGGCTTTTGATATAAGCCCTCGTGCATGGAGCAATTAAAAAGTTCATCAGGAATTTTTTTAATTATAAAATGGTTTTTGTCGATCGGTTTTTGTATTGACGGCGGTGCCGCAGAGAGTTGGAATTTTTACATACTCCAATTGTGAAACTCGTGTCCAGTCAAACTTGATATGTAATTACATTTTTGGAACAGGCTCTGGCTGAGTCATTAAAGTGGGATTCTACTTTGTTTGGCTAGAAATTGATTTTTCGTATTTTTATCACATTCTTTGCGTTACGTAATGAAAATTTCACCGAGACAGACGGGCTTTAAAAGGATATAAAAATAAATGTGCTCATACGGTCATCATACATTTTCTATGTGACGGTTAACTGTACAATTTGACGTTATGGTTATGGTGCAATATCTAGTAGTAAAATAGTCGCATTCTGTGTAGTAGTTAAGTAGTCGCCTAAAGTAAAAAAGCCTATGTCCAAAAACCTGAGGTCCGCGGCATGGTACTTAGATAAAGGGACTGAATCATGCTCTAAGAACATCTTGGCAAAACGATCAGTTGTGTTTGATGTGTGTTTGATCAGTTTATGTAATTCTAGGCTCTAGAAGATATTCTAGATTCTTATAAATACTCGTGTCCTCCAATCACCAAATATAATAATGACAAACTTTCATAGTGAGGGGCGAACGGCTAAGAAAGGCCTCACAAGGTGGTGACACCCGATTTGTCACTTCCATTAAATTGCGAGAAGATTTCCTGCAGACAAACACCTAGCAGGGGGGGGCGAACGGCTAACAAAGATCTCGGAAAGTGGTGGCACCCGATTTGTCACTTCTGTCAAGATTCGAGGAAAGTCACTGCAGACGAACACCTAGCAGACCTGTTAGCAAGTCCTAATCCCACCTCCCCGCGGTGCCCCCTGGGGTACTTCTTCGGAAGGAGCTAACGGGAGACGGGCGAATGGCGAGCTCTCTGCGCCACAAAACAGAGTTTTAAGTCGGTTGGGCTGAGGGTTAGCAACCCGCTCCCATAAAAAAACACCATTGCTACGAATCGGCAAACAATGCCTCGGAACCGGACGGACAACACGACGACGACCTTTGCTTTTCGAACAAGGACACGAATCGGATCATGGAATGTGAGAACACTGCTGGCTGAGGGACGGCTGGATGAAGTCCTCAACGAGATGAATCGATATAAAATCAAGATCACGGGACTTAGCGAGACCAGATGGCCCGATGCGGGGGAACATATCTGCCCAAACGGTGAGTCCTTCTTATATTCTGGTAGAAACGAAACTGAAAGCCGTAGGAGTGGCGTTGGCGTAATACTCACCAAAGAAGCCAGGTCCAGCCTCATTAGCTGGTCACCGGTTTCTGAGAGGATTATTACCGTGAGCCTGCGTACCAGACTAAGAAGTACTACGGTAGTCCAATGCTATGCTCCAACTGAAGACGCAGAAGATGACATCAAGGACGAGTTCTATATGCGACTGAATGAGGTTTTTCGCTCTATTCCAAGGGGAGACATCATTGTTTTAATGGGTGACTTAAACGCTCAGATCGGCCGTGACAACACCGGCCTTGAACACACAATTGGAAACCAAGGCCTAAGCCAAGTTACCAATAACAATGGTGAGCTTTTCGTTGACTTTTGTAGTTCCCACCAACTCATGGTAGGTGGAACTTACTTTTGTCACAAGAAGATACACAAAGAGACCTGGGTATCGCGCGTTGGTAGAACGAGAAATCAGATAGATCACGTGGCCGTTAGCCGCAGATGGAGAACTATTCTTGAGGATGTCAGGAGTTTCAGGGGAGCGGATACTGGAAGCGACCACCATTTGGTTGTAGCAACTATTCGCCTTAAAATCGCCGCAATCAGAAACGTGCAACATGATGCTATAACCCGTAGACGGTTTAATGTAGACCTTCTGCGGGAGAGCGTTAAAAAGCGGGAATTCGCTGGAAACTTTTTAGAATTATTAAACCAGCAAACCGTTTCTGACGACACAAATATTGAGGAATTGTGGAGTACGACAAAGGGCGCGATATTGACGGCTGCGGAAACAAGCATCGGTTATGTCCAAAGAAACCAGCAACACTGGATCTCGGACACAACCTGGCAAAAAATAGAACGCAGAAGGGCCCTCAAAAATAGCGTAAACTCCACAAACGACCCGGAAAGACTTCACCAATTAGAACGGGAATACTCCCAATTACACCGGGAGGTTAAGAGAAGTGTCCGGCGTGATAAAAGGCAGCAGATAAACGAGCTCGCAGAAAAAGCGGAAAACGCGGCAAACACAGGCAGCAGTAAGGTGCTGTACCAAATCACTAAACAGCTTTCGGGAAAGCACTCTACTAAAAAGCATGCCGTTAAGAGTGCAGATGGAAGGCTGCTGTGCAGCGACGAAGAGCAACTCCAAAGATGGAGAGATTACTTCTTCGCCGCCCTGAATGGTACACTTACACAGGAACCTCAGGAAAACAGCAACAATGCACAGCCAATAAGAATCACCACCCGGGCCCCATCCAAGACGGAAATAGTAACCGCAATTCATGCGATGGCCAATGGTAAAGCAGCTGGGAAAGATGGCATCCCGCCAGAATTGTTGAAAGCCGACTCAAGCCTCATAGCAGATGCGCTTCAGCCAATCCTAGAAATAGCATGGAACACCTGTACCTTTCCGGAGGAGTCAAAATACCAAAAAAGGGGGACCTAACAATATGCGACAACTGGAGAGGCATCTGTTTACTATCTACAGTGGGCAAAATTTTGTCCCATATATTGCTATCTAGGATAAGTGAGGCAGTTGACCGAACGCTTAGGAGGCAGCACGCCGGATTCAGGAAGGGCCGCTCCTGTATTGATCATATTAACACCTTGAGAATAATAGTGGAGCAGTCTACTGAATTCCGATCCCCCCTTTACCTTGCTTTCGTAGATTATGAGAAAGCGTTCGACTCGGTCAATAGGAGCTTTATATGGCAGGCACTACGGCGACGTGGATTGCCTGATAAAATAATAGAATTGATAAAAGCCCTATATAACAATTCCAAATGCAGAGTTCTCCATAATGGAAAATTATCCGACAGCTTCGAGGTGAGCTCAGGAGTACGACAAGGATGCCTACTTTCGCCTTTACTATTTCTTATAGTAATAAATGACATCCTTGTCGGCGCTCTAGATAATCGAACAGGCGGCATACAATGGGGTTTGGTAGACCGCCTTAAGGACCTCGACTACGCCGATGATATCTGTTTGCTGGCCCACAGACACCAGGACCTCAAAAACATGTTGAACAATTTGGCAACAGAAAGTAGTCCAGCAGGCTTAAGGCTAAATCCGACTAAAACTAAAGAAATGCGGATAAATGCAAACACCATTGAACGGACAACGCTGAATAACCGTGACGTGGAACTGGTAAATAAATTCTGCTACCTCGGTAGTGTTATTACCGAAAATGGTGGGGCAGAAGAAGACGTAAGTTCCAGAATAAACAAAGCACGAGGCGCATATGCATGCCTGTCCCGCATATGGAGATCAACGGAGATCTCAAATAACACCAAATTGCGGCTGTTCAACTCCAACATTAAGGCAGTTCTTTTGTACGGTTGCGAAACATGGAAAGTCACCCAATTCATCACAGGGCGCCTACAAGTCTTCATCAACAGATGCCTTCGTCGTATCCTAAAAATCCGCTGGCAAGATAGAATTTCAAACGAAGAACTTTGGCGCCGTGCCGGCCAAGAAAGGATAGACGACCAAATCAGGCGAAGGAAATGGAATTGGGTTGGCCACACCTTGCGACGCGAAAACGAAAACCTAGCCAAACAGGCCCTTGACTGGAATCCGCAAGGTTCCCGTCGAGTAGGAAGACCTAGAACAACGTGGAGGAGAACCCTACTAGAAGAAGCCGCAACAACTGGGAGATCCTGGTCGGAGCTGAGAGCTGTCGCGCAAAACAGAGTCCGCTGGAGGGCAACTGTTTCCGCCCTATGTCCCATGAGGGATTAAAGGAGTTTAAAGAAGAAAGAAAGAAAAAACACCTAGCAGACGTGCTAGCAAGTCGTAATCCCACCTCCCTGCGGTGCCCCCTGGGGTACTTCTTCGGAAGGAGCTAACGGGAGACGAATTTTAAGTCACAAGAGACCTTGCTATCGCCCGATCGTAGAACGAGAAATCAGATAGATCACGTCCCCGTCAGCCGCAGATGAACTATTTTGAAGGATGTCAGGAGCTTCAGGGAGCAGACACTGGAAGCGACCACCATTTGGTAGTAGCAACTATTCGCCTTAAAATCGCCCCAATCAGAAACGTTCATCGCGATGCTATAAACCGTAGACGGTTCAACGTAGACCTTCTGCGGGAGAGCGTTAAAAAGCGAGAATTTGCTGGAAACCTGCAACAAATATTAATCCAGCAAACCGTTTCTGACTTGAAGAGCTGTGGAGTACGACAAAGGGCGGTATATTGTCGGGGGCGGAAACGAGCATCGGCGAGCAACACTGGATCTCGGACACAACCTGGCAAAAATAGCACGAAAGAGGGCTCTACTATCGACCCGGAAAGACGTTACCAACTTGAACGGGAATACTACCACCCAATTACACCGGGAGGTAAAGAGAAGTGTCCGGCGAGATAAAAGGCAGCAGATAAATGAGCTCGCAGAAAAAGCCGAAAACGCAGCAAACACAGGCAACAGTAAAGTGCTGTACCAAATTACTTAACAGCACTCGGGAAAGCACTCTACTAAAAAACATGCCGTTAAGAGTGCGGATGCTGCTGTGCAGCGACGAGGAGCAACTTCAATGGTGGAGAGATTATTTCTTCGCCTCCCTGAATGGTTCACTTGCACAGCAACCTCAGGAAAACAGCAACAATGAACAGCCAATAAGAATCACCACTCGTGTCCCATCCAAGACAGTAATAGTAACCGTAATTCAATGGCCAATGGTAAAGCTGCTAGAAAAGGTGGCATCCCGCCAGAATTGTTGGAAGCCGATTCAAGCCTCATAGCAGATGCGCTTCAGCCAATCCTGGAAATAGAATGGAACACCTGTACCTTTCCGGAGGATTGGACGGAAGGTATCATAGTCAAAATACCCAAAAAGGGGGAACTAACAATATGCGACAACTGGAGAGGCATCTGTTTATTATCTACTGTGGGCAAAATTTTGTCCCATGTAGTAGAGGAGATGGTCCAAATATGGGCAGTGGTCCAATTATGGGCCAGTAGGACTTTATGATAATGTTATAACTGCCATCTAGCAGAAAAGTTTTAAAAATCTTTTTCGAGACGTTAGCTAACAGCCATGAGCAAAGCAGGCTGATAAACCGACGCAAGCGTGTTCAGTGTTGTGAAATACTATGTGTGGTGACAATTGCCTGTCTTCAGATGACACCAGAGGGGAACTTTGGGTTCAATGTTTTCAGTGTTCGATGTGGGCACACAATGAATGTTCTGGTGCCGATAAAGAGATTTATATTTGTGATTTTTGCAAATAATTGTTTTTCTTTTGTGTGACTTAATCAATATGTAGGGTAAAATATGTAATTTTTGTCAATAAAGTACTAGCCCATATTTAGACCACAATAAAAAAACATTGTTTTTAGTTGGATTTTTGTTTTAAGTTATTCTTTAAAATCCTGAAGCCTTATATTGCAACAAAAGTTCAGATATCATTTTTGAAACACTAATTTATCAAATGGGAATAAAAAAGTGTAGGTTTCCCTATAACTGAAAGAAACAATCCAATATTAAAACTGGTAGCCCATATTTAGACCAACTCCTCTACTATCTAGGATAAAACAAGCTGTAGACCAAACGCTTAGAAGAAGGCAGCAGGCCGAATGCAGAAAGGGCCGCTCCTGCAGAGACCATATTAACACCTTGCGAATCTTAGTGTGGCATTCTACTGAATTACGATACCCCTTTTACCATACTTTCGAGAAAGCATTCAACTCGGTTAATAGGAGTTTTATATGGCAGGCACTATGGCAATGTAGACTGCCTGATAAAATAATAGAATTGATAAAAGCCCTTTTCAACAAACGCAAATTAAGAGTTCTCCATAATGGAAAATTATCCGTCAGCTTTTAGGTGAGTTCAGGAGCACGACAAGGATGCCTACTTTCGCCTTTACTATTTCTTCTAGTAAATCCTTGTTGGCGCTCTAGATAGTGAAACAGGAGGCAGCCTTAATTATCTCGACTACGCGGATGATATCTGTTTGCTGGCCCACAGACATCAGGACCTCAAAAGCATGTTAAACAATTTGGCAACAGAAAGTAGTCCAGCAGGCTTAAGGCTAAATCCGACTAAAACCAAAGAAATGCGGAAAAAGGCAAATACCATTGAACGGACAGCGCTGAATAACCGTGATGTGGAACTGGTGGATAAATTCTGCTACCTTGGTCTGCTACCAAGCTACCTGCTTAGACGTCAGTTCCAGAATAAATAAAGCACGAAGCGGATATGCATGCTTGTTCCGCATATGGAAATCAACGGAGATCTCAACTAACACCAAATTGCGGCTGTTCAATTCCAACGTTAATGCCGTGTGCACAATGTTAAAGTGCTAATTTTGCTATGTGCACAGTGTTGAAGTAAACTTTCGGACATAATTTAAAAAATGTCAATAACAGCTGCTAAATTAAAAATATTCACTAAAGAAACTGCCAACAGAACTCTTGATCTTAACTAAAAATTTGGTGTGACCGGTCTTGACTTAATTTAAAAATAAAATTTACTTATTATTTAAGTAAAATCGATTGTATTATATTTGCCGACAATCCTGTTAAATGAATTTTAGTTCAGACTATCTCTTTCGGGAAAAAAATGTAAGTGCTGCCATCTAATGACCCGAATGAGAAAAAACGGAAAATAAGATTTTTATTAACTCAATTTTCACAAATTATGCACTCGCAAAGTTCTCAAATGACTTTTGTCGCAATAATTTTTTTATTTTTAAAATATTTTATGTTTTTCAGTACAAAATGAGCAACATAAATAACCTACTTTGGTTCAATAATTCTGCTTGTTCATTAGTGTGAGAACCAGATGTCACTTGCTTATTCCGAATTTCCGAAATTTGAGTGTTGAAGTTGAAGTAGAGCCAACTTTAACTGATGTTCTCAAATTTTGACTTGAGATGGAAATAGAGAATTAGGCAGTGGAATGAGCGAGACGAAACATAAAATAAATTCACTTTCTCATTGTGCACGAGGCATAAGGCAGTTCTTTTGTACGGTTGCGAAACATGGAAAGCCACCCAATTCATCACAGGGAACCTACAAATCTTCATCAACAGATGCCTGCGTCGTATCCTAAAAATCCGCTGGCAAGATAGAATTTCAAACGAAGAACTATGGCGCCGTGCCAGCTAAGAAACGATAGACGACCAAATCAGGCGAAGGAAATGGAATTGGATTGGTCATACCTTGTGACGCGAAAACGAACATCTAGCCAAACAGGCCCTTGACTGGAATCCGCAAGGATCCTAAGGAGAACCCTACTAGAAGAAGCCGCAATAACTGGGAGATCCTGGTCGAAGCTGAGAGCTGTCGCGCAAAACAGAGTCCGCTGGAGGGTAACTGTTTCCGCGCTATGTCCCATGAGGGATTAAATGAGCGTAAAAAAGAAGAAAGAAGAAAAACTTTACAGATCTATCATTTTGTTGAACACAGCTTACAAAATGCGTCCATATATGGAAGATAAAATAAGTTATTACCAGCTAGGATTTAAAACGAACAAATCTACAACAGACCGGATTTTCATAATCCGACATATACTTGAAAAATGCTGGGAAGAAAGTATTCATGTACATTATCGTTTTGTAGACTACTGCTTAGGGACAATGCTTACTGATTACTGAGTCCACGGAGCATCCCCGAACCCGTTTTCGTGAACTCCTTCTGCACAGACTGAAATCAGTACTGCGGTCGGGAACCCAGGAAACTTACAGTTCAGTGTAAGTGACAAGCCACTAGGGAAGCTGATGAACTAGTTCCATTGGTCTGGCCCACAAATATGAGGTGTGAGGCCAAAAGTGAGAATGTTTACATTATGATTGAGAATATGAATGAGTCGGTAGTTTTTTTAAGTTTTGATTTTGTGAATTAACGATGTTTACACATTATTTCTATTTAAATATTCGGTAATTATTCGGCAAACTAACCGAATATTCAGTCGAATACGAACATAAGAAAGTACGGCGAACAAACCGAACACGAATATTCAGCAGAACATTCGGCGCATCTGTAATAAGAAGGCTATATCATACCATATAAGTTTGTAGATACAGGGACAGACAATTAGTGTTTCTTCTACGAAAACACAAATCCCAGACCGTCGCTTGGAAGAAAGCTTCGGTAATGACTTTCTCATAATATCAGGTTTTTATTTAAGGAGGAGTGTACGACATGATACATTGCATTACGTAGTGCCCATAATTGTAGTTTATCTGAATCACGCATAGTTTTGGAGTTTAAAATTTTCAATACGATCCAGAGTGCGAAATTTACACAACTTTGTAAAATTGTATCACTTGTTCCCCTTTAATCCCTCATGGGACCTAGGGGGCGGATCTTTATAGCCATGATGAGCAAATATCACAATCGGGATAAATAAATAAATATCTTGCAATTTTCTACATTTTTATCAAAGAGTCGAGGTTCAATGGACCTACCTACCACAATAGGTCTTGATAAAAGAACCCAACTAAGCACAGCTAACATTGTGCAAGATAAAAATTTACAATAATTTTCTGGAACTTCTTTCCGTTTCTATTCTCGCAACCGTCATACTTTCATTACTGCAGCACCCTTAATGGCAGATACTACCTCGGAGTGACTGCATCGTACCAACAAAAAGCTATCATACAACCAGAAGTCGTCAGAAAAGAAAAAATTTTGAATCAAAAAAATTAAATAAAGCAGAAGAATAAGAAAATTCATTCGCAAGGTGCACACCGTCTCCGGCATCTTCTACTTCTTCTTCAGCAAAACACATTTGAAATGTTCAAGATGAAAATACCAAAAAAGGAAACAACAAAAACTGCACCCCGAATCAATGATCCCACAGTACACCAGTTGGCATAATGCTCTGAAGTGGCTGGGAAGTAGTGTTGCAGTTAACATGAAGCCCTTTGTTAGGATCACACCGCATCCCTACATCAGGATCCTGCCCCTCCCGCACCGCCACAAAGGAATGCGAAAATTTCCAAGCTTCCCTTTTCTGGTAAATAAAATTTCATAGCTTTGCACTCTCAAGTGTGCACTGAGGATTTGCTTCAAGTTGATAGCATCCCTTCCTGGGGCTCTGCCACCCGTTTTGGCAATACACAGAATTGTATTGTGTTTTACCTCCTACGAAAATTCCTCCCTTCAATTCAAGGATGATCCTTGTGCAGAGTGCACATTCTCTGGGGTCCTGCAAGAGGAAAATTTCCCTTATGCTACTAGAATTGTGTGCTAAATGGAGCTCTTATGCTAGCATTTACTTTTATTCGTCCTTTTCTTAAGATAACTGTAAGAAATCTTAACAGATAGAGCTTAAGTTTCACCTATAAAAATTATATATACAGGAAGGGAGATTAGGGTGTACACGTGGAATGCGGGGGTGTGTTTGCCGATTGAGGTCTTCCTTTTCGTTTGTTTACTCATTTCGTGGAAGATGCTAATGGCAAAAACCACTAACCCAACCAAGGCCGGCTAATTCTAGAAGACTAGTCATTAGCCATCCCCCCTCCCGAGACACATCATCAATTTGGCCTATTAACTTAATCTCAGTTGGGAACTTGGTTGTCATCACTAATTGCGTGACAAAAACAGATCGTCCTGAAAACTTCCCCAAAACACATTCAGATTTCGCCTCGCCGCATCCATCCCCCACGTATGGTGGGGCCGAGCCACCTACTCTCAGGGTTACGTGAATATCCTGTGAACTAAGGGAAAACCCGGAAAATCTTTTCCCCTAAATTGCCGGCCCGTGGTTACCCCCACCGTTGGCTACTTTATGATGCTATTATATAGCATGGGAATTAGTTTATGTCTGAGTCAGGTCTTGACCTCGAGGACATGTTATCACCATTCCTGTTGTTTTGCCACTTCGTTTTCTTATCCTGCGGGGAATGTGATTTGAGGCTAATGGCCAGGAAACAAGAAGACTACTTTGTGAAAATAAGAATTAGACGACTTCCTCATGGGATAAGATAACTCGAATAAATTATGTGGGGAATATTGAGGTCAGATTTTTAATTAATAGGGATGATAGCTCGGCTAAGGGTGAATATAAGTGAAATTAATACATTCTTAATTTATTGGATTTTGTTTCACAAATGGCACAAACAATATTTTCTTGGTTGAATTATTCGTTAAATTTATGCCCATACGTTCTTGCGTTACAATTTGTGACACAAATTTCTCGTAGAAGGTGTTGGTTTAAGATCCAATTCAGTTTCCCCCATCGACTGCCACTTTATACACTTTCTAAAATTTACAAGAAACCAGTCTGGATTAATGACTCAAAACGGTAAATTAAAGTAAAGTCTCGCGGAGGAGGCGGAGAAGTGCTTTCGAGACTTCTTCAAAGAGAACATAATTCTTATACAGGAAGAAACAGAAAACCTTAGTACTGATGACCAAGATCAGTTTGACCAATTTATCTGCATTATCTGTGCCCTTGGTATTGTTCTGAGCCAGTACCCACTGAATAGTGATCCCGGACTAACTTGGAAACGAAGACAGATTGCGACCACCTGATAGCATGTACACACCGACTTGGTTATCGCTTTATAAGGTTTCAGACTATTTCAGAACTCACAACTGTACACACTAACTCGATTGGTTATTTCTGTCATTTTTATTATTAGATATGGATTTCAATTCTATTTCGGGTGACTTCGTAAATGCCAATAAACTGTGTCAGAAAACAGTATTAATGCAGTCAAGTCAAAGTTCAGTAAAAGCTTATACAAAGTTGTGCAGTTTTAAATTTGACAATTATGAAGTGTGCCGTTTTTACTTTTTTACAAAATGGATAAAAAAGTTATTGTAAAGTTAAGTTTAAAACATTTAATACCAAATATAGAATCGCTAAATTTAATAAAAAAAAAGCAGTGGGTGTGTATACTTATGTACGCACATTAGAAGTTATACAATGATTACAATAGAGTTTCATACTGAGGACATTAACCTATCAGCCAAATACAGCATCAATGGTCGTGCCGTGTCGTGTTTTTGAAACCAATGGATCATTATTCATGATTAGATTTACATGATCTTGAAGAAAGTTAATAGGTGGACCCGAATCTTCTCCTCTGCCAAGATTCTCCTCAGTCTTTTGTGTATGGCCATAATACTTATTTAAAAAATTAGATTTTTGCTTTGGAGTAATATTATACTGCTATCACAACTTTTAAATTGAGACTGTTACACAGAGCTAACCTTTCAACCGTTAAAAATTGAATCTGGAGTCCCCCAAAGGCTCCATTCTAGGCCCCAAGCATTTCAATATATTTATACACAACTTCCTCATAAAATTCCCCTCCTTAACGCATTTGTTGTAAGCAAATATTATACAAAATAAGTTTGTTCATACCGAAGTCCTTCATTCAAAAAGAAACCAATCCACAAAAGTATTTTATGTATTTGTAGGTGTTAAAGACACTTATGGAAGAAAGATATAAAAAATGTGAAAACGGGCGCCCTTCAAACTCAGTTGAAAGTAGCCTATCAAAATAATTTTCGTAAAATATGCGATCGTTTTAATGTGGCACAAGGAACAGCATACAAAATTTTTGTAAAATTTGTAAAACTCATCACTTTGCATCATAGCTATTCATGATGCCGAAATTCCCATTTCAATGCAAAGATTTGACGTTTACGATGCAATTATGAACACAGTGCTTTAAAACTGTGACATTTATGAAGTCTTGACTTAAACCGACTGCTTAAATTTTACATTTACGAAGTCACCCTTCATTAAAATAATTTAGCTTTATGTTTAATTATTGACGACCATTACTCAAGGAGAACTAATTATTTAAAGGAAAAAAGGAAGCAGCAGATTAGGAGAGCTATTTGCCATTACAAAAAACTACAAGAATTGTAATCTGTTATTAATAAGAAAAAGTATAAGAAGAAATATATGGACATTGGTAAAAATTTATTTGTCTACATTATTAGATTAGTTTATTAATTATGTCCATAATTTATATAGTATCGCACCAGCAACTTTTGGGAAATAGAAGTTCCGCAAAATGGGAACAAAAAGTTTAAAGAAGATTTTCGATAACCGATAAATTGAACTGTTTACAAAAGGTTAGGTTAGGTTAGGTTAGATATGGCTGAGCTTTTGGTTCAAGCCGACACACTTAGGCCAGAAGGATAGGCCCATTGTGATGCCATAGTGATCCCACTTGAAACTTGATGTTAACATGTCCTTTCTTCGTTAAAACCATCTCGAGGAAGTAATGAATCTTCTAAGCTGCGGGATCCCAAACTTCGAGATTTCCGCAAGGTTGCTTAAAAAGGGTTCACCAAATGTGGTTAACCTTATCCTGCTTAGGGCCGGGCAGTGACAGAGGAGATGTAGTACACTTTCCGCCTCGTCCAGGTTCTTACAGCTTCTGCAGAAATCGTAGGTCTCAAGACCTAAACGAATCGCATGCGTCCCTATCAGACAGTGTTCGGTCAACACCCCCACTATAACTGAGAGTTCTTGTCTCCCGAGGCTCAGTAATAAGGTGGTTCGCCTGATATCATAGGAGGGCCAGGTTAATTTGGCCAAAGTGCATTTATTCAGATCCCTCCAATGCTTTTTCGCTTGTGTGATTGTGTGTTGCTTGAATCGGAGTTTAAAGGTGGCCCAAGGCATACTAACTCTTTCCTTTTCTGGGAGGAGAGTAGCGGTCCTGCCTCTCCTAGCCAGTTCTTCTGCTTTACAATTTCCCTCTATATTTCGGTGACCGGGCACCCATACGAGGAGGGTCCTGACTCGCCATCTCGTTAAGAGATCTGCGACATTCAGAGGTAGTTCTAGAGCTGTTTGTGCAGGAGCGCAGGGTTTTCAGAGCTGCCTGACTATCTGAGAAGATGTAGACAGTCCGGTTCCTATCGCCTTGCTGGTTGATTTGCAGAACAGCTTCTCCGCTTGATATATACTGCAGTGATCGGGAAGTCGGAAGGAGACTTCAATCCCAAGTTCTGGGGAGAATACTCCTCCTCCCACTCGACCCTCGAGCTTAGAGCCATCAGTAAAAACGTTTATGGCACCCTGAAACCTGTGTGGTCTATTTATCCATTCACGACGTGCAGGGATGTGGACTCCGTAGTTCCTCGTGAAGGTAATTTCGGGAATGCAGAACTCGGTTTTTGTGGGGATAGTAACTGAGTTCAGTACCTTCGTGTGCCCTCCCCTGATTCCAGTCCAGAAACCGGATTCTTTTATTCTAATGGGGCCCATCCACAGGCCAACTAGTTGCCCAAACTGAGTTGTGTAAAGAGTTGGTGTTTTGCCACAAACGCTTCAACTGAGTTGATACTTCAACTGTCAATTCAGTATTTTATAGGCTATTTGAACGTTAAATAAAATTGGAGAAAACCCACGATTAAGTTTTATAATTACAAAAAAATGGATAGTGATGGTTTTTTATATTAATTATAAATTTTTTAATTATTAATATAAATATTTGTATGTGTTTAAAATATAAATTAAACTCTAAACGTATAAATTATGGAAATAATTTAATATTATGTGAACTTTCATAATTTAAAATAATAATGCAAAACAATGTAAACTTGCAAAAAAATATATTCTTCGAATTCAGGCTTAATTCATTCAAAGAGTTTGCCAAACTACAATACACACAGTGCGACTAATTGCCCCAACTCTTGGCCCCGCCCCCATAAAATTAAAAGATTTTGATTTATCCCAACTGAAACCCCAACTGTCAAATCAGTTTGCCAACTGCCCCATACACGCAACGATTCAGTGCCAACACAACTCAGTTTGGGCAACTAGTTGGCCCGTGGATGGGCCCCATTAGGGCTGCGTTGGCTGCGCTTTCCCTTGCCACAAGATTGTTTACAAAAATAAAACACAAATTTTAGAAAATCTATAAGTGTAGAGAAACGTGTAGCTATTGCACTATACGCATTGGGGTCGTCTTCTGAATATAGGACAACGGCCAATGTGTTCGGAATAGTAAAGTCAATTGTTTATGAAATTGTTGTTGAGTTTTGTGAAGCAATTTTACAACATGAATTTTTAAATGTTTTCCCAATCTCCAATGAAATAATGCAGGAATGTGTGATGGGATTTGAAAGGATGGGTATGCCGCAGTGTCTAGGAGCATTAGGTAAATTAAAAAAATATGCAATAACATTTAAAAACTAATATTGATTGCTTTGAAGATGGTTCACATATTCAAATTTCGCCTCCCATCGATGAAGTTACAGAATACTATATTTATAAAGGATGGTACTCGGTAGTTTTGCTGGCTCTTGTCGGCTACAGGTAATTTTTTTGTGTGAGATTTGAAAAATATGTTATGAGTAAAATTTTAAGTACAGGTACCGTTTCATGTATATAAACGTTGGTGCCCCTGGGCGCTGTAACGACTCTCAAATTTTTGAGAGCTCATCCTTAAAAAAATATCTAGCAGAGATGAACGTTCTTCGGTCAAATGCGAAAAAGATCAATAACGGAAAACATTCCTGTTTTCATTCTTGGTGACTCTGCATTTAGGTTGTCACACTACTTATTGAAGCCCTATCCATTTGATTGTGAAAGAACCTCAAAAGAAATTGTAGGGACATCGTCCTACTACTTCCGGTCTTACTTAGTCAAGGAGACTTGTTTAAAAAACGCAGTCGACCGAGACTAAGTAAAAGAAAAAATTAATTAATTTTCAGTCTTGACGTTTGCCAAAAAATAAAAATAAAACGCGTAGTTTTCAACAATTCTAATTACAGTTTAAAATAGTAAAAGAAATAAAAACGATCATATATATCTATATATGTGTATAAATATATTATATACAACTAAGTAAAATACTCATTATAAGTTAATAAAGAGACATACAAGAAAAAGCCACGAGTTATTATTGTGACAAATAATATTGGGAGAAGCCCCTTAAAATAGAAACTCCTGTTGGGAAGAGGATCTATAATTGGTGACCCCGCACGAAGAACGAAGAATAGTTTTTTTAAAAAGGATTCACCTGTGGACAGTGACTCAGGTTCCAAGAAGTTGAATAAGATAAGTCTTTAAGTGACATTCCATATAGTTTAAATAAAAACATTAAATAAAATATTATTAATATAAAATAAAATTTTCAGGACACCTATTTAATTTAATATTGTGTTCTTTTGCTGAAAAGTAAATATATTTAATTTAAGGTTTAAAATTTAATAGTGATAACAAGTTGTGTTAACATTTATTGTTATTTTCTATTTTTTTTGGTTGTCCTAACGTTGTTGTGTAAATATTGATTGTTTTTCTTTCCTTTTGGGTTGTCTTCCACTTTTAATAACTCACTTTCACTTGATTCGTTGTTTTGTCTCGTTGTTTTTATTTCGCTGTGTGATGAGTCGGCCAAGTGAAAATTATATGAACGATTCATTCGTCCTGGACATGGATGATTCGTTGCCCAGCCTGGAGGAGGGGCTGCCGGGTAGACGCAGGGCCCGGGCAGAGGTAGACGTAGCCTCCACGGCTCGAGTCAACCTGCCCGAGTTCGAACCCACCGATCCGGCAGTCTGGTTCTACCAGGCTGAGGCCCAATTCGGCCTAAACGGGATAACTTCTGACAAACAGAAGTTATCCCACATTATCGCAGCATTGCCCACAGATGCTGCGAAAATATTGTTACATAATTTCCCCGATATCAGCTCAGCTAGCTATGCAGATGCAAAGAGACGGTTGCTTAAGAGATACGGGTTATCTACAAGGAACCGCCTCGAGCAGCTGCTGGCGGCACACGAGCCAGGGGATAGAAAGCCCTCCGATTTTTTGAGAGTCTGGCCGGAGACAGCCTGGGCGAGAGCGAGAGCCTCATCCGGGGGCTGTGGGAAAGGCGGCTGCCACGAGACATCCAGGTGGTGCTCGCCGCAACCACAGATCAGTCTCTGGAACAACTAGCCAGACTAGCAGACAAGGTGTGGGAGGTGACATCTCACCAGCCCGCACCTGCTCAGGTGTCTGAGGTTAAGGCCTCATCATCCCTGGAGAGGACGGTACAGTCCCTTCAACGTGAGGTACGCCAGTTAAAGGCACTCATGGTGGGGGGGAAGCATGGTCCTCAACAGGGGTCGGCGAGAGGGGCTGCGGGTCAGCACCAATGGAGCCGCGCTCCGGCGCTACAGCCATCGCCATCTTCGGTGAGGGTCAGCAACCCCACCAATCAGGGAGCGACCCCTAAGTCCTCCGCCGCGCAAGCACTGCCGGGGACGCTCTGCTACTTCCACTACCGCTTCGGTAGTGGGGCAGAGCGGTGCACCCCACCATGCGCTTTCAAGGGTCCTGGCTCAGCAGCCAAGAGGGACCGGAGGACAAAAGGCCCCCATTCAAAAAATTAAATTGGCGGGGAGTCGCCACATCCGCGGGCGTCTCTCAGCAGAGACGCTCGTGCAGATTATTTGTCCGCGACCAGCACAACCAGCTCGATTTTTTAATCGATTCTGGCGCGGACATATCATTAGTTCCGAAGCACACGTTTAGGGTACAAACAACATGCCCTAATTTGCTTCTGCGGGCCGCAAATGGATCCACGATCCAAACTTTTGGCGCGAAGTTGCTGGAACTGAACCTAGGTCTTCGCCGACGGTTCATCCACAACTTCATCATAGCCAACACCAACAAAGCTATACTCGGTGCGGACTTTCTCACAAAGTTCGAGCTCATTCTCGATTTTAAACATCGAGAATTAGTAGACTCACAGACCAGTCTGCGGACTGATGTCTGTACTACTAGTGAGTATATACTCGAGAGCTTTGAATGCCAACATCTTGGCAAATATAAAATATTGTTAATGAAGTACGCTTCATTAACACAACCACCAAATTTTAACCTACCGGTTAAACACAATGTGCAACACCACATTGTTACTAATGGGCAATTACCTTTCGTTACCGCTCGTAGACTTCATCCTGAGAAGCTCAAGGTGGCGAAATTGGAGTTTGAACATATGGTTCAACTAGGGATTTGTCGACCATCGTCGTCTCCCGCAGCATCCCCACTTCATCTGGTCCCTAAACGGGATACAAATGATTGGAGGCCATGCGGCGACTACCGTCGCCTTAATGCAGTCACAGTGCCGGATAGATATCCAATCCCGCACATTCACAATTTTTCTGTGAACCTTCACGGATGCACGATTTTTTCGAAGGTGGATTTGGTACGTGCGTATCATAACATCCCCATTGCACAAGAAGACGTGCATAAGACTGCCATAATAACACCTTTTGGTCTGTTTGAGTTTACTCGCATGCCATTTGGTTAAGAAATGCAGCCCAGTCATTTCAAAGATTTATGAACGAAGTCACAAGAGACTTAGACTTCGTTTATGTCTATCTAGACGATATACTTATCGCTAGTAAATCCGAGGATGAGCATCTCACTCACCTCGAATTACTGTTTAAACGCCTTGATAATTTTGGTTTAACAATAAAATTATCAAAATGCGTTTTTGGGGTCAGTGAGATCAACATTTTGGGACATAGTATCGGCAAGGATGGAATCCTTCCATCACCCGAACGAGTCCAAGCAATTAGTGACCTCACAACTCCAACAACAGTCAAACAAATACAAAAATTTATAGGAATGGTGAACTTTTATCACCGATTTATTCCTAAACTAGCACAACTGCTAGTACCGATCAATGAACACTTGAGGGAACTCCTCAATTGTTCATCAACAACAAAAAATAAGGAACAACTTCCTTGGCCCGCAGAATGCCAACAAGCATTCCTCGACGTGAAAGCCGCAATGGCTGCAGCAGTGATGCTGATACACCCACTAGAGGATGCTAAATATAGCGTCACAACTGACGCTTCCGATTTTGCTATCGGAGCTGTGCTGGAACAATTTAACGGTCACAGATGGCAACCATTAGCTTTCTTTTCCAAGAAGCTATCATCTGCTGAACGAAATTATTCTGCATTTGATCGCGAACTACTCGCAATCTTCGCAGCAATAAAACATTTTCGGTACTTTGTTGAAGGAAGAAATTTCGTGGTCTACACTGACCACAAACCTTTAATACATGCCCTTCACACAAAAACCGAAAGATCTCCCCGCCAAACAAGACACCTGAGCCTAATTTCCCAGTTCACAACCGACATCAGACATGTCTCTGGGAAACAAAACGTTGTCGCAGATTATTTATCTCGCTCATTAGCGGCCGACAACGTTGACACAATCACCTTTGATTTGCCACATCTGGCGAAAGCACAAGAAGGTGACAAGAGTTACAACGACTCCAAGAGCATCCCAGTAGTAGCTCGTAGGTAAAACTAATACTCACACCAATTCCTTTCACAACTCATGAAGTTTGGTGTGAGATTAGCACGGGTACATTACGCCCATATATACCTTCATCATTAAGAAAATTAGCATTCAATGCTGAACATAGCTTGTCGCATCCAGGCATACACAAGGCAAGCTATTACTAAAAAATATTTTGGCCAGCGATCAATAAAGATTGTAACAACTGGTCTAGATCCTGCATAGGTTGCCAAAAATCTAAAGTTTCGAGACATACCAAATCTCCCCATGAAGCTTTTAACCCACCAAAAATAATAGATTTGAACATATCCATATGGATATTGTTGGACCATTGCCCCCATCTCGAGGATATTCATACATCCTAACAATCGTAGACCGATTTACGAGATGGCCGGAGGCATATCCAATGCGAGACATCTCTGCTACTACGGTGGCCAAACATTTTGCCACCGAGTATGTCCCTAGATTCGGCGCCCCACTTGAACTTACAACAGATCAAGGGTCGCAATTTGAATCAAAATATTCAATGAAGTCACAAGACTTCTAGGTACACATAGAATACGTACCACCGCCTACCATCCACAAGCAAATGGGATGGTAGAGCGATTCCATAGACAACTGAAAGCGGCCTTAATGGCAAGGGACAACACTACTCATTGGAGTGAGGATTTGCCCTTTGTTTTATTAGGCATTCGCTCGGCAATTAAAACCGATTTACAATGCTCACCAGCAGAGCTTGTCTATGGAGAGAATCTGAGGCTCCCCAATTCAATTTCCATCCCAACGGATGAGAACCCGATAGAGCACTCAGAATTTCTAACACGTCTTCGCACACACATGAAAGGTCTGTCGGCGACACAGCCCCGACAATCAGTTCAGAATGATGTGTACGTGCCGAACGCCTTAGAGAACGCGGAGTACGTTTTTATACGTACCGATCGCGTCCCGACGGCCTTTTGAAACACCATACGAAGGGCCATTCAAAGTAATCAAAAGATTACGTAAACATTTCGTCGTCAACATAAATGACACAAATAAGTCGATAAGTATCGATCGACTGAAACCTGCTTTTGACTGTGACCGAGACGTTGAAGCAGCATCAATTCGCTCGGTACAATTCATGTAACGCTACGCTGGGAGGGGAGTATGTAGGGACATCGTCCTACTACTTCCGGTCTTACTTAGTCAAGGAGACTTGTTTAAAAAACGCAGTCGACCGAGACTAAGTAAAAGAAAAAATTAATTAATTTTCAGTCTTGACGTTTGCCAAAAAATAAAAATAAAACGCGTAGTTTTCAACAATTCTAATTACAGTTTAAAATAGTAAAAGAAATAAAAACGATCATATATATCTATATATGTGTATAAATATATTATATACAACTAAGTAAAATACTCATTATAAGTTAATAAAGAGACATACAAGAAAAAGCCACGAGTTGTTATTGTGACAAATAATATTGGGAGAAGCCCCTTAAAATAGAAACTCCTGTTGGGAAGAGGATCTATAAAATCAATTTCAATAAAAGGTTGTCTACCTGCCGCCGAGTAGTGGAAAATGCTTTTGGGCATTTAAAGGCTAGATTCAGACGCCTAGGAAAAGGACTGGGGAATAATATACAAAATGTGTCTTTGATAATTCGAGCTTGTTGTGTACTTCATAATTTTCTTAACGAGGAAATTGATCCAGTCTTAAAAGAATGGCTTCAAGAAGGACAATATAATAGAGTTATACTACAACAACAACTGTTACAACAACTGTATTTGGAGATAATAACATTTCCGGCAAAGACATAAGAGACACATTAGCAAATTATTTAGGTAAGGAATTTATTGCTTGCTTTTGTAAATTTATAGTTTCAGTTATAAAATTCTTTAGTATGTCATTCCTCTCTTTATCCAATTTTAAGTTTTCTTTGGCTACTTCTCTCCATCCATCCAATGGCGCTACAGCCCAAATCGAGCCTTGGCCTCCTCTAGGGCATTTCTCCAACTTTGACGGTCCCTTGCAGCATGTCTCCAGTTCCGGATGTTGAGCATTGACTCTGAGTCAGCCGTCACAGAGTCTATCCATCTCCTCCTGGGTCTACCTACTGGCGTACTTCCCGAAATTTCTGATGCCATAAGCCGTTGATTGTGCGATTGTCCTCCATCCTGATCACGTGGCCGGCTAGTCTCAGTCTGTTGATTTTTATTAAAGTTGAGAGTTGTGGGTCGTCAAAAATTTCATACAACTCGTTGTTGTATCTTCTTCGCCATATTCCATCCTCTCTGATTGGGCCTATTATGCATCTGAGAATTTTCCTCTCGAACCTGTTGACTCGTTCCTCTATGTCCTGGGTCATAGTCCAAGTCTCGCTACCATAACACAGTACTGGTCGTATTACTGTTTTGTAGAGTGAGAGTTTCGTTTTCCTGTGCACAAATCTTGAGTGCAGGATTTGTTTTTGGGCATAAAAGGCTCTATTAGCCAGTAGTATTCGTCTGGTTATTTCTTCTTTTTCTTCGTTTCTTTTTGTGATAGTAGACCCAAGGTAGACTGTTTTATCGACTACTTCTAGGTTATGTTTGTCGATGGTTATATTTCTTCCCATTCTAAATCGTCCTGCTTTGGATTGTTGCATCACCTTCGTTTTTTCTTCGTTAATCTTCAGGCCTATGTCCTTTGCCGCCTCTTTTAATTCGACATAGACTTCTTTTGCTGCCAAAAAGGACCTTCCCACGATGTTTACGTCATCCGTATATCCAAGTAATTGTACCGACTGGGTAGCTATTGATGCACTTCGCTGGACTGACGTTTTCCTTATCACCCATTCTAGGGCCAGGTTGAAAAGCATGGGGGCCAGTCCATCTCCTTGTCTAAGCCCTTGACGTACTTCGAACTCCTCTGTTACAACATTTTGGATCCTTACTTTCGCCAGTGAGCTATTTGTGGCGCATTTGATTAGTTGTAACAACTTTGAGGGGACTCCTATTTCCGATAAGATCTCGTATAGCCTCTCTCTGTTTATTGAGTCAAATGCCTGTCGAATGTCGACATATATCAGGCATACATCTACATTCCTTTCCCAGGTTTTCTCCAGAATTTGCCTTAAGGTCAGCAGTTGGTCCGATGTTGACCTGTTTGTCCTAAAACCAGCTTGATATTCTCCTATAAGGCTTTCCGCTATAGGTTACAGTTTTTGTTTCACAAGGATTGTGAAGATTTTGTAGCTGGTGTTGAGGAGTGAGATGCCTCTGTAGTTTTGGCAGTTTAATTTATCTCCTTTCTTGTATATTGGACATATAATCGCTTTCTTTCAGTCCTCCGGTATAACTTCTTCCTCCCAGATGGTGCATATGAGTTCGTGTAAGGTTTGTAATAGTTGGGGTCCTCCTTCCTTTAGCAGCTCAGCTGCTATTCCATCGGCGCCAGGCGATTTATTGCTATTCTGCCTGTTTACAGCTTCCCGCACCTCATCCAGTGTTGGTGGTTCTATTGAGATGTTATCTTGGGGAATTACAAATGCCTCTGTCTCTGCATTCTCGTCTGATATGGAGATAGGATTCAATAGGTTCTGAAAATACTCTCTCCACCTTTCCTTTATCCTATCAGGATCTGCCAACAAGTTCCCATCTATGTCCTTGCAGATGTCCGTTCTTGGCTGGAACTTATTGGTGATCTGGCGAGTTCCTTTGTACGCTTGTCTAATTCTCCCTTCATTGAAGTCTTCGTGTATCTGTAAGATTTTCCTATTTAGATATTCCCTCTTCTTCTTTCTGCACAGCTTGTCTGCGATTTTTCTTTTTTGCTTGAAGACTTCCATTCTTGCTCTTGTTGGCCTTGCGATGTACTCTCGGTGGCTCTGGTTTCTTTCTTCAATTGCGGCTCTACAGTTTTGGTCAAACCAATCAATTCCAGTCTGTCTGGGGGCCCAGCCTAGTGCCTCTTCTGCTGCCCCCTTTATGCTGCTTTTGACCTGTTCCCATTTGTCGTTGATGTTGGGCTGCTCATCTACCTCTCTCAAGTTTTGTACGACAGCATGTTGGTAGGCATCTCTTATTTCTTCCCGTTTTAGCTTATCTATATCGTATTTTGGTTGAGTTTGCACTCTATGCGTTTTAGTTGCTATCCGGGTTCTCAATTTCACTTTGACTAGATAGTGGTCCGAGCCACAGCACGCTCCTCTCATTGTTCTTACGTCCAGTATACTCGTGACCCCTCTTCTTTCAATTAGGACGTGGTCAATTTGATTATTAGTTACTCCGTCTGGTGATTGCCACGTCATCTTATGTATATCTTTGTGCGGGAACACTGTTGAACTTACTACCATTGCGTTTGAGCTTGCTAAATCAATCAATCGACTACCATTGTCATTGGTAACGTTGTGTAGGCTATGCTTTCCTATGACTCCTAGCAACTCCTCTTCTTTTGCTACTTTGGCATTCATATCTCCAAGCACCATTTTAATATCGTTTGACGGTATTAACCTAATGGTGTTTGTTAGCTCTTGGTAGAATTCCTCTTTCTCCTCGTCCGTATTCTCTTCTGTGGGCGCGTGGACGTTTATAAGACTGATGTTATGTAGCCTTGTTTTAATGCGAAGTGTGCATATTCTATTGCTGACTGGTTTGAAGTCCAGAATCAGTGATTTCATTTCCTTCTCTATGATGAATGCTACTCCGAACTCTCTTCTTCCATTTGATGATCCGCTGGAGAGTACCGTGTGGGTTTTTAGATCCATTATACCACTGTGGGTCCATTTTGTTTCCTGAAGGGCTGTGATCTTTATGTTATATTTTTTGAGAAGTAATAAAAGCGAACGCAGAGCGCCCGTTCTGTTGAGCGTCCTGACGTTCCATGTTCCAAAATCGAATTCCATATTCCGTTGCCTGAGTCGTTGCCGTTGAGTCCGTCCTGTCCGAGGCCTGCCTTGAGGATTCGTGACGGGTAGGTTTTTACGGTGGAAGGTTGTCAGCTTGCCGCCCAACCCCCAACCTGGAGGACCAGTCCGGTATTTGCTTCGTTTTGAGGCTCGAAGCACTCGCCTTTCACCCTCCTCAGTCTGTTACTCTTGTGTAGACAAGAGCATCCAGGGGACACCCGATGTAAAATCTACATCTTCGTGGAGGTTGAGGTAGGATTCGGTAGCATATCGAAAAATCTTAGATCGTGAAGACCTTAGATCGCAGGTGGCGTTACCCAGGATTTATCTCTTTGATGTACCGGCACCATCAAAGGTCCCTGAGGCCATTGCTACCATTTGACCCCCCCCCCCCTGGCTACTTCTCTAGCGCTTGTTAATTCTTCTTTCATTATCTTGTTACTTTCACGAATTTCGTGCAAGATTTGTTGTTGCACTACTTCAAATTTTGGTTTCTTTCTTACAGATGCCATCCCAGATCCAGAAGTTGTAGGCGAAGGGTCTGGTGGAGTAGGAACTAGTGACGAACTGTCTGGTGACAACAATAATGATGGCTGAGGTGTCGAAGTAATCTATATGTAAAAGAAAATATTTAATATATTCTTTCAAAGACATAAATTTATTGTTGTTTTGATACATTGTTACTATCTCCATCAATTTCACTGAATATAAAGCTTTCTACAATTTCTTCTTGAAAATGATTGGCCCTTGACCTGTGTAGTACTTCGTGAACCTTTTCATACAAATGCCAATCGGATGGTGCAGACCCACTACCCATTTGTTTTTTTTCAGCTCTGAAAACATTGAATTTTAATATTCGCTACATGCAATGAAGAGGTCTTTATATTGATAGTTGTAAAAAGGATTAAAAATTAGTATTTATTATTAACAATTAACTATTTGAAATTCAGTTTCAACTTCATATGGTCTATATGAAATATATTAATTACGATAATGCAATCGCCATTTCTTATAAATATGGGAGTTTTTTCTATTTCCTTTTAATGCTTCATAATTATCTTTCCAAAGATCAATTAACAATTCTTCTGCCCTTGTGACCAAACAGATCTTTTTTTCTTTCGCGGTTCTGCACCAAATTCAGCGACAAATTTAAAAATATCTTGTCAACCTGATTGTTGACAACAGTTTTTTTGGAATGTTGTAAACTTTCATTGATAGATGGCTCTCATGCCAGTTAATTATCGTGGTTAAACGAGTTAACCATTGAAATTGTGCTTGGTTTGTGATTTTTGCTTGGTTTGAATGTGTACGGCGAACCATTCACAAACCATCTAAATTATTATGGTTAACGCTTGAAACCATCTCAATAGTGGTAACCCCGTCGGTGTGTACATGCTATGAGACCCTATGCAGACCGCACCTTGATCAGCGTTTGGCTATACGATAATACTATTACCCTGCTCATTAATTGCCGTGCAAGGGAGGCGATAGGTCATTTGGAACAAAGCTCAGAACAGCCAAGACTCCTAGGTCTTGCTCCGCGCCCCGCTAACCATCACCTGCGCCGACTCGGCCACGGCTACATGGTTGAGAGACGTGTGGGTCTTTTTATCACATAATAATTGATTGTGTTTATAAAGATGAATGATGTATAAGCCTAAAAAGAGAAATGAATTAATAAATGAATATATTAAGACATGATACATATACTTACCTGAACATATAATACCTAAAAAGAAATAACACAAAATGAATTTTAAACATTACAAAAACAACAAAAACGAATTTGTGTGAGCACAACAACAACAATCCATGAAGAATTAAAACAACAACAGCAACAAAGAAAAACACATAATTAACTTTGAAACCAACATAAATCAACAAATACGACATAAAATAAACTTATAAAACCCAAATTAGTTCATTTCAGTACTTCTAAGTAAAATACAATAAGCACATTAATAACAAAAAACCAACTTAAAATACATACCTAACGGAGGAAACAGGTTATGTATATGAACAAACCCGATTTCATGCGATTTCGACACAATTAACTAAATCAAACATTAAAAACACTGCACAGACACTAGATGAAATACACAGTAATTTGAGAAATATATGCATGTTTGTTGAAAGATAAAATAAAGGCGCTGGTAATTGGGACAAACAAAAAATAATTTTTTTAACAATAATAATATTATATTCTACATGGTACAACACAACAAGTTGTGAAAGTTCTTCCACATATGCCATATTGGCGAAAGTGTAAATAAAATATGCAATTGTTTGTGATACCAAACTAAAAACCCAACATACTAATCAAATATTGTTAAATTTTAAGCAAAGTAATCAATGAATAAAAAAAGGTTTTGGCCCCATTCAGGCGAACACTGGCCCTGAATTGATAAAAGCCCTATATAACAATTCCAAATGCAGAGTTCTCCATAATGGAAAATTATCCGACAGCTTTGAGGTGAGTTCAGGAGTACGACAAGGATGCCTACTTTCGCCTTTACTATTTCTTATAGTAATAAATGACATCCTTGTCGGCGCTCTAGATAGTAGAACAGGCCGCATACAATGGGGTTTGCTAGACCGCCTTAAGGATCTCGACTACGCAGATGATATCTGTTTGCTGGCCCACAGACACCAGGACCTCAAAAACATGATTAACAATTTGGCAACAGAAAGTAGTCCAGCAGGCTTAAGGCTAAATCCAACTAAAACTAAAGAAATGCGGATAAATGCAAACACCATTGAACGCACAGCGCTGAATAACCGTGACGTGGAACTGGTCGATAAATTCTGCTACCTTGGTAGTATTATTACCGAAAATAGCGGTGCAGAAGAAGATGTCAGTTCCAAAATAAATAAAGCACGAGGCGCATATGCATGCCTTAGCAGAAGCCGCAACAACTGGGAGATCCTGGTCAGAGCTGAGAGCTGTCGCGCAAAACAGAGTCCGCTGGAGGGCAACTGTTTCCGCCCTATGTCCCATGAGGGATTAAAGGAGCGCAATGATGAATGATGACTGGCCCTCGATCCGTATGCGAGAAATGTCGTATAAGATGTCCGTTGCTTCGGCATCCCTGTCGGCGAGACGGTGTTGTCGTCGGCGAACAGTAAGCCTGTTACGAAGTTGTTGTCGTCGTATTGACCTCCGAGTCGTCCAGTGAATGCCTTACGCATAATCGCGTCAGTCACAACATTGAAGAGACATGCCGAAGCGATATCTCCCTGTTTGAATCAGGAACTCCTCGGATAAGTCACTTCGAATACGAACACTGCTGGTTGAGCCATCGTACGACGCTTGGAGAAGTTGGATGATTCTCAATGGCACGTGTTCGGTTTCCAAGACTCTCCACAAGCTGTTCCAATCGATGCAATCGAAAGCGGATTCGAAATCGATGTAAACGACGACAGTTCGTTTGCCGCATCGAATTCTTTCATTCATTAGCTGGCGGAGTGCGATCAATGCATCCTCGATGTGGTCTAAATCCCGCTTGTTCATTCCGACTCGTTAGCTCTCGATGTTTCTGTAGCTTCGATTGTATGGTTTTCATAAATACTTTGCCGACGATCGAAAGAAGGCTAATACCGCGATAATTCTTGCATTCCCGACTGTCGCCTTTTTTCAAAATTGGGACAACGATCACTTTGTTCCATGCCGAAGGGACACGATCCGAATGCCATATGTGTGTTATGAGGACATGAAGCCGTTGTGATAAGACATCACCTCCGGCTTTGATCATCTCAACGGTTACTTGATCTATTCCCTATTCCCGGCGCTTTTCCAGTTTTCAGCGATTTTATTGCTATCTTCACATCGATACTTGTCGGTTCGGTATCGAGAAATTGAATCATCGGCTGTTCGATAATCGGCGGTTAGGGTGCTGGACCTTGCGGCGGATCGTGGTTGTACAGCTGGTGGAAGAATTCTCTCCACCGCTGCAGGCGAGAGGTCACGAAAGTTCTATTCGAGTTTTTGATGTTGTCGTCTGTTGATGTTGTCTTGCCGCCTAACCGGCGGATTGTCTGGTACAGCGTCCGGTACTCGTGCCTCGACGCCGCTTCTTCCATGTCGATATTCCAATACGCTTCACTTTCCGATTTTATTTTCTGTCGAACTTCTTTGTTCAATCGTCGGTATCGCTCAAAGTCGTCAACGTGTTTCATTCGCTTCCGCTGATCAAGGAGGTCCAGACAGCTGTCCGAGATCCATGACTGCGTCTGTTTACGGATAGGTGGATGCAACTCCATTGCACACTCCACAATAGACTCCGACAATTGCCTTTCTTCTACATCGATATCGTCCCGTATTGCGAAATCCGTGGTTTGTTGGATAATGACATTTGAAACTCTCGCCCGATGGACGGGTTCCGTAGGCTCGCCCAATTCTTCTTGGCTGGTGAACGTACCGTTTTTTTCGCTCTTTGTAATCGCATGTGCAATTTCGCACGAACAAGATAATGGTCCGATCCGCAATCGGGCCCACGCATTGCACGTACGTCTTTAAGCTTCGATCGGAATCTTGCATTGATCAAAACGTAGTCTAACATCGCCGAGTCGTTGCCGGATGGATTTCGCCAGGTGAGTTGGTGTTTGAGTTTGTTTGTTTGTTTCGATAATCGTTGTCGTTAATTACTCCGTACCATTTACTAATAGTAGGAAGTTAAATGATGGAGATGGTGCTTTTAAGTCTTTGGATGGTAAAGAAATAGTTTTCTCAAAGGAGGCTAAATATCTAGGCATAATCCTGGATCAAAAGCTTTCCTGGAAATCTCAAATTGAGACAGCAACTGCCAAGGCAAATACAGGATGTATTTGACGTCAGGCCCCCTTTAGAGGAAGCACGGCCTTTTGGTATACGGTCGGTACCAAAACCGATAAAGAGGTAGGGCTGGCTGGTATATGGCCCAAGGAGCAAATGGCTCTGGGCACTGTCCCCACTGTTTTTTACGCTAAGATACTCGCCATTCAGGTGTGTGCTCAGACTTGTAATAGAGCTGCAAATAGCTCTAACATTGTTACTTACTCCGACAGTAAAGCTGCCCTGTTGACCATAAATTCTCACAAGCTGTCATCAAAAACTGTCCTGTCTACTATCTCTGAAATCCCTCAGCAACAATGTCAATGATGATGATTCCAAATCACATTGGTAATGAAATTTCCGACAGCATGACTAGAGTAGAGGAATGCCAGTTTGACTTTGTATATAAAATAAGACCTTAGCACTTAGCCGATTGAAGCAGGCTCAGTGCTGGACCATTAATTGAAGATAGGCTGAAATCATAAACTTTTGTTCAATAGGTGAAAAGCATCAGTTTGTCCTTCTTGGATTAACGAATAGGCCAACAAATTCCCGAGCTTTGGTGACACTAGTAGCGACAGATCAGCGTTCTTACTACGAAAACACTACTCCCAGTCAGTGGCTTGGAATATGTTGTCCCTTTCCAGTAGTGCTAGACATTTTTTTCGCGCGTGTGTTGGCTGCAGCGAGAGATCGGTATGAGAAATTTACGCAGAGTTGCCGGGAGGTGAGTCAACATTGATGGAGTATCGATTTTGATGAAGTCCTACCTAAGCTAGCATCAGGTTTAATTTGCACAAATTCCATAGTCATATTTCTGTGGTACTAAGGCAGAACCCGATATGGTCATATGAATCCGATATGAACATACATGAACATGCCCCACAGATTTATGATATTGTAAAACCAAAACAAAAATTTTTGTATCCCGCCTTCACCGCCTTAACTAACTGAACAGAACGAAATAAATAAATTATCAAATGAAAATGTTTGGGACACACTTTTAGAAGATATGATGAAGGAACAAACTCTAACCTGGACTTTGGGCGAAACTTAAGAGGACTGGGCAGCACCGTTTGAGTTCGAAATATCTCATAAAATCCTGAAGAAATATGGAAGATCATTATTAATCCTGGCAAGCAAGGGTCTTATAAAAGATAATCGTCAGTCCATGGTCAATGACCTCCGACAAGACCTTCAGTCACCATAAAGTTTCCAGGACATTTCAATGAAAAATTCTGCAATTCCAAATAGAAATGTTTCACTTTATTGGAGCCGAACCTTTTCCAGAGGCAATTCTCGATAAAATATTTCGTAATTCACTAACCCACAAGCAGCTACTAAAAATCATCATATATTAAAAATTCAGGATATTTACGCACAATCAACATTCTCCCACGTCCAAAAAAGGGACAATCGGCTACTTTCGTCCTTTTTAACAAAAAGTCATCCACAGCCAGTCCCTTCGCTCCCGCCCGTGAACTACCATCGCCGGAGAATATCTCTCTGGATAAATCACTTTTCAACATTTTTGAGTGTCATATCAGCATAGTCTGGGCAGAGAAGTATCGGGGAATGAATGGTCATAAATAATTTAATATGTCAAATCTGTCTATCTTTGTAGCTTTTGAGCTTTTGGGGATTTTGGTAGCTTTACTTATATTTATTTAATGACACGCGATAGCGCTGATAATTTATGGCCGACCATAAATTACCGCTGGCGAGTTGTCATACCAGAGGAGGACATCCCCGCATTACATAATTTCGTCCTGCGAACGGTGCTGGGTGGGGAGATGGCATCGCAATGGATTGTGTTTTTTGGGGAATTTCAATTATATGTAAATACAAATGCAGTTACATAATTTTTCAATTTAAACTTTTTTTGTTGGTTTAAAAAAATATTTTTTGTTTATGTTAAGTGAAAGGAGTCAGGAGGAGGGAATTGAATGATGTATGGATCATGAGATAAATGTTGAATTGATTGCTTAATTGTTTTAATTGTGATGAAACAATAAATCTCCTATTTAAATAGTGCCACAGTCCTTGTATGCGACCCTAAATAAGTCTCTTCTTTCAGTCAGTTCCACTAGCTCTCTACCATTCCTTTATCTAGATCTTCCGGTACTTCATCCATCCACCTTTTTATTGATATTCGTACACCTCTCATTAGAGGGCAATATGGGCTAGCATTGCTTCTTTCGATGTTCGTACAATATAGCGTTCAGGCGCGCCCTTAGATTACCATTGGCAGTTAGTTTCAACCTGAAGATGTAAAATGGCCACCTTAGAATACTTGAAGACTGAACCAGGGTCCCTGTTAAGAATCATATGTATTCTACAGTTATAGTTTTAGTTTTCTACAACTGCGATTGGCAATTCAAGATACAAATCGAAGATCGTCAAAAATCTACCGTTTTCAGTAAATTAGCTCGAGCTTGCTTGCCGGTGGAGTAGTGAGAGTGCTGAGCCCCTCGAGATACCTCCTTTTCCTGTGCATCACCACTTACCTAGAAGCCCCATAAGGGAGGACGCGGAGTCCTCAACGAAGAGAGAACTTCCGGTGCAAGACATCTCGGCCGCCGCTAAGCCATCCTGGAGCTGCTGTTACTAATTGTTAGGGGCGCGGCATACGCATAGGGAGACTGAACTAACAATTACAACCAATTCGGCAACACAAAGAATACTCCCCCTCCCCCCTGGTACCAGCTTGGTTTTTTCCTCTTCTACGACGTATCGCAATCGGTAATGACGGTACTCAATGAAAAAAGTGCACACAACCGGTAAAAACTGACAACTACTGACCCTACACACAACTAACTGGCAGGTACTTCGGATCTCCTCTTCAGGTCTGACACCCTTGCTGATTTTTCGAAAACTTTTTTTTTCCACCACAAAACCAAAATTTTTATTTCCCTCGCCCCTTCTTTTCAGTATAACTAGGTTTCCTTTCCGGTCACCCAGTTGAACTTTTAACCAAAAGGAGGTGGGTCACAGCCCATACAAAATTACCCCAGGCCCGGCGCAAAAGAAAAGTATCTCAGATTATCGGCTATAATAAGTATTGAATTTCTGTATAGTTGTTATATCCCGTAACTGTGGCTAAGGTGTTAATAATGCTATTTCTTTTTATTCGGGCGAAATGACTAATTAACCCTGTATTTTTGTAACGCCACCACATATCTTCATGAATAAGGTATCAGTGCACGCAGAATACTCCCACCTATCTAAAATTGTAAAAACGACGGTACCACAGTACCAACTTCCAGAGTTATGAGTCGTCAAAGTCAAAATTTTGTTTTTTTTAACAAAAATGTCACTTTCAACCACCTTTTTCTCCAAAATATTCATAGTCAACTAATGTTTTTTTTCTCAGAATAAGAAAGCTTGGAGTTTTTCCTTTGAATAATGTCTAAACAATTTTTATGCTACGGCCTTTACTTTCGAAGTTATAAGCAATTTAAATGCTAAAACTGGCCTTATTTGCGGAAATTGCAAGCAATTTTGACTTTGACTTTTTTTCACTTAGTGCTTTTCGACATAAGCTTAGGAAAAAGAGTACTAAAAAAGTACGAAATAACGCCAATTTTAGTATTAAAATTGCTTATAACTTCGAAAGTAAAGGCCGTAGCATAAAAATTGTTTAGACATTATTCAAAGGAAAAACTCCAAGCTTTCTTATTCTGAGAAAAAAAACATTAGTTGACTATGAATATTTTGGAGAAAAAGGTGGTTGAAAGTGACATTTTTGTTAAAAAAAACAAAATTTTGACTTTGACGACTCATAACTCTGGAAGTTGGTACTGTGGTACCGTCGTTTTTACAATTTTAGATAGGTGGGAGTATTCTGCGTGCACTGATACCTTATTCATGAAGATATGTGGTGGCGTTACAAAAATGCAGGGTTAATTAGTCATTTCGACCGAATAAAAAGAAATAGCATTATTAACACCTTAGCCACAGTTACGGGATATAACAACTATACAGAAATTCAAATACTTATTATAGCCGATAATCTGAGATACTTTTCTTTTGCGCCGGGCCTGGGGCAATTTTGACCCACCTCCTTTACGTTAAAGTGGCGTTAAGGTGATTTCCGAGCCGGACGATAGGCCCGCCGTTACAGGCCATACCTATATTGTTTCAAGTTGGACGATTCACCTTTCCATCTAGAATGACCAGATCATAAAGAAGCTGTGATACAAAAGGCGAGCAGGGTGCAGCTAACACCAGAAAACGTCCTTGACTAGAGTATGAGGATTTGCGGTGAAATGTCATCTATCATTCGAGACCTACCACCAAAACTTTAAGCATTGTGAGGCTCATACAAGCAGAAAAAGGCAAAGAAATAACAGGAGGGATAGTAGAGAGATAGCTACTCCAGGGACTACTCTGGGAGAATGCAAGTTAAAAAGAAGGCTCGACCGAGACCCACAGAACAATTAGGTAAATCGCCGAAATTAAGGCAAATTCCCCAAACATGCTGGGAATGCAACATCGACGTGTATCAACTTTGCATCGACTTCAAACAAGTGTACGACAGCATCGACAGGGAAAATGTATGCGACAATGCTGGATCTAAAAATACCCCTAATGGGCCGTCCACACTACGCGGACTTAGATCCCACGCGCTTTTTACCGCACGGCCTCAGAAAAAAGCGCGCATGAGCATTTAATTTTATGAATCGTGAGTAAATTGAGAAAACCGTCAAGAAGCCCGTGTTGTGTGGACGTACAATGTACCTTTTTAAGCACAGCCTTATGTCCGCGCAGTTTGGCCGTACTGCCTTTGCCATTAAAAATATTGCAAAAAAAGCCATTAAACTCTATATGAAAAAAAGAGGCAAAAGCGCGTATGACAAAAGTCCGCGTAGTGTGGATGCACCATAAAGATAGTAAAACTGACCAAAATGACAATGGAAAATACAAGGTGTACAGTCAGAATACAAGGAGATTTGACGCGTTGAATGTCGAATTTTGACGAGTAATGTTTTGTTGGAAAGCTATAGCTGTGCAGAATCCAAAAAAGATCAGTTCGTTTAGAACGAGTCTCATTCCATCGAGTTTTTTAGATATTAGAAAAACTAATCAATTTAAGGTGCTTGGTACACTTGCTTGTCTTTTCATTTAAACAAAACTAGTAGGATGCTGTGCCTAGATAGTCCAGTCAATGCACGGAAGAAACGGCCAAACCTGGAAATCCTGCCAAACAGCACCAATTTGCGCCAAAATTTGGATTTGGGTTTTACTTACCCTCTACTTCAAAGTTGCCAATGTGCCTAGAGTTGCTTTTTATTTTTTGGGGGTGTAAACTACCCCTCGAAAATAGTTGTAGAATTGTAGATTCAAGCGTTTAATCGATAGAAATTATCATTGCAACATGAATTATTAGTTGTAACCCTTATGAAAACAACACATATAAAAACAACCCCTACAAAAACAACCCCTACTGATTAAAATTTGATTTAAAAAAAAGGAAAAATAAAAATTTTATATATTATGGATCTTACTTTAGAAAATCAAAAAACATAATTAAAAATCATTTTCTTCTTCATTTTTACTCCTTCTTGCAAAATGTGCAAGAACAAGACAAGACTGCAAGAACAAGACAAGACTGCAAGAACAAGACAAGACTGCAAGAACAAGACCATTTTTGCGCACCACTACGCCAAACGCAGGTTGAGCCACAACCCTTTTTGCAGTTGCAAAAAGTCATTGCGCATGCGTGTGTGTCTCACAATGAGTGAAAAGATGAAGAAATCTTCTAAAATACACGTGTTTTGATAACTGTAAAAATTGGTATTTTTACCATAACTCGCTTAGTTTTTGAGCTATCAAGTTCAACAAAAAACCATTTTGTACGTTTTTTCAAGAGCTATAAGCTGATGTAAAGATATTTTTTTTGAAGCTCTTATTTTTTAAAAGGTTTGAGCTGAAACAGATTCAAAAAGTTACTACATATTTGCTACGTACGCAAATTTGAAGCGGCCATATCTTACTCAATTTTTATCGTATAGAAAAAGTATAAAAACCAAAAGTTTTAGAAAAGACCCTACAATTTTTTTCACTTTATCAAATTTTGCGTATCTTTCATAGTTTTTGAGTTATTTTTAATCAAAGACAATTTTTTGCAAACTTGCAAAAAAGCTCTCCTCACTTCAAGCTCAAATTTTGACGTGACAACGTCTTATAAATCGGTTATACCGGAGCGCGCGGACGGAGAATGTCTCGAAACGGTGTGTGGTGTGCGTGGCCTATGCGCATGTGTGAGTAAGCGACGCCGGCTCCGCCGTATATTGGAAATAAAAAATACTGAATAAATAATCACACTGTTATTGTTACATTTGAGAATAAAAAAGGGCTGTGGCACTCGAGGACTGCCGCGGTAAAGCTATTGCATAGCATTTTTTATAACTCATGCAATTATAATTATTTATTTATTTTATTTATGCAGTATTTTTTTCACCGATATCAATTCAAGTTTTTCCTTTGATATTCGCTTCTAAGTGGATGTCCAAGTCATTAAAGGGATGCACTGTCAAAATTTCAGCCCTATAGCTCCAGGGGTTTGGGTAAACACCATTGCACCCCCCTAGGGGATGAATTTCGAAAAATCGTGGATGTCCACGCCATTATAGGGATGCACTGTCAAAATTTCAGCCCTATAACTTTAGCGGTTTGGATAAACCCCATTTCAACCCCTTAGGGGACGAATTTCCAAAAATCGCTTTTTAGTGGATTTCCACGCCATTATAGGGATGCACTGTCAAAATTTCAGCCCTATAGCTTTAGCGGTTTGGGTAAACCCCATTTCACCCCTGAGGGGATGAATTTCGAAAAATCGCTTTATAGTGGATGTCCATGCCATTATAGGGATGCACTGTCAAAATTTCAGCCCTATGGCTCATTTTACACGATGAAACACGAAACGAAACAAAGTTGCCTGCAATCGCTAATTCCCTTTTGGAGTTTCCTCAAAAACTTCATCGGTGTCTACATGAGTAAACTTCTCATTTCTCTTTTTTACAAAGAAAACAGAGAAAAAACAACAACAAACCTGTAACTGTCAAACTGTTTCCGCAAAGTTGCTTCCAAAAGTTTGTTGGCAAAATTTCACGTCCCCTCAAGCCCTCTCTCACCCCTAGCCTAAGCTTGCTGGAAACTTTATGTTTTGTGTTTCATCATGTAAAATGGGCCTATAGCTTTAGCGGTTTGAATAAACCTCATTTCACCCCCTTAGGGGATGAATTTCCAAAAATCGCTTTTTAGTGGATGTCCACGCCATTATAGGGATGCACTGTCAAAATTTCAGCCCTATAGCTTTAGCGGTTTGGATAAACCTCATTTCACCCCCTTAGGGGATGAATTTCCAAAAATCGCTTTTTAGTGGATGTCCACGCCATTATAGGGATGCACTGTCAAAATTTCAGCCCTATAGCTTTAGCGGTTTGGATAAACCTCATTTCACCCCCTTAGGGGATGAATTTCCAAAAATCGCTTTTTAGTGGATGTCCACGCCATTATAGGGATGCACTGTCAAAATTTCAGCCCTATAGCTTTAGCGGTTTGGATAAACCCCATTTCAACCCCTTAGGGGACGAATTTCCAAAAATCGCTTTTTAGTGGATGTCCACGCCATTATAGGGATGCACTGTCAAAATTTCAGCCCTATAGCTTTAGCGGTTTGGATAAACCTCATTTCACCCCCTTAGGGGATGAATTTCCAAAATCGCTTTTTAGTGGATGTCCACGCCATTATAGGGATGCGCTGTCAAAATTTCAGCCCTATAGCTTTAGCGGTTTGGATAAACCTCATTTCACCCCCTTAGGGGATGAATTTCCAAAAATCGCTTTTTAGTGGATGTCCGCGCCATTATAGGGATGCACTGTCAAAATTTCAGCCCTATAGCTTTAGCGGTTTGGATAAACCTCATTTCACCCCCTTAGGGGATGAATTTCCAAAAATCGCTTTTTAGTGGATGTCCACGCCATTATAGGGATGCACTGTCAAAATTTCAGCCCTATAGCTTTAGCGGTTTGGGTAAACCCCATTCAATGACGCACCGTGTTAGGTTTTTTTTCGTTACGGAATTTCTCGATTCGGTCACCGCGCTCGAAGCCTGCGATAAAAGCTATGCAATAGCTTAATAAAAATACTGCAAAATTATATGTATATTGTGTTTATTATATATTGCATAACGAATAAGCAACATGGTAGTTGTCACGGGATAATCGCGCCGTGGCCCGGGGCACCGCTATTTTTTTTTTTTTTTTTTTTTCAAAAACTAAGCACTGTCAACCGGCCAAACTTATAGAGCTATTACAAGTGCGCAAATAAAGTAAATTGTAAAGTGGTAACATTCATTTTCAATTGGGGTGGTAATTAGGGGGTGATTTTCACAATTTTTTGCCGCCAAAAAAATAAGAACCAATTTTGTTTTTGTCATAACTCGTTTAATTTCGATACTAGTAGTCCATGGAAATGGTACTTTAACATTGCAAAAATGCAGGACAAGATTTTATTTTTGTGGCCATTGTCGTTCACTGCGACCAAAAAATGTGCTGCGCATACTGCACCGGCATTTACAATCACGAAAGTCGTTTAAACAAAAAACCAAATCTTTTCAGATCATATTTCCGTTAATACGCTTTGAAACCACCCCAACCCAGTCGATTTTTTTTTTGCTTCGCGCGATATAGGGCAGGAAAAAATGGCCACATACGTACACACACATGCTTCTTCTCAAATTTTTGCTTAAAATGATTTTGGGACCTTGAAAAATGAAATAAGTTGAAAATTTCGATTTCGATTTTCGTACAGAGTGCATTAACTTCCTTATAAACTGGAAAGTTAAAAAAATATCAGGTCATCCTGCTGTTTGATATCGTTTGAAGATGACAAACTATAAAGTAGAAACAGAGCCCCAGCACACAACCTTTGCAAACGCGATTGATATAATGCGAGAGCATGGTAATTCCAATTCTTAAATAAGCAAATATTGTAGGGAATATACAAAATATCTATCACAGATCAATTTGTACGATGTTCACGTAGTAAAAGGGTAATAAATAGGTAATTAATAGGTAATAAACGCTATAGGTTTTTTTTCTTATGTGAAAGATTAGCGCGCTCCAAGTTTGGCCCACAGCTTTATTCCATCGGCTCAGATCCAATAATACTGCGAAAGCACGCTAACTTTGGTAATCGACCAGAAAATGTCTTTCTCGCTTATTATGAATACAGGGGATGGTGGGACGAATTGAAAAATGAAGTATTATGTCATGTAGCGAAATTGAGCCCCGGACCTCCAGACAACTACAAATTTCACATGCTTGAAGTAAATCTCACAACAACTTCACAAGTAATAAAAAAGAGTTTTTGTTCGTCTGAAATTTTTCTTTCTCCATTTCCATATGTATTGAACTACTCCTTTAAATCGGGATAACTCCTTAGTCCTGATATCTTACCCTCAATAAAAAATTCTTGTTGTTATTTTGTCCCCCCCTCCTTCTCCTCAAATAACGCCACCCAAAAAAGTTGTGAAAATTCTTTTCGATTGTCATTACTTCAATGCTGATTCATCACCTTATTTTTCTCTCTCGTCGTCCTGAATTTCTCATAAAGGATTTTCACGTAGTCTCCTAGGTACGTGACCTTTTTCAAGCAAACTGTAGGCCGTCAGATTAGGGATTTGTGTTGTTTTTTTTATTATTTTCAAGCTTGAGCTAGTATGGATGTATTCGTAATAAACAAAGGTCCTTGCAGCAGGCAGAGCAGCAGCAGCAACAGCAGCAGATGTTTCCTTAGGACTAGGCTATCAAATCACTTCAGCAGAGGCTTAGTGCCTTTTTTTTAACGGAAATGAGTTTTCGTCCTAATATTAAAAGGACAAGTGGCCACTCTCTTTCGCTTATTAAAAACGTGGCTGTTTTGTAATATCACTACTTTACCTGTTTTTCTTTTTTTTTTTCTATTGAAATTAAAGTGATGATAATAAGGAGAAAATTGATTTGTTTTTGTGTGTGTTTCTGTGAATAAAACTGCATGATTTATGGAAGAAAAAATTAATTTTAATTTGGGAAGTCAGCTTTAAAAGAATTATTCAGCAAAATAGCTTGAAGCTAATACATTTTTGTCAAATGTTAGTAAATTGACTAAAATCACTCATCTTATTGGATATTACCGTAGCTAGTGGATGTGTCCTTAAGTTCACTGAAGCAAGGACAACTTTTCCCAATAGAAGCATCGAAAGCCATCCCCGTTTTCACATAATCAGTAAAGCAAGAAATTGGTTGACTACATTTCTTAATTTGATGCGAAATCCTTGACTGAATCTGTGCTCTCCGGCTTGGTAGAATCTGGCCCGAAATGCCTCCTGCTCCTTTTGCCAAAAGAAACGGGAAAACCAAATGTAAATACCCAGGACGTAATATCAATAAAACGCTTTATTAAACTTTGAATGGACGTCTCTGTCAGATAAGAATCGAATCGTCTTCTGTTCAGTGTTCACCATTCCGATAGCTACATGGGCTGGAATGGGTCTACATCTTAAGGCTGTCGTTCTTGCCGCTGGTGTCCCCTTCGCACCCGGATGCTAGAACCTGAAGGCCGGGCGACTTCCAGCAGGGGTATGGGGGGACAACCACTAAATAAACAACCCCGAAAACGATTCGAGGGGAAAAACAAAGCCATTATCATCGAAAAATGGAAATCGATTTTCCAATTTATTTTCATTATTAATGGCCTCTGCCCCTGTCCGGACTGCGAGTACTTTGAATGAAATTATTGTCCGGGTCCTCTGCTCCTTGTCATTATTTACATCCTTCCTTATGGAGATGTCAGAAAGTTTTCAGCCTCCCTTCTCTCTCGCCTTTCTCTAAGTTCACGTTGGACTTCAAATTGAATTTTTGTCCTCGTCAATCAATCCTAAGCTCCTGCTCAAAGGACCACACAAAAGTTCCTGGGAATGACAAAATGTCGCCCCTAAGAACAGGGCTTTCAGTGGCCATTCATGGGTCCGCCACCGCTTAGTGTGTCCTTAATACTTCCCTTTTTTTCCTTCTAGATGCTCAGTTCTAGTGTTGTCAGTGCTGCGGCCCCGGGATGCGCAGCCAAGGATACATTGTTCCACAAAAGAATAGAACTGGCGCGAAAAATAGCCAAGGCGAAAAATTTATTTTCCTTTCATTTCCTGCTCCGTAGGTGGGCCCCTATAACAAAAATGAGGGACAAATCCAATAGTGGCACCAGAGTAAATTTTTTTTATTATTTTCTTCGCCTTTATCCCGACGAGAAAATCCCAGCAGGACATCTATCCCGTTCAGCCCAGATTACTTATGTACAACATTGCACTCTGGTGTCAACTTAAAAATATTTTATAATTCCGAAAGCAATTTTTCCCGGATTTTTTTTATTTTATTTTATTTTTCCCTTTTTTTGGCAACGAATCCTGCGAAAGGAAGTGAAGTAAGAAAGTATCTCAGACGTTCTCTTTTTTCTCGGGGCATGGCTGCAATGGATGAGAACTTAAAGGGAGGGATCTGACGCGATATCGGAAGCCTAAAGGAGGACCCCGGGACTAAGGATACATCGAAATTCAATTTTATGAAATAAGTCTCGGCGGTGTGTTTTCCTGATGTTTGCCGCTGTTTTTTTTTAAGGAAATCAATTTTTCCATCGTAGATTTTAGCAGGGTTTGGTCCAAGCTAGACCTAAGTAAGTGGAAAATTGAACCACCCATCCCTGCCAACAGGGGGAAAAACACGACGATTTTGTGGAAGCCATTTATTATCAGAATTAGTGGTAGAAATATTTAATGGGTTAAATGGAAGGAAATTTTATTAGGGAAAAATATTGATTCAGAACTGGTGCTGAGTCGGCATTTATGAGGAAAGAACTTCCTTTAGTATGTCACAAAATATGATTTAAATTTTTAATTTAAAATTTCTTTTTCTCTCGATTTCCTTATTTACATCAGAAATAATATGCTGTCACCGGTGCATTCTAGTTTACTGACATATGTAGTTCAGTGTCAATTTGTTTATATGTTTATATCTATGTTACTTCATAACTCTTGTTTCACCAAGATCAGTTTCGGGGAAACCCAAAAATTATTTCAGAACTCAATGTTTATTCGTCCAGCATCAGTTTAGAGTTAACTCAAAAATTTATGCAGAACTTTGTGCTGATTCCTCCATTCCATTTACGTTATTTATTATTATTATTATATACATTTTGAATAATATTTGTATAAAAGAATTATTCTTAAGTGGAAAAAATTCTTAAAATAAATACTAAAATTATGCCTAAAATTAAATCTTATAATTTAAATCAAGGGTGGCCACATGCGGGCCTTCGCGGGAAATTGTGCCGCCCGCAAGATTCATTACTCTATACTAACACAGAAGGCGCACTTCTCAGCTGAGCCAAGAAAAAATAACCAGCTCAGCACAATCCAGCGCTGAGATGAGGCTCTCAACTAAGCATACTATGGGGTCCTCTTGCCGTCCGGTACTCCATAGAACACGTCGTCATCTACTTGACTCTTCTTCTACATTACTCCATGAAACACAGTATATCATTCAACGAACAGAACTTTATTATAGCATTAAATATTTCTAAGCATCCCAGTAGGGAATGGAAGTACTTCAAAAAGTACTTCTAGAAGTACTTCTGCAGAAGCAGTTCAGTACTTCCACCCAGTACAAAAAAGACATTACATTAACACGGCGATGGCCTAGGCCGGGAAGTACTTCTTTTTTCCCTTCCTTAGAATGTGTTGAAGAAGTACTTACGCGACATTTCATTTAGAAGTACTTCCACCCAGTACAAAAAAGACATTACATTAACACGGCGATGGCCTAGGCGGGAAGTACTTCCTTTTCTCCTTCCATAGAATGGGTTTTGGAAGTACTTATTCAACATTTACTATAAATAAGGTGATTCTATTGTATATTTTTGTAATGAGTTCCTTTTGTCCTCATGGTTTCCACGCCTATTTGTTGGCCCTCAATAAAACTTTTGTATACCTATGCTGATGCTGCCAATTTTGCTAATCACTTCTTGTGATTTACATATTCCAATAATTTTTGTTATTCACTAGTCGGATGGGGTTTTCCCTTATAGTCCAGTCAAAATAGACGGAAAGAGTTCAAATTGTTGATAACTCTGAATTTGCTGAAAAATGGCAGAGCCCTTAAAAAATATCATTATAAAAACTGATATGTTTACCTTTTGATCTTGAATAAAAATATTTCAAACTGTACATTTTATTTATAATGATGTTTTTAAGGGCTCATCCAATTTTCAGCAACTTCCGAATTAACTGGCAGTAAAATATCTATTTTGACTGGACTATGAATTTATACATTGATTAACAACACGCTCCGTTTTTTGGACGTAAAACGACGTGACTGAGATGATTTAATAAAGAAAACGACCAGCTAAGAAAATTTTGAGGGTGCTTTTTGCGTCAAATCAAACCCATGGTCACCAAACCCATTCTTCTCTGCATTACTAAGAAGTACTTACAGAAGTACTTCTTTGGTAGTTAAGAAAACACTAAATAAAGAAGTACTTCCAAATCTACTTCCCAGGGTAAGTACTTGCGATTTTCCCTAATGGGATTACTAACTACAAACAACTACAACGGACTACGGACGCTACTATTTACCACATGCCAGCGAAACTAATACAAATATTACATATACAACAAACTACATACGTGCAGCTAATACAGGATTTTAAACGGAACTGACAAAGAAAATTATTTTTCTATTATTTACTTATTCAAAGGCTACTTATTCTAATACATAATTTTTAGTGTACCGTGTTGGTGGTTTTGTGTATTTCACATGTTGGTGGCTCTCTAATCGCTTTGTGTTGCCACAATACAAACATCCTTACTAATATTATAAATGCGAAAGTAACTCTGTCTGTCTGTCTGTCTGTCTGTCTGTCTGTCTGTCTGTCTGTCTGTCTGTCTGTTACGCTTTCACGCCTAAACCACTAAACCGATTTTGATGAAATTTGCAACAGACATAGTTTAGACCTTGGAGACGGACATAGGCTACTTTTTATAGAGAACAAAAGGGTTGAAGGGGGTGAAATGGGGTTCAATAAGTTGCAAGGGGATTTTTTTCTATTGTATAAAAAGTAACGCACTGACAGACAACGCGCAACTTAAACCGCTAGAGCTAAAGGGCTGAAATTTTGACTGTGCATCCCCATAATGGCGTGGACATCCACTAAAAAGCGATTTTTCGAAATTCATCCCCTAAGGGGGTGAAATGGGGTTTATCCAAACCGCTGGAGCTATAGGGCTGAAATTTGGACAGTGCATTCCTATAATGACGTTTACATCCACTAAAAAACGATTTTTTGAAATTCATCCCCTAAGGGGGTGAAATGGGGTTTATCCAAACCGTTGGAGCTATAGGGCTGAAATTTTGACAGTGCATCCCTATAATGGCGTGGACATCCACTAAGAAGCGATTTTTCGAAATTCATCCCCTAAGGGGGTGAAATGGGGTTTATCCAAACCGTTGGAGCTAGAGGGCTGAAATTTTGACAGTGCATCCCTATAATGGCGTGGACATCCACTAAGAAGCGATTTTTCGAAATTCGTCCCCTAAGGGGGTGAAATGGGGTTTATCCAAACCGTTGGAGCTTTAGGGCTGAAATTTTGACAGTGCATCCCTATAATGGCGTGGACATCCACTAAGAAGCGATTTTTCGAAATTCATCCCCTAAGGGGGTGAAATGGGGTTTATCGAAACCGTTGGAGCTATAGGGCTGAAATTTTGACAGTGCATCCCTATAATGGCGTGGACATCCACTAAGAAACGTTTTTTCGAAATTCATCCCCTAAGGGGGTGAAATGGGGTTTATCCAAACCTTTGGAGCTATAGGGCTGAAATTTTGACAGTGCATCCCTATAATGGCGTGGACATCCACTAAGAAGCGATTTTTCGAAATTCATCCCCTAAGCGGGTTTACCCAAACCGCTGGAGCTATAGGGCTGAAAGTTTGACAGTGCATCCCTATAATGACGTTTACATCCACTAAAAAGCGATTTTTCGAAATTCATTCCCTAAGGGGGTGAAATGGGGTTTATCCAAACCGTTGGAGCTATAGGGCTGAAATTTTGACAGTGCATCCCTATAATGGCGTGGACATCCACTATAAAGCAATTTTTCGAAATTCATCCCTTAAGGGGGTGAAATAGGGTTTATCCAAACCGCTGGAGCTATAGAATTGAAATTTTAACAGTGCATACCTATAATGACGTGGACATCCACTAAAGAGCGATTTTTCGAAATTCATCCCCTAAGGGTGTGAAATGGGGTTTATACAAACCTCTAAAGCTATACGGCTGAAATTTTGACAGTGCATCCCTATAATGACGTTTACATCCACTAAAGAGCGATTTTTCGAAATTCATCCCCTAAGGGTGTGAAATGGGGTTTTTACAAACCGCTAAAGCTATAGGGCTGAAATTTGGACAGTGCATCTCTATAATGGAGTGGACTTCCACTATAAAGCGATTTTTCGAAATTCATCCCCTAAGGGGGTGAAATGGGGTTTATCCAAACCGCTGGAGCTATAGGGCTGAAATTTTGACAGTGCATCCCCTTAATGACGTGGACATCCACTAAGAAGCGATTTTTCGAAATTTATCCCCTAATGGGGTGAAATGGGATTAACCCACACCGCTGAAGCTGGAGGGCTCTAATTTTGACCGTGCATCACTACAATGACGTGGGCATCCACTTAGGGACGATTGAAATTTATCCCCTAAGGGGGTTAAATGGGGTTAAGCCAAACCGCTGGAGCAAAACGGCTGAAATTTTGACAGTGCATCGTGGACATTTACTAAGAAGCGATTTTTCGAAATTCATCCCCTTAAGGGGTAAAATTTGGTTTACCAAACTACTGGAACTACAGGGTTGAAATTTGGACAGTGCATCCCTATAATGACATGGACATCCACTAAGAGGCGAGTATTCGAAATTCATCCCCTAAGGGGATGAAATGGGGTTAACCCAAACCTCTGAAGCTGAAGGGCTGAAATTTTGACAGTGCATCCCTATAATCACGTAGAAATGAATGACTCGAAATTCACTTTATTTAATATTCATTTGTGATTGCTTCATAATTTCTTACATCCACGTAAATAGGCGAACAAACTTAACGAACGTTCGTCAAACCCTAAAATGTCACTTTCTTGATGACATATACATGCCAATCTACTTTAAAACTTGCAGATTTGTTGAGGAGAGGTGATATTCGCAGTAATTTGTTTACCATTTTTATTAAAAAAATGCACTATAATAAACCCTTTTTAGGGATAATAACAGCTGACTTTTTTGTTGGTTTTTTTTTTAAGGAAAACATTGCACATAATAAACAGTTTTTATAGGCGTTGCAAGGCACGCGGGTTTTATGCTAGTAAAATTATAAAATTAAAAACATCCAAATTAAGATGTAACCCGCGCAAACGATACCGAGATCTTTAACAAAATTAACACGAGGGATATCTTCATTAGAAAAGGTGTAGTTAAAAATTTTAGGTCTACATCTCCTACTAAATGTCATGATTTCACATTTACTAATATTAAGAACCAGGTTGTTAGCACACCAAGAGTAAAAGGTTTAAAGGTCAACTTGCAGAAGTTTGCAATCCTCAATACTCTTTATGTGACGGTACAATTTGATGTCATCAGCGTATATCAATATTCTACACTGTCTTAGTAAGGGAACAATGTCATCAATTTATAAGATAAAGAGGAAAGAGCCAAGATGACTTCCTTGAGGGACACCGGATGTCGCTTCAATGGCTACCGATTTGGATCCACGAAAAAAAAACTTGGTAGGTCAGCTAAGTAATACTGGAACCATACTAGAAGGGCTTGCGGAAAGACTAGCATTCTTAATTTGAGAATTATAATGGAATGGGAGAGCTTGTCAAATGCCTTACTAAAATCAGTGTAAACAGTATCAGTTTGACAACCAGAAATGAAGCCCTCGACAGCATGAGAAATGAACTCAAGAAGATTGGTGGTAAACGAGCTACAAGCAAAGCATGTTGATTCGTTGAGACCAGCCTCTTGCAGATAGAAACGAGTGTAGAGTAATTGATTCAAAAAGTTTGGGTATAACAGGTAACTGGATAGGAATTATGAACGAATTCTTCCAAAGAGTGAGGAAGTACCCTTTATCCAGGGATTTTTGAAAAAGGATTTTCAGTAGAGACTGAAGAGCCTCTCGGTTAGGAAGAATCTGACGAAAATTATTGTCGTTAGGCTAAAATTAAGAACTTGAGAAAGATTGATGAAATTTTAACGCAAACATGTCGCAAATCACAGGCGACTCACAGCTAGATCCCAGTTCGTGGGCTGCATAGTATTAGGATAGTTGTCAACTGTTTTGTTAGAGTTGACAAATTTGAAGAAGTGTCTAGGATCAGTTAACACTTTACCACTCATACTGCTAAGATATTCACGATACAGAGAGGAGGAAACGAAATCGGTTATACCAATTGATAAATGAATTGAGATTCGGAGAGACCTTTTCTCTTTAAATAGGTGGGAGTATGGGAATCAAATGAAAGGGTATGAAAAAATGGTAGAATTCAATAAGCTATGTCGTTAGATCCATGGTGGTCATCTCCAGAAGGCGAGTTACCATTTTCTTCACAACACCCACGACATGGGTATCAAATAAAAGTGTATCATAAGTAGGATACAATAAGCTATATGTCGTAATTGTAAATCCAACATGGCGGGCAACACTTACTGTTAGCATTTGATGCCCATGTCGAGGGGGCCGTAAAGAAAATAGTAATTCGCCCTCTTGAGATGGCGGCCATGGATTTAACGACATAGCCTATTGTATTCTTCTTATGATAGCCTTTCATTTAATCCCAATACCGAGGGTGCAGTGATGACAATGGTAATCCGCCCTCTCTAGACGATTTATTTAGTATACTTTATAGCTTAATGTATTCTTTTTATGAAACCCTTTCATTTAATACCCATGTCGAAAGGGTTGTGAAGAAAAGCTAATCCGCCCTCTTGAGATGGCCGCCATGGACCTAACGAGATATTGAGTATACTATATTACTTATTGTATTCTACTTATCATAACCTTTCATTGGATACCCATGTCGAAGGGATTGTGAAGAACATTTTAATCCACCTTCCTGAGACGGCCGCCATGGATCTAATGGTATATTGAGTATACCTACCATATTGCATGGTCATCGGAGGTGAAGGTGTGTGCAAAATTTCGGGTTGATCGGATAACCGGAAGCATTAAAAAAATCCATTGCAAAATTTGTACCGTACGAACAGACAGACAAGAAAGCGAGCTAATGAAAATATTTTGTTAAATTAACGCAGATAATGTACGTTCTTCGATTATATAGTGAAAAAGGAAATATACAAATAAATAAATTCTCATTTGGTAAAATAGTAACTAAACATCAATGTAATAAAAGCCAAACTGGCATAAAAAAAAGTAATTTTATTTACTAAACTGCAATACACAAAAAATTAAATTGTGTGGTGTCAGTCTGCACAAAGTATTTTAGCACATTCGATACAAATGGGTTTTTGACACACATTGCACCTGTAAAATTTTAAGCCTGCGAAAGCACGCGTAACGTTTTTCGTTTTTCTAACTTAGCGGGGGCCTCACTTTGAAATTTCTTCATGGGAGCCGCAAATACGTCCAATACATAGCCTCACCTCCCTAGAGATTCTCATAATCTGCAAAGGCCGGTCCATGTGGGGTCTTACCTGATCCCCTGACCATATGACGACTCTACGATTCTTCTTAGGTACGTGAGACACAAACGTCATATTAGCAGAGCTCATGCAAACTCGATCTGACAACTCTATTGTTTGGCAAAAATTCTGGAGGAATCTCTCCTTTTTTTCAAAGTTACAAAATACGTGAATTACTACATCGTAATTCATCAACCAATGTGATTGAAATTGGTGTTCTTCAATCAAACTGTTTGCAGTTTTCTTCACCTATCCTATCTGATTTTTTCCAGTATAGATATAAGCATAGAATAAATAATGGTTTCTTGAATCGGTAAGGCAAATTATTTTAAGTCTGTACTTTCATGATTGAGTAGAATGTCGAACTGCGTCTGGCTCATAACAAAACGAAAATGTATCGCCCTGTTCCATCTGTTGTAAATAGGCGCTTGATGGTCTTGTGATTTCAGTTGAAAACTATGCTGTACAGAAGATAAGTCCCAAAAAAGCTTCGACTTCAACTGCTGAATCGATATTTTGAAGTTTATCCGGGGCCGGTTCGTGTATGGCGAACGACGATAATTGAACGAAAAGAAATTGAAGTCGAAAAATTTTGTCGACGAAAATTTTAGCGTTCGCATAGGGCGAAAGAAAATTGTTCGTGTCCTAATGCAAAAACTCGATAACCCAAGAGCTTTCGAGTGCCTTTCGTCGGCTTCAGACGAAAATTTTCAATTTTTTCGACTTACGCGAACCCGAGACGAAAAAAAATTTTCGTTTTCGACATACACGAACCGGCCCCCGGTTTATTGAGATCTTTGGGGATTTTCTCCTGATACTGCTAAGTTTTACATTGCTTCACTGCAGAATTATATTTACCATTTCTTCGGTAAGAAGTTTCCATACAGCTTTTGGGCTAGATTCAGTACCCAAATTCGCAGAAGGCCGTGAGCCTGGAAGCTGTACAACAATATAACGTTGCCGTGTTCGAGATCGAATTTGACAGGCCACGCTATAACTTTTGAAAGTTTTTTTTTTTTTTTTTTTTTTTTTTTTTTTTTTTTTTTATGTGACACACTAGAGACTTAGGGAAGGCCCTACTGTCGACCATGTATTTATTTTGAAATGTCGAACAGCAGCTCTAGTCGGAAGATAGAGAGAGAACCCAACTAGCACAAATATTTCTCTTCACAACTAAATTGTTTTATATATGTTTTTTAATTGCATGTGTTAATACTTTTGGCTGAATTAATGTTTTATAATTTGTATTTTCACTCAAATGCCATTTAGCTGTAAAATAAAGTTGTGAGAATACTTTTACGACAAAATTATAAAACTGGTTTATAATATGTTGTATAGTGCTTATATAAATGGTATCTTGAAATCAATATTATGAACTTAAAGATATCCAGTTGTTTTTACATTTTTAATTACGTTATAGATTGGTTTTTAAAGCATTTGGAACGTGATTTGTGTTCGGATGCTTAAAACTTGAAAACGGCTGGACCAAATTGTATACTTTCTTTGCAGGTTTTTTTCGTAATTGCTATGTGAAGGTTTAGGAAAAAAAACTGAAAAAATTCTTCACTGGTGGCGCTGTAAGCGAACATTTCGTTTTTCAGTTTAATTTGTAGCAACCAAATTTTAAAAAATAAATTGAAATATTGTGTCACTGGCGAAGACCCCTTTGAAAATTGTAACTTAGCATTAGACACTTCTTTATAATGATTCGGAATGGTTTTATGACTTAGTGAGCCCTGGTTTTGCATTGGTTATTTTTAGGTGTAATTAAAGTGAGATGCCGTAGGAACGGTTGGAGATTTAAAACCGTGAAAAAGAACAGAAAAATAACAAATTTGGCGCAGCCGAGCGGTCCCTTTAACAATTTTAGTTAAGTTCAGCAAAGAAAATCAATACAATTCGAAACGAAAGTTGGAAAATCGATATAACCGTTGATGCATTGTGTGCCGAAAAGGATATGTCCAATATCAATATGGTCAGATTTGTTCATAACTTTTACTGGCAATCCATAATGGGAGGAGATTGAATCATGATGCGTGTTTGAAATGTTCCAGGCGGTATCCAAGAGCATTGATTTCTGAAAATGTAATCGGGAACGATGGTTTGGTTACCCGTTGTATCATCGTCGACCAACTAAGGTCAATGGCAAAGAGATAACTCGGAAGGTTAATGGCTATGATTGTAAAGATGACAATCGTTGGGTTGTACTCTATTCGCCATTATTGTCCAAGACGTTCAATGCTCACATAAATGTTGAACTTTGCAATTCCGTCAAATCAATCAAATACATATTCAAATATATCACGAAGGGGAGTGATATGGCTGTTTTCGGTGCTGGTAATGCAAATACCATCGACGAAATAGCACAATATTAAATGGGACGTTATGTTAGAAATAATGAAGCGGTATGGCAATTTTTCTCATTTGACGTTCATAAGAGATATCCAACTGTGGTTCATTTGGTAGGCCATCTCGAAAATGGCCAGCGTATATATTTTACAACGGATAATGCTGCGGGAAGAGGTGAAACAACCATCCACCTCATTGATGGGTGCAGCGAGGCGCACCGGGATCCAGCTAGTTATTGTATAAATGCTTTAAAAACCAATCTATAACGTAATTATAAAACAAGTGATTTCTGTATAAAAACTGAATATAATAGCAATTTAAAGGTTCACACAACTACGTTACAAAACATTATTGCTTTATAAGCTTAAAGGCTGGTGTATAAGCTTATATAGAGATGCTCTATTAAAGCTCTTTTAAGTAAATAAAATTAACATTTAAAGAACTCTCTTTCAACCAAAAAGTGTAATAGGCATCTACAACACTCTCTTACAACTATTTAGTGATTATACACTTTGGTACAAATTATAAGTCTGTTCCCGATCTTTAATACAACCATTATATAGCAATAAAGAATAAACAGTGCTGAAATAAGAGGGAACATGTTTTATAAAGGTAATTGTAAGAGCTAGTTATACAGCATAATTAATAATACTCGGAGCAAAAATATCACGCAAAATCCTTTTACACGGCCGATTATTCTATAATTGTTTTATTGATACTTATTTTATCCCAAATTTACTTCTTATAAAATATAATTATCTACCAAGTATCTAAATTACTTTCTAATAGTTTCAGTAAAAGTACAATAGTCTTACTGCAAGAGAAGACATTTTGGTTTTGAAAATGGTAAGCAAAGGGAAGCCGCCATATTACAAAAACCGTTTATAAAAAAAAACAATTTTTTGTTGTTCTCCATTGCACTGCTTAAATGGTTTGAAATATCTACGTAGTAGATACTATATTAAGATGGAATCAAAAAAAAATTGTACCTTTGAATAATATCCTAAAATAATTAAAATTCGAAAATGAGTTTAAAATAAACTTTTGTTAAATTTTCATTATTTTAATGGCGCGTTGAACCTATTCGAATTATTACCAAGACTTTCCACAGTAAAGTGAGCTTTGCAAGTAATTTTCACTCCTCCAAAGCCAATATTCGAATTTAAAATTATCATATTATTATAAGATTTCTTTAATGATGTCATCATAATCATAATATGCAGAAAGTAACAGTGCGAAAAATATTAAAATTAGTCAAATACCAAGTCAGTCAACAGCAATTATATTACCATAATGTTTTTTAATAATATCTAATGAAAATAGCTGTACAACAAAATGGTTGCAGCAACCCTCTAAAATGTAAGGATATAAGGTTTTATAAAAATGTTTTTTAAAAGTCATATAGCCACTTATACGCAGAGAATTTCTGTATAATGTCTTTATTCAACAGTTTTAAAACAGCACAGTTACTGTGTAAAAGTGATATCATTTGCTGAACAAGCGATTAAACGACCTTTACGTACGACACTTACAGAGCAATTTTGCTGTATAAACCTGCGCCTATTTGGGGTATATAAATGTTTTTTTAATATTGGTAAAACGTTTCCAACACTAAATTATAAAACTTCTGGGGCCGGTTCGTGTATGGCGAACGACGATAATCGAACGAAAAGAAATCGAAGTCGAAAAATTTTGTCGACGAAAATTTTAGCGTTCGCGTAGGTCGAAAGAAAATTGTTCGTGTCCTAATGCAAAAACTCGATAACCCAAGAGCTTTCGAATGCCTTTCGTCGGCTTCAGACGAAAATTTTCAATTTTTTCGACTTACGCGAACCCGAGACGAAAAAAAATTTTCGTTTTCGACATACACGAACCGGCCCCTGCACTTGTTAAAAAGTTGTGTAAAGATTCTTACAACATTTTTAAAACCTTTTGTGTTAGTTGGAAAGTGAAGGAAAAAACTGTCACAACCAAGCTGCGGTATTTTTTTATTTTTTTTATTTTCACCTTCTCCCAACCATTTGCGACTCTGACATCGGGGTATCGAGAACAACTCGCTGGAGTGTTATGCCTCCTGAAACGAGTTGAATCTCATAAACCAACCGATGACATGCGCTTGGTGGATCGGGGAACCACTAGTGAAGGCTTTGACAGGAGGAATCAGGAATGCAAAGAGGGAAGAAGAAAGAAGGAAAGTTATGTAGGTGGGAAATTGGGAAAGGCTAGGACCGTGGCACCGCCGGGAATCGAACCCGGGACCTCTGGGATAGTAGTCAGGCGCCTTACCCCTAGACTACCGAGGCCCCACAGAAGTTGTTTTTATTTGTTAGTAGCTCGATTTTCAGTTTCAGCTTCCATTTCACCTTCCGCTTTGTTGAGCTATTCATTGGTTTCCAGACAGTGGTGTTGTCGAGCGGGAACGCTCCTGAACGTCGTTCCGGTACTTCCTTTTTGGACAGGAACGCGTTCCGGAACTAAAGATGATTTCTGATAACGAGAATTGGCTGATGTATTGAAAAAAAAAATTAAAAAGGATTGCTGATTTTTTTTTCTAATTTTTGACGAATTTTTATATGTATTATCATAGACAAATAAAAGGAAAGATGTTCCATTTCAAATAAGAAAAGTGTGCACTTTCCTGAAGAAAGAGCTTTCCTATTGCTGAGAGAGCTGCACTATTAATTGAGAATATCCATTAATAACCATAAAGTATAATTTCCACTTCATATTTTTAAATTTGTTACTATTTTACATCTTGAAATCTTGCAAAACGCAATAACTTTCATCTGAATCTTTACGAAAATTAAACATTTCCCAATCTGAAAAATATACATATGTATTGCGGAAATGTTTTTTGTTAATCAAAACGAAATCAAAATTCGCACAAAACAAAGTTTTACTTACTTTTGCAAAGTAGTAAAAATCGAAAAGGCCTGAAAAACAAAATTGTAACTGCCTCCAAATGTGCAATTGATATTTTTGTCATTCAACCAAAAACCAAACAGCTGTTTTCTTATTCAAATAGATTCCCGTTCGCGTTCCGGTACGCGTTCCGGTAAAAAAAATTAGCACAACACCACTGTTTCCAGATTAATTTCTTCTAGCTTCTTGGTATTTGCATGGTCTGAGAAAGCACGCTCTGCTTCAGGACCAGACAATTCAGAGTCCAAATCATGTTGACTATAATTATATTCCTCACTCTGACATTCATCGATGCATGATAACTTTCTCCCAATCGGGGTCCCGAAAGAACTTGAGGCACTACAAAAACGAACCGATCGCAGCTGCAACGGCCAAAGTCTACAGCAATGTTAGCGTAAAATGAATTTTGAGAATAGTAAAATCTACTACCTTTTTGAAAAAAGAGGTAGCAATTTTTTTTTTATTTCAAATCAAATTTGAAATATTCCATTAACACTACACGAAAATTTACGCATAACATTCACTAGCTGACCCGGCCAACTTCATACCGTCTCAGAATCAATAAATAATGTTCTGTTAACTTATTAGCTGAATTAAATTTAGATTTTTTTTATAATAAAATGAATACTCAAAATGAATGAAAATTCAATAAATATTCAAAAATCGAATCGAAATGATTCGCATAGCATTGTTGCACTACTTTCTGTTAAACTATTTTGCTGGATAGATTGCACTCGGATCAATTCCTTTCATTGAAGCGCATTGTGTTATACGGCATTTATCGTTTTGTTGTAACGTGCGAGAACGAACAAAGCGGATGGTATGCCGACACGTTAACATGCTACGAACAACTGATAGTGAGAGAAACATTCATTTTCTACATTTAGACCAAAAACACTCAAGTATTGGCCTTGATTGGTTAATCGTCTAGATGAAGGCAAGAAATTGAATTGCAAAAATTCGGCGGAAACGACATCAATCCATTCGATTCGTCGACAGCAACACTACCATTACCGGTAGTCAGCAATTGCTTAGACAAATCTTCGGTAGATGGATCGTTTAGCAAGGCAGCTCGCACGTTTGTCGTTAGCTGCCGTTTCTTCATAAAGCGCCACTGAGTCGATGATTTGAGGCAAGCGTTTTTTTTTTTCATAAGCTGCGGTGGATCTTGAAATGAGTGATAGTGTTTGGCGAAAATCTCCAAATAGTAGAATAATTGCGCCCCCAAAACATCTTGAGTTATTGCGCAGATCTTTCATAATTCGATAATGGTACATTCGCTCGAACCGACTGGTTCAATGCATTTCGATCTTGTTCACGTTCACGCTACAATTCTCTATTGACAGCGTCGTTCAGGTAACATATGTCATCGATCAAAAGCAAAGCCTGGTTATGTATGGTTATGTATCTCGTCATTCACCTTGAGCTCGGGATTCCTTGAAATTGAACCGAATTCGGTGTAAAATGTTTTCTGACATGTCTTCCTGGTATTTGTTTCACAATTCTCGTGGATTCGATAGGAAGCATGTCAAAATAATGATAGCAAATAATGTGCGTATTTGAGATGGCGATGCAGAAACAATTTCTTCAGCGATTATCATGCTCCCAATGAGTATCGTTTTCAACCAAATTGATTTGCTGCAGCACGCAATGTTGGGAGCATCTCGCCACCATCAGTTCGAAGTGATTCATATGATATCGGCCCACGAACATTCACCAGCAACAACCGCAAGTAGAAGCATTCGTTATTCTTCGGATGATCTCTGCAAAGCACCATTAGAACGAACATCCATATGATCAGGAACCGCATTGCATTACTCCCGACACGTTGAAATTTCTTCGATGAGGGTCTTCAAGTGTAATAAAGTGGCACGGTATACAGACTCAAACAAGGTATGCTACACAATTTTTTGACATTTGTGTGTGACGTCACAAGGCTGGAAATTTTTCAGAACTAACTGTGGAATATTACTAAAAGGGATTTTATGAATGAAATAAACAAATAAATTGTTTATGTTTATGAAATAATTTTTTGTTGTTTTCTTTTATTTATATTTTCGGTTTTTTCATTTTTATTTAAATGGTTAATTCTAAAGTACATTCTACATTTAAAATATTTTTCTTTAATCCTGCTATCTAAGGCCACATTCTTTGTTTTCTCTATATGAATTTGAATATAATTTTTGCTTTCCAATATTCCATTTTTGTTTAATTGTTAGAATATATTTTCCAACTGCCTTATTTTATTTAGAAAATTCTCCGAGGGTTTTTCAATCCTCCTTCAGACAACTTATCCACCCAGGTATACGTAAATATATCACTTCTATCCTCGGCGTTACAAGTTTTTATTAGAAAACCAGCCAAATTTTCAAGACTGCACTGATAAAAAATATTCTTGGCTTAAGACAATTTTTTTTGGCTTAAGACATGTTTTGGATATAACGAAAACAAAATTGTCTTCGTATAAGCAATACTCATAGTCTTGGTTTATTGTCTTGGATGAAGACAAAAGTTGACTAGAAGTAAGAAAGAAAAATTCTTGGTGTGAGATACTCATTTTTTTAATTTAAGCAACTCATGGTAATAAAATAGGGATTACCTCAATAAATATTCTCGAATTAAAACTTCATCGTGTCTTTATTTAATACAAATTTTGTTTTTAATAAAAAATATTTAGTTTCTTGAGTAAAAAATTAAAAAATCTTATTTCGAAAAAGACATATCTTGGTCGAAAAATATAAGTATTGAGCAAAGAAATACAATTGCTTGCCTCAAGAATTTCTAGTGTCTTACTCTGACACAGAACTCTCATGTTAAGACTGAAAAAGGTTTCTACTCAAGACAACGAAACGAAGACTATGGAGTTGCTAGAATCAAGACAATTTTTTTATCAGTGTGTCTTCTTCAATATTATTTTCATTAAAATCAGTGTGGGGAATATTTTATTCGTCTTCTTCTCTTTCAGGAACAGCTTGTGGCATTAGCAGTTGTGGACAAATTATATTATCTGCTACTTTTCTTCAACATTAGTGTAATTATTAATCTGCTGCGTAATATCTGATCGCCCTTCGAAATTATAGAGATTATTATTAACTGTATATTACAAATTATAGTATAATCTACAATTACATATAATAAGTTTAGTCTAAATTAATAATCAGACGTGTTCCACTATTCGAATCGGAATTCAATTTCACTCAAATTAAACATATGTCACATAAAAATGGATTTGGACGAAATGTGTAACATCTAATTTTGATTTCGAGTATATATAATTGACAAAACCCAAATTGTGGAACACGATTATATTAATTCTTTTTACAAATATATTGTATTCATATAGTTTACTCACTATATAGAATCTGTTTGTTACTGAAGGACCACACAACCATGAAAAATGTTAAGTAATTAATGAATCTTACCTAAGATACATGATCGCAATCTGTATTTAAATTCTAATGGCGTTGGAGGATCGTGAAGACCACCTTTGGACCTAATAGCGCCAAAAAGGCGTTCCAGGTCGTCTTGATTTAACCTATTTGTTATTATGTAAGTAATACCAATTGAACTTTTAAGGTATTCAAATAATTGGGGGAAAGAGGAATTGTTGAATAAAATCCCCTTTGAAATGGCAACAAACTAAGTTTTTGAGGGGCTCTAATTTCGTTGATTAATTTGGTCATTGAAGAAATTATATTCAATTGCTCATTCATGGCTAAACCAAAGGCCTTCATCCTATTTCTAGAATCGACTGACTGACTGACTGGGCATGATGACAGTTTTAATAAACTCACTACAATCTACAGCATTAGACGAATGAATATTTCCAGGAGAGTACATTCTCCGTATAGCACTTAATACAGTATGTGATAACAACTGTCTGCATATTTCACTTTTTGCCGTGCAGCTGCTTTGATGTTAAAATGTTCCCATGATAATTTCGGGCAAATCTTCAAATCTGATTTTTGTAGCTTCAGTAATTTTTCACTGGCTGCGAATTTATCATGATTCCATTTAATATAAAACCAGTATCGAGGAAATGATTCCTTATGAGTTTTATTAAATGAGGGGTATCCGCAAACTAAAATATTTTTTTGCCTGATCTGCAGGATGAGGAAAATATGGTGAATCCAAAGATATATTGAGTTTTTTCCATGAGGAAACATTCGTAGGTCCCATATCAGACACTATTGCTACAACATCGAAGCCGATTTCATGTAGTAATAAAATTCCTTTAATTTTTTCAGTGGTCATTGCTGTATCAAAATCATAATAAACTACTTGCTTCCAGTTGTTATAAATTCCTCTAACTAGATCAACCTGTACATAGTTTTGCGGCTTACAGGCTTCATCTTGTCGTATTCATAAGAACGCTTTATTTTCATCTCATCAAAGCAAAGCATACAAATTTTCTCTTTTACGTCGTAATCGCATGTAGACAATAGTGTTATTATAGGCCGTAATATTCCTGGATTTAATTTTAATTTATTTGCCCATTTTCGTAAAGTAGATGGTGCAGGAAGAGGAAACCCCCTTTTCCGTAGTAATCTATAACATCTAGGTCCTGCTGAGTATAAAGAAATGACAGAACAGATATCATCACTCATCCAATTAAGATTATTATTCTGCTCTCTTAATCTCCTTACTTGACATTTTGAAAATATTTGATTAACTTTTTTATGGAAAGTTTTGTGTTTCTGAAGGCGCTTTAAATATGTTTTGTGATGCATTCTTAATTTTTTATTTTCGGCCTTTAACCGCATTATTTCCAATTCCTTACTGCATTCATAACCCACTCTAAAAGAACCAATATTTAATGATTTATAATGATTTATTTAATGGTAATACAAACTCTTTTTGAACGAAGACACTACATTCTGTTTGTGATGAATTTTTTCCGCTTTGATCACACTGAAATGCTATAACTTCGTCAATGGAATTTCGTTCATTTTCTTTGTTGCTATAATTTTTGTAGGTAAAACGAATATTAAATGTTTCATTTACATGAAATATGAAAATAATATACCTGTCATTTTGCAAACACTCTTTAACTAATTCCTTCTGCATTCGTTTTTTATATCGCAGTTGCCTATCACTTTCCTGTTGATTAAGTAGGTTTTTCTTTGATATTGCATCTCCCTTCAAATGTCTTTTTTCAACAGGGATATTCAATAAAATATCTTGCAATGAATAGTCTTCTTCATCAAAATGATCAGAACATACTCGAGCGCTCTTAATATTAAAGTTTTTTTTTTAATTCACAAACTTTTATCCACTCACGACAGATTTCCTCATTTTTAGGAAATACAAAGTATTTTTTTTTAATGTTTTTATTGTTTAGATAATTGCTGCAATTTTTCATTGAACAAACTGCCATTTTAAATATATTACATCTCTTATAACATTTTTTTAAAATAAATATTTATTACCACATTTCGCACATCAAACACTTTGAAGGCAATCAGAAATTTTGAAATTTATTTTCAGTGCAGTGACGTCACGATAATTCAAAGTGGCGAATTTCTTTTCATGTGTAGCATACCTTGATTTAGTTTGTATACCGTGATAAAGTGGCATCTCAGAAGAGAGCAACGTTCGTGCAAACGGATCGTTTTGGCAAATCGAAAAGTACAACTGTACAAAGCTGTCGCTGGAGGTGTTTCAGCATGTTGAGCAACATTCGATGCGTTGAAATAAACTCGTTGATCATTCTCAAAATCCTTTCATTACAACTCACATATCGTGATATCACAAAAAAGCCGTTCCATACAAAATGTTTGAGAACATGAATTTTCTTCATAATTTTTTTTTTCGTAGAATATGCCATGCTTTTAAAAGTTATTCTGCTATTTGGGACGTACCCCAGATTTCACTACGTTCACGTACACGTATTTGATAGGCGAAGGCCTTTCCTGAAGTTCTTTATTCTAAGGCTGTGATCGAAAAAAGGTAGTAAAATGATAACTTGATGTAGTAGTGTAGTAGATTATCATCGTTTTCTAAAAGGGTAGTAAAACTACTACATATGTAGTAGAACGGTAACGCTGGTCTACAGTCGTCCACTGGCCGTGGACCAGCATGTAGGTACATGAACGGATGCCGATATAACTGTAAGGGTGGGGATGTTATATTCACGTCTCCAGTTAGGGGTTGAATCGGAGGGTTCCTTGTGTTCGGAGTTCATCGTTAGTAGTACCTTTCATCTCTTCAGGGCAGTTCTTTTTACCTTAGGATTGATGGTTTTGCCGAGTATAATTAGTACTGAGGAAACCGAGCCTGACTTCGTTTGTCAAGCAATCAGACTACCTCGTCTTGCATATAGGCATACCATGACAACTTTTACGTCTCTGTGATTAGTTTGACAACTAAACAGCTGTATAGTTTCCGCCTGATGAATAATGTGTAGGGTGCCGACAGACACTACGTCTACTTCCAATTGACAGAAACATAAATAACGTGAAGTGTTAAGTTTTCAAATCATATCTTGGACTCCGATCAAAATTTACAATGATTTCATTAAAAAAATGTGACTGCCAACCATCATCTCCTCCACCCCCACCATCATCCATTGTTGTCACACTTATCCGCTGTGCACTCTTGTTTTCCCCCGGATAAAAGCTTTTATACTCCCCCAAAATGACACCATTCCTGAAGTGCGATAGCACTAAGCCCCTATATACACGTTTCCCTAATACCCTTATACCAAAACATAAACACAAATTACGACATGTCCGCCGCCATTTGGAGGCCTATCCTTTTTCACTAGTCCTGGCGCGGTAAAGTGCTTTTATCTGTTTTTAATTGAATTTTATTACATTGGATTTTCCCCCGGATGCTGTTAGCTCGAGGGGGTTTTTTCGCGTTTTGTTTTTAACTCCCATGGATAAAATGAACATCAAATATTCATTCACGCCTCGTACCCTCCTGCCCCCATTTATGTGCACACACACATAAATATATGTACATACATACATGCGATAACATAATATTACTTTTTATGATAAGAGTTTATCATGGCAAAATAAATCCAATGATAGAATCGAAATATATTCAATGAAAGCTGGCTGGGGGGGGGGCGTATGAGGGCGCTGCGATGCAGGGTGGGGGTGTGCTGAGAATTTGCTACAATTTTAGAACATTTTAAAGCAATTTTCAGTTTTGCCGGAATTATATTTAATTTTTAAAAAATAATACAGCACAAGCACTGAGGGGCGGCGGCGGTGCTATTTCTGGAAATCGTGCCGAAATAATCATTTTCACGCGAAACGTGTTTTCATTGTTTGAATGTCGGCTTTAAGTAGGACGCTTTTCACAAATTAAATAGTGAAAAATTAAAGCTTTATGGTTGTCCAAATTGTTCATTCTTTAAAAGTTCGTCAAATTGGATAATTTCCGTAAATGTTCTATGAAACGAACAGAGCGGTATATCCTAGCATAAAGAACGTACCGAACGATAGTCAACATTTAAATTTTTGTTTTTAGTCGAATCAATGAAAGTTTTTTTTTTATGTGGTAAATACAAGCTTAGGAATCACCCTTTGTACTACTAGTTTGTCATGTCGTTCGAGTAATGGCCAGTCTCTAGTAGTAAGCTTGCTTTGAAGGATAGAGGAGAAAGGATAGGTTAGGGGTCTGGAGGGTGCGTGAGTAGATGTCGATGAACCTTGCGTTTGAACTCTGAGATTTTATATGAGTTCGGAAACACCGACTGTGGAAGGCAGTTCCACAATCGAGTTGTTCTATTTATAAACGAACTACTAAACCGTAATGTGCGTGAAGGGGAGGGCTGGTAGCGTGTGGGGGTGAGCCGAGTGGGCTAGTCTTATGTTGCAGAAAAAAAGATGCCTTGTAGGCAGGAGGTTTCTAATTTCAGTGGAACGCTCGCTATGGTAATAGCGGTAAAATTTGCTAAGTGCTGCAACATTCCTACGCTGGCTTAAAGATTCGATGGAGGAGCAAAGGGTGCTATCGCCAATGAGTTTGATGGCACGGTTTTGCACCTTGCCCAGCCAAGCCAAGGTAGTTTTTGGGGCGCCCGCCCAGATATACGAGTTGTATTCAAGGCGGGGCCGAATGTAGGACTTGTATATTGAAGCCAGGGCAGTTGACTGAAGGAGGAACTTGCATCACTTGAGGAATCCCAGGCATTGCAAAGCTTGTTTGGCGATTGGGAATATGTGATTATTCCATCGCAGATCTGAAGATAAGGTTACGCCTTGGATGTTAACAGATGGGTCAGCCATTACGTTCTTTTTGCCCACTGAGATAGAGGGACGGGTGGTGCAGGTTTTTGTAGAGATAAGACAGTACTTTGTTTTAGTTGCGTTGAACTCGACACGATTCTTGAGGCCCAAGCAAAAATGAGTTCAATGTCCCCGTTAATAGAATTGGACTTGAATTCACGGTCTACGGGACAAGGTCTGGCACGCGCTTCTCTTGTATTAGCAAAGGTGTGGGAGTAACGCAGAGTACCGTCATCGGCGAAACTGTAAAGTGGGTTGGGGGGATTGTCAGCAGATCATTAATAAATATGAGAAAGAGGGTAGGCGAGAGAATCGAACCTTGGGGGACGTCGGCCGAGATGGAATGACGTTTGGATTCTACGCCATCCAATACTATGTAATTTGATTGAACGGCTAAAAAAGAAAGCTCGCAATCCAGTTCCTTAGAACTGAGTCGATACCAATAGCTTGGAGTTTAGACAACAGAGCGGGATGCCATACTCTGTCGAAAGCCTTGGAAATGATTCTCAACGTGGGCGATATCGCCCCCTGAGGGGCGATCGAATACTATTGTTCCATTCAAAATTCTTTGCATATATCTTACTAACGCCTAATATGAGCCAAATCTACCTTATATTAGGGATTATCGTACAATTTTTATCTGTTAAAATTTATAGGGGGCGAATTAAGAAGCGGGTCTTACAAAGGGGGCGTTTGGTCCAAAAAGGTTGAGAAACACTAGAGCAACAAGACTAGATTCTAGAGCAACAAGACCAGACTCACCGAAGCGATGGATGTTTTGGTTGAGAGCCTCAGTCAGACACACAAGAAGGTCGCCAGTAGATCTTTTCGGTCTAAAGCGTGTAAAATTTGGTTGGATTCCAGATATTTCATCAACCTTCTATTGATTATTGTCTCCATGATTTTGGAGAGAACACGAGTAATTGATATTGGGCGGTATTTTGGAGGGTCGCTGGCTTCACCTTTTTTGGGAATGGGCTGAACATGAGCTAGTTTCCAAGAGTTAGGACTTGTTAGTCCCCACGAACAAGTCCAACATTGATAATTTTTAACTTCCCAGTATAGGAAGCTATTGTAATCAGTCTGAAAATCGAAATCGAAATTTTCGACGTACTTTCATCTTTCAAGGTCCCAGGAGCATTTTAAGCAAAAAATTGGGAGGAAGTATGTATGTGTGTGTTTGCGTACGTATGTGGTCATTTTTTCCTGCACGATATCGCGCGAATCAAAAATGATATCGATTTCGTTGAGGTGTCGTTCGAAGCGTATTAACCGAAATATGATCTGAAAAGGTTTTCATAAAATTCGGTCGAGCCGATTTTTTGTTTAAGCGGCGTAAGTGATTTTTGTACCTGCACGATATGGCCCGAACCACGAAAGATATTGACTTGCTTGAGGTGCCGTTCGGAGCGTATTAGCGACAATATAATCTGAAAAGATTTTTATAATATTCGGTCCAGCGGTTTTTTGGTGTAAATGACTTAAGTGATTTTTGTACCTGCACGATACCGCGCTAACTAAAAACTATATCGACTTCATTGAGGTGCCGAAAAACATTAACACATCAATTTTATATACATTTTCGTCATCCTAATCTTGTAAGTGCGCACATTTAGTTTGACATTTTAGCGAAAATATTGATAAACAATTGTGAAAAATTCTCGGTATTATACATATATTCTATATTGCTTATTGTTCATTTATTATTAAAATATCCAATCATAATATTCAACATCCATCATACTGGGAAGTTGATCGTGTGGACCGAACGGGTCGAACCCACATCCCTACTAGTTATTCGTTTTTATTCAAATCTTCACCACAATCAACCAATTAATTGATAGATTTTTGAACTAAAGTAGGTATAAAAGTAGGTGAATAAACCTTATTCAAATATTTACAAAATATAGCGTCAATTGTTATTCCAGATCTTGTTGCTATTAATTTATAATATATAATTTTTCAGCTTCAAAATTTATTATATAAGAAGTCCGTCGGTACTTGTGATTCTGGCTTGGAGAAATTTACATTAAAACACCACTCAATATCATTGGCATTTCACTGCAGATTTTAACTTCTCAGTTTAAGTATGGTAATCGGACCGAAAATCGAAACAGAGATTTTCAACGTATTTTCACTTTTCAAGGTCCCAAAAGCATTTTAAACAAAAATTGACAAGAAGTATATGTGTGTACGTGTATGTGGGAATTTTTTTTGCACGATTTCGCGCAAACCAAAACTACATATATCGACTTCTTTGAGGTGCAGAAGGAAGAATATTAACGAAAACATGCTCTGAAAAAAATTTCATAAAATTCGGTTGGGCCTTTTTTTGTTTAAATGGAAAAACTAAGGCTGTCAGAAAGACCTTAAATTGATAATTTTTACTAATATCTATTAAACTTGATGGAATGAGGCCCGTTTTAAACGAAGCGATCGATGAGCGATAGCTTTCCAACAAAACATGACTTGTTAAAATCCGACACTGTTTAAAAATCATGCAAACATCACGAATTTTTCGACCTTGGATCAGCACTTTTTTGACGGGGAATTGTTTTCTACAACCTACAGTTTCAGGAAATCCCCGGTTCATTCCCGAATTTCTAGTAGTTACCGAAAACTTTGTTCTCTTTAGCCCTGAGAATGCGGACTTCATGCGAATTTCCTTTTTATTGAGTGCCACTTATTGAATTATAAACGCTCAATCTTCGCAATTAATGAAACCCAAATATCACCCGATACTTCTTCTTCTTTATGCTCCTTTAATTCCTCATGGTACATAGGGCGGAAACAATTGCCCTGCAGGGGACTCCGTTTTTCGCGCAGCTCTCCACTTTGACCAGAAGTGATAAGCAAAAATGGTCTTGTTCTTGCAGTCTTGTCTTGTTCTTGCACATTTAGCAAGACCAAGAACAAAAACAAGACTTAGTTATGCTTGCAAGAACAAGAACAAGACAGAGTGAACCAGAACAAGACAAGAACAAGACTAGAGGTGCGGCCTCTGCTAGTGGGATTCTCCTCCACGTTGTTCCAGGTTTTTCGACTCGACGGGATCCTTGCGGATTCCAGTCAAGGGCCTGTTTGGCTAGATTTTCCTTTTCGCGTCGCAAGGTATTCCAATCCTATTCCATTTCCTTCGCCTGATTTCGTCTATCCTTTCCTGGCCAGCACGGCGCCATAGTTCTTCGTTTGTAATTCTTGCCAGCGGATCTTTAGGATACGGAGTTGAACAGCCGCAATTTGGTGTTAGTTGAAATCTTCGTTGATCTCCATATGCAGAACAGGCATGAATTTGCGCTTCGTGCTTTATTTATTCTGGAACTGACGGCTTCTTCTGCTCAACCGAGGTAGCAGAATTTATTTACCAGTTCCACGTCACGGTTATTCAGCGCTGTCCGTTCGATGGTGTTTGCATTTATCCGCATTTCTTTTGTTTTAGTCGGATTTAGCCTTAAGCTTGATGGAATACTTTCTGTTGCCAAATTGTTTAGCATGTTTTTGAGGTCCTGGTGTCTTTGGGCCAGCAAAAATATATCATCCGCCTAGTCCAGATCCTTAAGACGATCTAGCAAACCTCATTGCATGCCGCCTGTTCTATGTATTATCTAGAGCGCCGACAAGGACGTCATTTATTACTATAGTCCGGGGAAATTAGCAAAGAAACGCTCGAAAGGAGACAAAACTCCACAATGGCTGAAAATTGGAGATTGGCGTTTTCCCCGAGTTTTCCATTTTTCTATGTAGGTAATACTACCCCGTGCGAGGGCCTATAATGTTGACAATTAAATTCTCTATAACTTCAAAGGGATTTTTGCAAACTTTGACCCCTTTGAAAATTATTCATACGAAAGGTTATTGCCTACAAAAAGTTCTGTTGACATTTTTTCGAAAACTTAATCCTTTTAAAGTTATTCAAGGTCAAAGTTTGCAAAATTCACTTTTGGCCAAAAAATCACTCAAAGACTGTTTTATTGAAAATTGCATTTTGTACGTAAAACAATTTTTGTCATCTACTTATACTGAATATTATTGCCTACAAAATACAATTTTCGACAAAAAAAAACAGTTTTTGAGTGATTTTTTGACCAAAAAGGGATTTATGCAAACTTTGATATTGGACTAAGTGATCACTTCTTTACGCACGACTGGTACTTTTTGCCTTGGGGTAAAAAATAGAAACTTTTGTTGCGCACTCTTTTCTGGTCTTTTGTAGCCATAGCGTATAATTCTACGTTGTACGAAGCAAAATAGCAGCATGGGGTGAGGGGTTGCGTTTCAATGTTGCAATTCATTTCATATTATCTTACACCTACTGACATATACTGTAAATGTGTTGGTAGTATGTTATGCACTTTTTTATGCGCAATTTTGTGGGGAAAATTTGATTTTGGTAGTTTGGAAGCATAACATAATATCCCGTGACAAAATATCCTACGACAAAAAATCCCGGGATAAATATCCCAAGCTAAAATATCCCAAAACAAAATATCCCATACAAAATATTCCGCAACGGAATATCCCTTAATATCCCGGAATATCCGTTAATTTATCAAAAAAAAGTCATTGCACCTCACCTGGGGGCCTAATTACATCATTTTGTAGGGGCATCATAAAATGCACTAAAAAACACTAAAAAAACGCTCCCACGGCCCCAAAAAAAATCGTAGGAGGCTCCACGACCCCTTAAAATCTTCGTAACAGTCCCTACTATAATTAAAAAATAACAGAAAAATCTCCCCTTGCCTCTAAGGGGGCCTGGGGGCTCCTCAATCTTGCCCCGGAATATCCCCGCCGATCACCATTTTTTTTAAAACCAATTATTGGTATTCATATTTCTTTTTTTTAAAGTGATTTATATATCAAAGATAAAAATTTTTCATCAATTTTTGTATATTGTTATGACTTATCGATAGAAATATAACATAAAATTTTTTTTTCATTTCATTAAGGAATATTTTTTTATGGGATATTTGATATAAGGGATATTTTAGTTGAGATTTTTTGGCTGGGATATTTTGTCAGGGATATTTTGGCCGGGATATTATGTACGGTTACCGGTAGTTTTAGTTTGCATTATATAGTGTGTTATATTATAATAATATTATATTATATTTATAAATAATTTGCGAGGGAATAATAAAATACAACCGTTATAATTTTAGTCTATTTATTTGGAAAAAGAGTTAAGCTATCACTGCCGTTGTTATCGCAAGAAGAATTGTTTCGAGCAAGTCCTTTCTATTTTATATCAGGAGCTGGGGCTACCAGCTCCGGAATATTTTTCACATCCTCCGGCCGGGCGAGTAGAAGCATTCAGTTCTAGCGGGTACAAATGTTGAACAGCTCTTCTGGTGATGAATCCATTGGGCAATCGGATTTCACACGCGCGTATTTTACCATCGCGACCGGGGTAGGTATTAACAACCACGGCTGGTTTCCAGAAGAGTCTGGTAGTTACGTTGTCATGCATTAATACAATATCACCAACCTTAATGTTTGTGCCAAATCCAATTTTATTTAATGAATGGTGTGCTGACCGTAAGCTTTGAACATACTCAGTCTTGAAGCGTTTTGAAAATTTATTACTAAGCTGGAGTCGAATCTTCCACGCTGCTCGTATATCGGCATCAACTGGTTCTTCGCTGTTGTTGACCAAAGTGAAAACGTAGTTTCCCACAAGAAAACTGTTCGGCGTTAGAGGTGAGAGATCCTCTGGGTCATCACTAACATAAGTGAGTGGTCTGCTATTAATCACCGCTTCTGCTTCACAAAGAAGTGTCTCCAACTGATCCTTGTTTAGAACTGCCTTGCCTATAGTTATTTTAGGCACGTCCTTCACAACTTTAACCAGGCGCTCCCAGAAGCCGCCCCACCATGCAGTTCGCTCCACTATGAACTCCCACTGAATACCTTCTTTGCTAATAAAATCCTGAAGTTGACTACACTCAACTATTTTTCCTAATGGTCGAAGTTCTATACAAGCACGTTTAAATGCCCTAGCATTATCGGATAAAATTCTTTTCGGAGTACCTCTGCGTGCGAAGAAACGTCGAAGTGCGAGAACGCAATCCTCAGTGTTCAAGCTCGAAACTAATTCTAAATGCACAGCACGTATGACAGCACAAGTCAAAATCATGAAATAGAATTTTTTCGTCTCCTTGTCTGCCTTTGAGTTTTTAGCATATATTGGTCCAGCAAAATCGATACCGATTGTTTCAAAAGCTCTGGAAGTGGCTAAGCGATGTTTGGGTAGTGGTGCAACAGTTTGTACACCTGAGGGTCCTCTAAATTTCTGGCAAATAACACATCGTTTTGTAATTGTCTTTACTAGTTGCCGCGACTTGACTATCCAAAACCTCTCTCTCAGTCTCACCAGCGTTACGTTGACACCTCCATGTAGTGTCCGTTCATGAATATTATTCACCAAAAGATTTGTGAAGTAAGATGATTTTGGGAGAATTATCGGATAAGTTTCATCGAAGTTAAATTTCGCCTCTTGCAGACGAGTGCCAACACGCAGGATTCATACTTTGTCCAGGAAAGGTCTCAACGTTAAGATGGGCGAAGATTTCAAGATTTGCTTCCTGGTCAGTAGACATTTCACCTCTTCCGCGAAGAACATGCGTTGGGTTAATTTGATCCAGTATTCCTCAGCTAGCAATAGTTCATCACCTCTCAGAAAGGTGGGATATGTTCTGCCATGCTTAATTCGGCTAATGTAGCGCATTACATACGCTGTAACTCGCAGGACCTTTCGATAGCGACTGAAGCCTTCAATATTAAATATAGGACAACGGTTTTGTTCATCTTCATCAGTAATCTGTAAGCCAAAAAAAAACATTAGAGATATCGGGTAAAATCAATACTTGGCCAGTTAATTTCGTTTTGGACGAGCCACTCCGGTCCTTTGAGCCAACTAGATGGAACTTCTGCAACTTTCCTGGAAACAACTCTCGTCACAGAATCTGCTGGATTTGAAACTCCTGGGCAATGTCTCCATTTCGTTGGGCTACTTAGCAGGCGAATTTCCTTTACTCGGTGCTCGATGTAAGGCTTATTACGCTGTTTATCCCGTAAAATCCAAGCAAGGGCAATCCTGGAGTCGGTCCAGAATATTACATCATCAAATTTAATATGCAGATTTTTACGAAGGTAACCCGCAAGTTTGCAGGCCATTAGCGCAGCAGTCAGCTCAAGTTTTGGAAGCGTGAGGTCGGTGGAAGTACTACTCTTTAGTGGTGCAACTCGACTCTTCGAGCATATATATCCGACGCTTGGGGGATGATCCTCGTAAAGGCTTCTTAGGTAAGCTACACATCCGTAAGCTTGAGGGCTGGCGTCTGCAAATAGGTGCAGCTGTACGTTTGTTGGTCGTATGTTGGCAAAAAAAACATCTAGGAATTGTCACCTCCTTCACTGTTTTAATTTGTCTTATGAGTTTATTCCAAATTGATTGAAGGGGTGGCGGTAAATGCTGGTCCCAGTCCAATTGAAGTTTCCAGATCTCCTGAAATAAGATTTTTAATCCAACGATAAATGGTCCTAATACACCAAGGGGATCATAGGAACTCGCTATCAGGCTTAAAACGTTGCGTTTGGTTGGAGTAACTGGTAGGTCAGCTAGCTTTGCAAATGGAATAATAAGTTCATCTCTTTCACAAGACCAATGGATACCTAAAACTTTCTGGCTGTCAGGACAGGGTGCGTTTTCTTTGAATTTTTCTCGCAATTGTGGATCGTTGCTGTTCCACTTTCGAATATTCATCGACGCTTCGTTTAATATTTGACGTGTCTGTGTATATAATTTAAGAGCCGCATCCAAATTATTAACACTCACCACCAGATCGTCCATATAAAAGGCTTTTTTCAATATTTGGGCAGTATCTGGAAATAAGTTTGATATATCGTTAAAAAGTTTTTGCAAGGTAGCACAAAGGAGGTAAGGGCTACAAGCCACACCAAACGTCACCCGAGTCATCCGGTACTCCACCATTACAGGTAGTTTGTTCACATCTTGTATTGGATTCTGGAACCACAAAAAACGATGCGAATCACGATCGCGCTCATAAAGGAGTATCTGCAAAAACGCTTTTTCGATGTCGGCAACTAAAGCTGTTCTTCCGATTCGGAAATTTAACAACACCGTAAGGACGTCCGGAAGCAGATTTGGACCTTGAAAAAGATGCTGGTTTAAGGACAAAGCATTACCTGTACTCGCTGACGCGTCAAAGACTATTCGCAATTTTGTTGTTTCCTTGTCACGTCGATAAACTGGTCGGTGTGGCATAAAAAATATTTTATCATAATTATTTGAATTGGGAGGGACTCTTTCAACTATCCCAGCTTGTATCATCTCTTGCATTTCAGAGTCGTACTCAAGCAGGTTTTTCGGTACACGTGATAATTTTTCTATTAATTTTTTAAAACGCACAGTAGCACCTTTATAATTGTTGTCAACTTTGCAATTGGGATCACGCCACAATAAACTCGCTTCGTATCGTTCTTTACTTTTCTTGATAGAGCTCCTAAATTCATTTTCATCCGGTTTTCGTTCAACAATGCCAATGGATTCTAAATCCCAAAACTTTTTAACGTCACAATTATTATCGTTGCACACATTCAACAATGAGCAAGTAGCGGCACACAGCACATTGATTTCCTTATCGTTATTTAAAACCGGTCCTTGAAGAGTCCAGCCTAATATTGTGTTTGTGGCGATTAATCCAGGTGACACTTGCTTTATTTCATCTAAAACTATGGATCCGAAATTATCTGCACCAATTAATAATGCAAGTCCATCACAAACATTAAATTTACTGTCATCAGCCAGAAGCATGCCAGCAAATATTTTGGAATCTGCGTTCGGCACCGGTAAAACATCAATACAAATGCTTGGAACCACAACTGCTAGCAAAGAAACAATTTTTTCACTGTGTATGCTTTTAATTTGCACTCGCACACGATCAAACGATTTAGCTGGTGATTTTCGTTGACTACCGAAGGGAAATATACGCAAATTAATTGTATCAAACAATTTTATCCCAAGCTTGGAAACTACACTTTCTGTAATGTATGTTCGCTGACTTCCACCATCTATAATCAATCGCACGGCTAACGCAGCGGTACTAGAAGGTGATGTCGACATCACAAGAGCACGGGCCGTTTGCAAAAGTATATCGGGATGCTGGCATGAAACTGAACACAAATTAGCAGAGTCTGATGAAGCTGTTGGCGTTTCTTCGCGTGCGCGCGTTCGATTCCTTGAAATAAATGTTTTGTATGATGGATCACACATTGAAGTGGAATGTCTCCCGTTGCACTTTGCACACTTAATATTTTTATTAGCACATTCTCGTGAGCTATGTCCCTTACCTGTGCATCGAAAACATCGCCCTGCTCTTTTCAAAATTTCCTTTCTTTGTTGTAGTGAGATAGAGCTGGAACATTTATGTGAAGAATGATGATTTGAATTGCAAAAGCAGCAACCTCGCGTCATTCCGTCAGTAGTCATAAGCCCTGCGGCAGATTTTATGATTTTTGGATGTGAAACTGTTGGCGACGCAGCCGGTGATGCCGTAGAAGATGATCGCTCCAGGGACTCCACTTCCTTTTTTAAGAATTTTAGTATTATTCTTAATTGCGAATCATCGCAAATACTTGATGAGGAATCGTCGTCTAGGGATGCGGCAACATCCTGACGACCGCTGTTAGAGGCATCATCCGCATCGTTTAAATTATTTGCGTTTCTGTAGTAATCGGCTGCTAGTTCTCTGGGCATGCATCGCAGTAGCAGGGGTTTGAGCATTACGGAGTATTTTGAAGATGGCACTCTTAATGATGTCAGAGACCTTGTGTGCATGGTCACATCATTGTATAGTTTACGCAATCCACCAACATCCTTTCGAGATGAAACCGTTTGTAGGGCTGTAAGCTGTTGCATCGTATAATCAATCAGCTTACCGTTATCTCCATATTCTTCCTGTAGCATGGATATGGCAGCCGCATAATTCTCGTCAGATGGGATGAATCCCGCTATAGAATCCGCTGCCTTTCCCGTTAAATGATGTCGAAACTGTCAAACTGTGGAGTCATTCAGTGTTGTGAATATTTGGTTTCCGTGTTTTGAGTGTTTTTATACTAATTATTTAACTCTTCTTTTCGAATTTTAATCCACTTATCTTTTTTATTGTGAAATTGTGTTTTTGTGACAGTGCATTCTATTTTTTTTCTTTGTTTTCGAATTGTGGTGCTCCGTGTTGTGTTGCGTCTGTGCGCCTGAAACAAGGTGGGTGATCGTGTCTATTACCCGTCTATATTTTTAATTTTTCTTAATAATTAATTTTTTATTGTTTAGTTTTGTGTCGAAGCCTTTTTTCTTTATTTTTATTTATTTTTAATCTCTTTTTTTGTAGGTTAGAATTTGCCTTGTATACATTTTTGTGGTGTCACCTAAATGTATGCAACGTTTTGCAATTACTTTTTTTTGTTGTTTTTCAATATTGGTTCTCAAACTTTTTTTTTCCTTTTTCTTTTTTAATTTTCTTTTTTCTTTTTTTATTTTTCAAATTCTGTCATTTTCTTCACAATTAATTTTTATTTATTTATTTATTTATTATATATATTTTTTATATTAATTTATATATATATAATTATGGCGGACAATCAACTGTGCAAAAGGTGCTTCTCGGAAATCGCTCGTGATGGGATTTCCTGTGACGGGGTTTGTGGAGGCGTTTTCCACCCTTCCTGCCTTAATAGCAAGGTCAGTAGCAAATCGTCGGCTCCTAGAGGGCGTACTTGCGGCGAATGCTCTGACATTAAACCCTGTCATGTGCTGAGATTGGTGAAGGACATCTCTGACGTTTTTCTCGTTGGTCACGAAAAGGTCATGGATCGTCTTAACTCTTTCTCCAGTAACATCTTGCACTTTCAAATGTTAGCCGATGACGTCCAGTCTATCAATGTTCGGCTTGACACGTTGTCTGACACTCTGGGCTCTGCTGTGGCCAATACGGGTTCCTTGATTGAGAAATTTGAGAAAATTTCTTCCCGAGTTGCAACAGCTCTAGAGTCGTTAGACGACATACATTCGGCGTTACTTAATCCGGTCGCCACTTCTTCCTCCTGCACTTCTAGCTCCTCGGCTTCTGTCCATCCCATATTGGACGATATCAAAAGGAATACAAAACGTGTAAGGGTTGATATTGAATCGCTGTCATCAGCAGTGATTCAAAATCACAATGCCCTGAGCTCTCTGTCCTCAAGATTGGAGAGCGTCGTTGCTTCCAATAAGACCTCCTCAGCGACGGTAGAATCTGATGACGCCCTGCAGGTTGAGGAGCAGCCTTTGCCTTTACCCTGCCCCGTGGCTACTTCTCGTTCGGAGAATGTCTGCTTGCCTCAGGAGGCCGTCAATCCAACTGTACCTAGTACAAAGGCGCGTCGTAAAAGTCGCAGGAAAAATCGAGATCGCCAAGCCGTCATTGGTGACGGTGTCACCTTGAGTTCCTTGCCCCACGTTCCAGAGACTGAGTCGACCTCTAGGCCGGTCTCGGTATCCACCTCTTTGCCTCTAATAGTGGCCAACCACCCGGTCACTGAAGCTACAGCTCCCCAAGAACCGTGCACCCCCCTAGTTACGATACCGAGACCTTTAGATATCTTTATATCACGGTTCTCTCCTCAAACTACGACGGAGTCTGTTTGTGAATATTTAAGGAAAAAATCTATAGACCCTGGAACTGTTTCATGCAGAAAAGTCAACAAGGCTTCCAAGCCTGTTGCTTCTTTCGTTTTGTCTGCACCGCCCGTTATTGCCGAGACTCTTTTAGATCCTGGTTTCTGGCCTGCTGGTGCTCTTACCAAGCTCTTTGTTCCGCGTACCCGTACTCGTGCACATCACTCAAACGTTTCCATTCCGAGAACACAAAGGATGTCAAAAAACTTGAGACCCTCTCCCTCTACTACCAAAACGTAAGGGGGACAAGATCAAAAACTAACGACATCCTTCAGGCATCGATGGCTAGCGGGTTCGATGTCATAGCGTTCACGGAAACCTGGCTTCACGAAGGCATTCTTAATGCTGAACTCTTCGATTCCTCCTACCAAGTCTTTCGGAGGGACCGTCACACTGACTCGGAAGCTCGCGGGGGTGGCGTACTTCTTGCTTGCCGCAGCCACCTTAATTGTAACCCAATTTCGCTTCCTAGTTTCTCCAACCATTTGGACATTGAGCTTGTCGCTCCCACGATTTCTTTTTCAAAATCAAAACTCTTGCTGTTGTGCTGCTATATCCCACCAGATATGATAAGCACACTTGACGATGGGGGTATGATATTCTCATCTCCTGTATTGATCATATCCTGAATATGATGAACACTGGTGATGAATTACTTCTTCTTGGCGACTTCAATTTACCCAATATTCAGTGGGTATTTGACGAAGCTGACGATAACTACCTCCCCGAAGGCAATTTTAATTCTAAGGAATCCTGTTTTCTCAATTCCTTATTCTCACTTGGCCTTAATCAAATGAGTGGTGTGACTAATATGTTAGGGAGACAGTTGGATCTTGTATTCTTTACTGACTCAGGAAACATGATTGTTGAACCCAGTCCAATAGTCATGACGTCCGTTGACAATTATCACCCTCCTCTCTCGCTCAATTACTGCTTGAACTCAAAGAACAATCCTTGTCCGGAGGCGGTAACCCATTCCTTCAACTTTAAGAAAGCTAACTTTAATGAACTCTCATCTAAGCTTGCCTTGATTGATTTCAACAGCTTACTTTCCGCAAATGAGCTGGATGTCGATGTGGCACGGTTTTATACCGTACTATATGAAGCTATTGCTTCATGTGTACCTTTTGAGCCCCAAAAATTGCGCAGTTCTACTCCACCGTGGTACAATAATGAGCTGAAGCATTTAAGGAATCAGAAAAATAGACTCTGGAAGACCTATTTAAAAAGGAAGGATTCTCCGAGTCTTATTACATTTACTGATTGCTATAACAGATTTCGTTTACTCTCTTCTGCTCTGTATGGCGAATATCTCAGCAGCATGAGGGACCAGGTTTATACTGATCCTAGAAACTTCTTTAAATTTGTAAACTCCAAGAAATTGAGTCGGTTCAACGTAGGTTCGTTCGATTCGCATTGAATCACCTTCCTTGGGAAGACCCTTTAATTCTTCCACCATATGAATACCGACTTAAGTTACTCAACTTAAACACACTCCACAAGCGTCGTGAGGTGGCCGATGTTGTTTTCGTTCACCAGCTTCTTAATGGACGTGTCGAATCAGGTTTTCTAAGGCGCCGTGCGTCGTTTAGAGAGAGCCGATACAATCTGAGAGGACCCCGCTCTTACACATCAACTCCTCTAACACCAATTATGGCCGATTTGAGCCTGTTAATCGCATGTTCATTAATGTAAATAAAAATATTAATGTTTTTAGCGTAAGCACTAACAAAGACCTGCTTAAAAGGAGTCTATTTGTTGTCTCATGACTGTTTATGTGTTTCGCATGCAATTTTTATTGGTACTCAATCTTTTATGTTTGCATGTCTCAGCTGAGCCACGGCAGTGGTAAATATTTCTCAGCCCTGCTGGGAAGTGCGCCTTCTGCGTTAGAAGGGAAACTCTATATATGTATATATATACATATATATTTATATATATATATATGTATGTATGTATGTGTATGTATATATAGATTTTCATGCTTAGCTGAAAAGTGCGCCTTCTGTGCTAGAAGGGTTAACTCTTGAGGATAAAAAAAAAAAAAAGATAATTAAATTTGTCAGCTCCTGACAAATCTGGCCGTTCATGCACGGCTGTGCGAAAACGTTCCCAGAATGGGATCCACTCCTTGAAGTTCCCTGAAAATGTTTTAAGGGCCAAATGTGGAAGCTTCGCGCCTGTGAGAATGCCAAATTTGCTTTCCTGAGATGACGGCATTGCTGCGGAACTCCATTCACGGTTGCGAGTTTGCTCTAACCTCTTGAGCCTTACCTGTAAGCGACTAATGAGGCTAACTGCCTTATCCTCATACTCGGCAATCGCTTCGCTTTCCTTTTGGAAATCTTCAAACTTTATAGAAGGTCGCAATGCTGCGTTGGCCTGAAGAAGCGATTCTCTTACGGCAGTAATGCGTTGGAGGTAAACGCTGCATTCTTCCTCGATGGTGTCTAAATTAGAGCCTTCACTTATTTGCGATTCCGCAGACGTTAAATATTCTTGCGCGGCGTTCGTTATTTTCGTTAACTGCGCTCGATAAATTCCTCGACTCACGTTATCCATTTTTTATTTATTGTGTTTTATTAACAAACCGATTATTAAATGTCTCCGTCCCGGGTTTCGGCACCAAAAAGTATAAATAATTTGCGAGGGAATAATAAAATACAACCGTTATAATTTTAGTCTATTTATTTGGAAAAAGAGTTAAGCTATCACCGCCGTTGTTATCGCAAGAATAATTGTTTCGAGCAAGTCCTTTCTATTTTATATCAGGAGCTGGGGTTACCAGCTCCGGAATATTTTTCACAATATTAATTATTTTATATTATATATTTCGTATTGTGTACTATGTACAATGTAATATGTACTATATACTATGCTTTATGTACAATGCCCTATGTACTATGTATTGATCACTATATACTATATAAATTATGTACTAAGTATTTTGTGTTATGTACTAGTACTATATACTATGTGCTAAGTATTATGTACTTTGTACTATATACTAAGAACTATGTACTATTTATTTATTTATTTGCGAAACAAGGCACACTTACATTTAAGTATACAAAATTAAATTAATTATAAAATTATGGTAGTCAGGTACAGGTATAGCTAGCTATAGTTTGAATATACAATATTATCATGCCATGCAACATCTATATCATTATGTACTATATGTACTATATCCTATGTACTGTGTATTATGTACTATATACTATGCATTATGTAGTATGTATGTTGTATTATGAATTATATATATTATGAATTATTACGTTGTTGTTTTTCTTATTTTATTGCAACAGTAAGTAACAATAAAATAAACTAAAAAGGAATATTCATAAACAAAATTTATTAACCCTTATTCTGCTGCAATATTAAGATAGATTTGGAAATATAGACTGGCCATAAAAGTTTTCACTTCCAACGTGTGGTCCTATGCACACTAATTTTTTTATTGCCTATGTTCATCATACTGGGAAGTTGATCGTGTGGACCGAAGGGGTCAAACCCACATCCCAACTAGTTAAATTATTTACATTTATGGTTGTTTACATATTTATAAAGGGACCTAAGGGCGTCCTGGCTATGCTGCGCCTCACCGCCGCGGGGACGTTATTAACGCCACTGAGTAGAAGTAATTGCAATTAAGTGGTATTTGGAAAATTTGTTAGATTCACCTTCTTACGAATGCTCTGAAAATTAGCTCCTTATTTTCCAAGACTCAGTATACTCCGGAGAAGTAGGATAGGTCATCTTTGAAGGACAATATTACATTGTCAGCGATCTGAGGTTATTTTATTTATATTACAAAATCGTCCCATTATGAAAAAGGCCTTACACTACCAAATCGATTGAAGTTCTTTTTAATTTTCTACATACTCTTTTACCGCATATTGCATGCCCTTGCCGAAATAGCACTACCGTATATGATAAAAACAAACCTCTACGGCGATGCGGAAATTAGTTCTTTTTCAAAAAAATCTGCTTAACCTAAACTAATTTTGAATGAAAAAACCAACCCCTAAAAATTCACTTAAGTTACTCTTATTATATTCCCAAAGACATTAAGAATAATTCCTCGTTAAGGTGAATTTTATATAAAGGTAAAAGAAGTGCCGTCATTTCTTATTTTCCAGGGTCCTTGTTGTATTCAACAGCCGAGATATACACCATTGTGGAAAATTGCTGTTAAAGGGTCAAAAGAATTAGGATTCTTCACTTCATCATGCCAAATGCTAAAAAAAAGAAAGGAGAACGAGAGAGGCCAGTGTACCCTTTAAAAATAACTCCACTTGAACCTTTAATTGGGGAAACACAAACGTCAACAATTTAGAAGAAGGTCAGACATCATTAATTAGGGAAAAGAGATAAAAACCCCCGGCCACCAATGGAGATAGACAATCAATTTCAAAGGCATTCTCTCTTGGTGGTGAAGTGGTTTTGAAAAGTGAATGAGGGTTTAAGGATGTACAGCAGACTCCAGCTCCCAATATCCTTTTTTTTTGTCTGTGCTACGCAATTTTCACCAATTTTAATTGATTAAAAACCTTAGGTTTGGAAAATTCCTCAATAATTCCGTAAAAAAGGCGGCTTTTGTCCATTTTCCAATATTCTTCATGTAACACCTTCGAGAGTTGGTTTTTACAAAATGGATGTTGTTGCGGTTAAAGCAGGGTACAAAAAACAGCCCACCCTCTAATCGTATCTGGGATACATAAGGTGTCTACTTATCGATCGATCTGTTAACCCTCTTCCCTTGGTTTGGGAAAATTTCACCACACGTACTCTCATATATTTTGCAGCCAGAGAGTTCAAAATCCCCGACTCTGGTGCCTTTATCGTTTCGTCATTTTTTAACAACCCTTAACATCGCACCACCAAATAACCATTCTGGCAACGAGAAGAAAATAGGGGTAGAATCCAATTGCTTCTCGCTCTGGTGTCATGGTCCCCCTTAGAAATATCAAAATGTCGACTCGGATGACAGATATGTGACGGAGTCAGCACTTTTGGTTTATGTCATCGTCGAATTAATATGTTCGTATCTTATTGACAGTATGATTAGGGGATGGTCTACTGCTTCAAATGGGGAGATGTTTATGTTATTAGATTTCCGATATATTCCCCCCGAAACTCCGGCAACGGCATGGACACAGCCCCAATTTGTATACACTCGGTGGTGGTGAGGCTGTAGGACTGAACTTTGACTCAGCGAATTCAGCCGATCCTTGAATATTCTTTTTTTATTTCCCCTGAATCCTTGTGATGGAGTCTCGTGTAAACAATATTCGACAGTCTGGAATACATAAAAAGATTTGAATTTATTGTAAACGTTATCGGGGGATTTAAAAGAGAAAATAATAATAATAAAAAATAAAGTTTCGCTATAAATATTTTTTGAGTTTTGGGTTATTCTTGGCATTAAAATGGATATGAATAAGAATACTTTCATAAACTGCGGATGCTTGATGTGGAGCTTAAGGGGGATTTTTGCCTAGTTTAAGGAATACTTCTGCTATGATTGTTTAGGGCACCACGACCAAAAGGTACAAGAATATTTCTACTCCGCTGTTTCACATAGCTAAAAGGAAGCTTTCAGGAATCACGTCAGCAGAGAATTTCACGGAAACTATAAAGAAGCATTTTTTACATGCCTGTTTTCCCTTTTACACAAATTTTATTGTGAATAAGGACTTGATTTTTTTGTGAAGAATTATTTCTCTTACAATAATTATTACTCTTAAAATAGCAAGTTGTTAAACTCACAACGATCGTTCTCAATACAAATCTAATAAATGTCAGAACGATCATATCAATGATACAGTGGCAGTGATTAACCATCAACGGATTAGAGTGGAATAACATTTAGTATATGAAAATATGCACCTGCCTTACCTGTACCGTACTGATAGAGGAACGATCACCACCTACAACATTGGGGCAATTTAAAATATAAAATTGGCTAATACAATCGAGGTACTCCTTTTCAGGTGAGGTTAGTATAAGGCTAATAATTTCACCCGTTAACCTAGCCTAGGAAACAACAAGCCTTTTTTTTATATGAAAAAACCAAGCTTAGGTGTAACCCTTTATACTACCAGTCCGTCATGTCGTGCAGTTCATTTCATGGTGCAATGTCCAGTAGTAAGCTTGGTTTGAAGAATAGAGGAGAATAGGAAAGGTTAGAGGGGGTCTGGAGGGTGTAGAAGAAAATGTCGATGAACCTCACGCTTGAACTTTAAGGTGTTGTACGAGTTCGGAAATACTGACTGCGGGAGATTATTCCACAGTCGAGTTGTTCTATTCATAAACGAACTTCTAAACCGTATTGTGCGTGAACGAGGGGGCTGTAGGGTATGGGGGTGAGCCGAGCGGGCTAGTCTTGTGTTGCGGGAAAAGTATTGCCGTGCAGGCAGGAGGTCCTGAATTTCAGTGGAACAGTCGCCATGGTAATAGCGATAAAGAATGGAGAGGGCTGCTACATTCCTACGGTGGCTTAAGGTGTCTATGGAGGCGCGAAAGGTGCCATCACCAATGAGTTTGAGGGCACGATTTTGCACCTTGTCGAGACAAGCCAGGGTGGTTTTTGGGGCGCCTGCCCAGATGATGAGGATCGAAACTGAAAACCTACTTTTGTCAAGAGAGGAGGCCTATGTTAGTAGGGATCTGAGTATTTTCTTATGGGATGCCTTGTTGAGGGAAGGGGAGAAACAGGAGCTATGCCTATTGAAAACGATACAGAATCTGTGGACGGGCTCGTTCCTGGCGTAGTCGGTACGGTGTGGATATTCACTAAGTAATTTAGTGTGTCGTGTGTGTCGGACTACATCATTGAATTTGATCTTGTCCAACAGTAACTGCACTTGAAGTTTTCCACTTAGGACATGAGGGGCAATACAAGATATGAGCAGCCTTCTCCTGCCAGATAACGGCATGTAATCAAACACTTTGAACCTGTCCAAGTAGTGCGCTATGGTTTGGTAGTCATCGTGGGGTCGATTTTTCAGGGCGAAAAGGAGAAATCTCTTTTCAACAGATTCGATCCTGCTGCTTACTTAGAATATATGATCCCAGACAGGACACGCTTATTCCAGGATAGGGCGGACTTAAAGAACAGAAGAGTGTTTTTGTGACTCATTCATTACCGAATTCTTTGGCTGTCCTCTTTATGAAACCAAGAAGCTTGTTGGTTTTGGCAGTAATATCGACCTGATCGACCTGATTCAACATTAATGCCGTTGAGATAATAGTACTGCTTCTGGGTATTTTTTGCACGGGAGAAGGTGATTGAATGACGTTTGCTGGTGTTAAGTTGCAATTTGTTCGTGGTACAGCAGTCTTGTAAGGCATTCAGTTTCATCTCCATGAAGGAAGCATCAGTTTGGGTTTTAATGACGCTATTAATTTTGAGACCATCCGCGTAGAAGAGATGTGGAATATTTATTAGTTTTTCCGTTAGATCGGAGATGAAAATATTGAAAAAAAGAGGACCAAGATGACTATCCTGAGGAACGCCAGAGGTTCTTTCGATCTCATTCGATAGAAATCCTTGGAATCTGATAACCTGTGCTCCTCCGTTTAGATATGATTTTAACCACTCCAGGGCAAAACCTGCTGGTTCAAATTTTAATAATTCCGCAATTAAAATGTCATGGTCCACTCTATCAAACGCCTTGCTGACATCAGAGTACACAGAGTGGGTATATGATCCGGTATCGAAAAGCTTTTATTTTGTTTATCTTTTGCAATTGCCTTTTCCCGAGAGTTGCTTTACCAAAGCAGTCCCCCAAATAAATTCTATCCACTTCCAAAGCTGCTTGTCCTCTATATCGAACGAGAGCCAGACTATTGAGTATGCTAATGTCACATTTTATGGGCATGAAGATAATTGCCCGTTTTCTTTTTTATATAAAATTTATGAAAAATCCAGGGAAGCTCGCTTGAGAGTGCTCCAAGTGCACTCCCCTGTGCAGCGCTCCCAATTTTTCCCACTGGGAATCACAATTAAGCTTTTATACGCCTTATATTATCTTGATCTGTATGTGTGTAGTGCAAACAAATCTTGCAACTTGATTTTGAACATACGTATAGTTCGCATGACAATACAATCTGACCATTTTGTAAAAAAATCAAGATGGCGGTTCCAAGATGGCAGTCGAATTCTGCAATTGGGCTCCCCGACCCCCGACATGGGTATAACATGAAAGTGTGTGACAAGTAGAATACAGTTCGCTATGTGGCGTCATTCAAAGCCCAAAATGGAGAATTTCGTTTCATATTAAATAAGTTTTTTTTTTAAATTCGTCCGAAAATACGCAAATACCTATTTAGCTACTGCTTCGATATTTTGCGAAGGCGCGGCGGCGTGTTATACTTCGCAGAATGAATTTAAAAAAAAGAATCATTCTGGCAATACGTACGCTGCGTCGTCGATTAAACGATACTACGGCAGCGTGTCATACTTATCATAAAGGTAGGTTCATACACAACGATTTAGTTTTATAACTGGTCTGGCGCAAGTTGAATTGTGTAAATAAACTGAGTGAAAATTACCTCCATTAGTTATTGCGAATTATATTAATACTTATCTACGCGTTATATTATGTTACATTGATTATGATAAGGTCGGAGGAGCAAGTGGTCGAACATCACCGAGACATATTTGGTACAATCCAAACATTTTAGATTGTACAAGCCGAACAGGTGAGTTCACACGCAACGATCTATTTGTGCTGTGTAGACCTACTTTAATAAAATCCAATCAGAATGGATCTAGAAAGAAAGAATCACTTTTGAAGTCGGTGCCAGGTAGTAGTTGACTTTCATTGCCCAAACTCTTGCTTATGCCCTTTGTTAAAGATAGAGCTCCTTTGCTCTAACTGTAAGGGGTAGTCAAAGTGAAGCACCTTGACTTATTGTTGTGTGTGCACAAGTACTTGAACCTGTACACTAAATCGCTGTGCCTCAATCAGACTCTCCTGAGGTAGAAATAAAAATAGTCTTAATTTCACAGTGATTGATCACTAAAAAACTCACTCTTTATTAATCAACCTTCCATTTATACATACAAGAATTGCTTGAATAAACAATCATTAAAAAAGGCGCCAGCATTTAAGGTTCATTGATCATTTAAAGTTCATTGCTTACAATTTTGCTGATGGCGCAATAATCTACAATTATACTGAAAGTGAAAATGTACTTTAATTTTACTGATCGTGCAATTAAATTTATTGCAGGTAATGACCGATGGAAAAATGCAGTGTAATGAATTTATGACAAAGTGTGCAAGTTTTCTTAATGTTTACGTTTTATTCAAATAATTAAAGCTAGAATCTAATCTAATGGCTTATGTTCTAACTTTTCTTTTGTTTTTGTTTCTTGTTAATTCTGTTTCTTGAATTTAATTTTTAATTTAATTTCTTTTTATCATTCATTTTTCAATTTTAATATTTTATTTTAAATTTTTGTTTAATTTCATATTTTATTTTATCTTCATATACTCCTTTTTTTCGTTATGTATTCATGCTATTCGGCGAAATTTTCATCTCCTTTTTTCTGCTCCGCATATCCGCTTCTTGATGATGTTCGTTGTTTCGTGTTGTTAAGTCTCAATGTCGTTTGATTTTAGTGGCGAAGATCGAGTGAGAACTTTGGTCAAAATTTTTAGTGCAAGATATGATGGTTTCAATGCTTGTTTAATGAACTCGCGAGGTATTAGACCGAAAATTTAAGAACTTAACGAGATATTTATTAATTCAGGTGTGCATGCGCTTTTAATCTGTGAAAGTTGGCTCAACAATTCTATTCCCTCCTCTACGGTTTCCATGGATGGTTTCAAATTATTTCGTAGTGATCGTCAAGGTCGCGTCGGCGCGCCGGTGTGGCGATTTACTTGCGTGATAATTTAAAGTCAAAAATTGTTGGTTTCTCTAAACAACCTGGAATTGACTTTTTATGTGTCGAAGTTTCTTGCTCTGTCGATAAGCTCCTACTAGGCTGTGTGTACTCTCCTGCTGGCAAGTTTAATTCTAACAATGCTAAAGAATTTTATGATACTCTTGAGCACCTGTCCAGTGGGTATAAATGCATACTGGTAGGTGGTGATTTTAATGTCAACTTATTAGAAAATTCTTCCCTACAACAATCTTTCCGGTACTTTGTGCAATCCCTTGGTTTGGACTCTGTGAATGTGCTTCCTACTTACTTTAATTGTAGATCACCTTCCCTGCTTGACCTATTTCTCACAAACGATATCGATTCCCTTCTTTTTTTTAACCAAATCTCTCCGCCCAGTTATCTCGCATGTCATAGGCCGCGTTTATGCCCAAGTTAATTTAACTGAGTTAGGCAAGTTAACAACGGCATAAACACCAATTTTTTTAACGCTGTTAGCTAACTTATTTCTGCTTTTTGACTTAGCTAAAATGTAGCACAACTCAATACTGTCAAAATAGATTGATGTTTGCTCATAAATTTTTGTTTTAAGCAAATAATTTAGAAGACATTCTTTTTATTATTAATTTTTTAGCTTTTTGTTATTTGTGAAATGAGAAATGTTATTATTTTTGCTTGTTATTAGTTGTAAAATGTGAATTATCAAATGGCCTGCTAGAACCGGTGCTAAGTTAACAGTGCTAGTTTAACAGAGTTAAAGTAACTCGGGCATAAACGCGGCCATTGATTTAATGTCGATTCCCCACTGGCGAAAACTTTTACCTATCGTGATTTCTCTAATATTGACCAAGAATGTCTTGACTTTAGATGTCGTAGTTTACCATGGACTGACATTTTCTCAATGACTGATGTTGATGAGAAAATTGCTAAGTTCAATAGAACTGTATGATGAGTTTGTGCCTATCAGAAGTAAAATTTGCTTAGCTAAATCCAAACCTTGGTTCACTGATGAAATTAAATCACTTATTGTTGAAAGGGAGTTTTTATATAAATTATTTCTAAAAGTAAAAAGTGATGTTGCAAGGAGATCTTTTAAACGCCTTAGGAATCTTGTTGTTGCTAAAATTAAGGAAGCTAAACGAAATTATTATAGCCGTAAGCTTGACCCCTCTCATTCAGTGAAAACCGTGTGGAACAATTTGCGCAATTTAGGTGTACACACTAAGAATGAAGCCACTATTCACAACCTCAGTCTTGAAACTCTTATCCAGCACTTTATATCTAACCAAACGGCAGAGCATGCTAATATCCCTGTTACTGCTTCTTCTGGAGGCTTCTACTTTCGTTGTGTTGATTCCCTTGAAGTCATCACTGCCCTTAAATCGATCAAATTTAAAGCAGCCGGTAGCGATAATATTTCACCTAGGTTTCTAAAAATGCTACTACCTAACTTACTGCCTATTCTGACTCACATATTCAACTCCTGTATTACGGTATCAAAGTTTCCTAAGTGTTGGAAACACGCTTTAATTACACCCATTCCCAAGTGTCCCTCTCCTGTTAGCCCCTCTGACTATCGACCCATTAGTATACTCCCATTCTTAGCAAAACTGCTGGAAAAGATGTTATGCATCCAAATACATACTTGAATATGGCGAACGACTTCGTTTTATAAATGCGTGGCAATCTGGTTTCCGCAAATACCACAGCTGCGAAACTGCTCTCCTTAAAGTCACGAATGCTATTCGTGCTTCTCTTGATGAGCATCGCGTGTGCTGTCTATTGTTGCTTGATTTCTCAAAAGCCTTCGATAGCGTTAATCACACTTTGCTCTCTTCACAAGTCCACTTTTCTCAAACAGCCCTTAAACTTCTGCATAGCTTCTTAACGCACCGGTCTCAACAAGTTAAACTAGGTGCCTGCAGTTCTTCAATTGCCCAACTTAGCTCGGGAGTCCCTCAAGGTTCCATTCTCGGACCACTTCTGTTCAGCATTTTTATTAATGATCTTCCTTTAGTGGTAAAAGACTCCATGATCCAAATGTACGCTGATGATGTTCAACTTTATATATCTGCACCAAAAAGCCAAATCGTTTCTTCTGTTGAGAAGATTTCGGCAGATTTACGCCGCATTTCGCGCTGGTCGACGTTGAACCTACTTCAATTAAATCCATCGAAGTCCCGTTGTATATATTTCTCTCACACTCCCATCTCTCGTCCCACTCTGCCAGAAATCGTTTTGAATGGGGTTCCTCTCACTTCCGTTGAAAAAGTAAAAAATCTAGGAGTTGTTCTGAATAGCAGTATGACCTGCTGCGACCACATCACTCTCATTATTGGCAAAAAATATGGCCTTCTGTCAAAACTTAGGCACCACTGTGGTTTGCTCAAAAGGTCTGTCGGTTTGAATTTAGTGAAAGCCTTACTCCTCTTACGCACGCCGCACATGCCCACACTCGCACTCGTACACGACACTGCGCCAATGTGGTACTGACATTGGTGGACACGTGCTTGTCCGCATTTACTAACACGAGTCGCACATCAGTCCGACAATCCGACGATGGTAACGACTTTTGGGAAAAAACTGGAAGAGCTCTTACATGTTCAGAAGGAAGACATAAAAGACATAAGGAAGATTTAAATAACTTCCGAGCGTTCAGACGAAAAATTCAAAAGCTATTTTAGACCGACTAGGAATGGATTTAAAGAAGTACGATTCTTTCCAAATAGAATCTGCTAATCGTATATTCATGTAATCTGGATGCTTAACGTCGGGTAAATTTTTTCGCTTCGAACTGCTAATTGAGCTCCGCCATCATGGCAAACACTCGTGCCACACTCGAAATTAGTGTCTCGGCCACCTAGCCGACACGCGCTACACGCTCATGTCCGCGCCGAAATCGACACGTGAGAGCAAATGCGGAGTTCGGTACTGGGCCATAGGTTTCAAATACTGCCACTCGCACGCGGCTCGTGTCGACCAATGCGAGTGTGGGCATGTGCGGCGAGCGTTACTGGTCTATCCATTTTTCCGTCTTTAGACTCGTCTTGTGCGAGAAAGCTCGAAGTAGCCTTTAATGATTGCGTGCGCTTTGTATTATAACTTGCGCCGATTTGATCATATATCACCTTATCGAAATTCCGTTTTAGGTTGCTCCATTAGCGTTTACCGTGAATTTAGGATTTTGCTTGTGCTTCACGACATCCTGAACCATCGCAAACCCGCATACCTCAACCAGTTCGTGCAGCTTTCACAGTCACTTAGAAATAAAAATTTGATTATTCCGCGTTTTCGCACTTTAATTGGACAACGTTCTTTCTTCGTCTTCGTGGCTCTACTATGGAACTGTCTCCCGGTTGAATTGCAACGTATCGATTCAGCGGGCATTTTCAAGAAGCGTCTCTTCGAACATTTAGTTAATAGAGCGGTAAGAGCATGAATATAGGAAAATAAAGTAAATCTTGTTTGTGGATTCTTTATTCTTTTTTTTATTCTTTTTTATTGTCTCTTTCTTTTGTCAATTATTTTAACTATTTTTAACTTCCCAGTATAGGAAGTTATTGTAATCGGTCCGAAAATCGAAATCGAAAATTTCAACGTATTTTCATCTTTCAAGGTCCCAGGAGCATTTTAAGCAAAAAATTGGGAGGAAGTATGTGTGTGTGTGTGTGTGTGTATGTGCGTACGGATGTGGTCATTTTTTCCTGCACGATATCGCGCGAACCAAAACTGATATCGGCTTCGTTGAGGTGTTGTTCGAAGCGTATTAACCGAAATATGATCTGAAAAGATTTTCATGAAAATCGGTCCAGCCGTTTTTTTGTTTGAGCGACGTAAGTGATTTTTGTACCTGCACGATATCGCCCGAACCACGAAAGATATTGACTTACTTGAGGTGCCGTTCGAAGCGTATTATCGACAATACTATCTGAAAAGATTTTTATAATATTCGGTCCAGCGGTTTTTTGGTTTAAATGACTTAAGTGATTTTTGTACCTGCACGATATCGCGCGAACTATAAAAGATATCGGCTTAGTTGACGTGCCGTTCGAAGAGTATTAACCAAAATATGATCTGAAAAGATTTTCATAAAATTCGGTCGAGCCGTTTTTTTTGTTTAAGCGGCGTAAGTGATTTTTGTACCTGCACGATATGGCCCGAACCACAAAAGATGTTGACTTACTTGAGGTGCCGTTCGAAGCGTATTAGCGACAATATAATCTGAAAATATTTTTATAATATTCGGTCCAGCGGGTTTTTGGTTTAACTGACTTAAGTGATTTTTGTACCTGCACGATACCGCGCGCACTAAAAACTATATCGACTTCATTGAGGTGCCGAAAAACATTAATACATCAATTTTATATACATTTTCGTCATCCTAATCTTGTAAGTGCGCACATTAAGTTTGACATTTTAGCGAAAATATTGATAAACAATTGTGACAAATTCTCAGTATTATGCATATATTCTATATTGCCTATTGTTCATTTATTATTAAATTATCCAATCATAATATTCAACATCCATCATACTGGGAAGTTGATCGTGTGGACCGAAAGGGTCGAACCCACATCCCAACTAGTTTTACTAGTTCTGAAAAAATTCAAATTGAATCCAGTAGATTCCCATAAAAATTTAGATCCGTGACTTTGGCTGAATATAATATGACTTTTTTGCATATTTGCACAATGTTTAAAATAGCAAAAATTTCTGTTTCGTCACTATTGCATCAGCCCGACGATATATACTGTGTACTATGTACTACATATATTTCCTATGAACTATGCACTATGTATTTATTACTATATATTAACTACTATTTTTACTAAAAACTACATTATCCCAGTCATCCATCGTCCGATCTTTGTGCGATAAGTTTAAGACAAATAGTTTTATTTCCAAAACATTGCAACACATTTTGGAGTGAGTGCATATAAGTAACAATAAAATAAACTTTAACAGAATATTCATAAATAAAATATATTAATCCTTATCGTCCTGTATTAAGATTGATTTGGAAATTTAGACTAGCCATAGAAGTTAACACTTCTAAAAAGTGGTCCCACGCACACTCATTTTTTCATAAAAAACAGTTTCGCCTCTTGACTTTCTACTTCTACATTTCTAGTTTTATCCATTTAGGACATAAACGCTTTTTCATTGCACTTAGTACACTGCTTAAATGCTGTGAAAAAGTTGGTTAAGATTCTGCAATCTTGTAATCGTGGGCCATTCCGCGTTGACAGCCACCCCCTCGGCTAAAAATCTTAAGCAAGCCGCTAACTTGCACTCTGGCGAAATTGATGAAGAAGTGGTCAATTTCTTTTTTCAATTCTTCCAAAACGTACTAGAATGCTGGCTTGTTTTTAATTTATATATATATATATATATATATATATATATATATATATACATACATATATATATATATATATATATATATATACATATATATATATATATATATATATATATATATATATATATATATATATACAGGGTGTCCCACATAAACTTACAAAGCGGCCGGCTGTGGATAGGTCTTGGATAGACGAACAAAAAATCGTATGGGTGGGGGGGGGGGAATCGTAACGGTTTAGCCGCTAGGGCGTTTTGAAGTTTTTTTGCTAGAGTTTTACATATCACCCTGTATTTTTGTAACCGTTTAACCTATATTCATGGTTATGGTACCAGTGCACGCAGAATTCCTCCACCTATCTACAACGGTAAAAATAATGGAGTTATGAATCGCCAAAGTCAAAATTTTGTTATTTTTTCACTAAAATTTCAACTAAAACCACCTTTTTCTCCAAAAAATACGTGATAAACCAATATTTTTGTTTTTTTAAATTGGAAAGTTTGGACAATTTCCTATGAATAATGTATAAAACTTTTACGCTAGGGCCTTTACTTTTGAAGTTGCAAGCAATTTTAATGATAAAATTTGCCTAATTTGGTGCTTATTTGGTACTTTTCGATAAAGCTCAGATGGAAAAGTACTAAAGAAGGACGAAATACAGCCAATTTCAACATTAAAAATGCTTATAACTTCAAAACTGGAGGCCGTAGCGTATAAGTTGTATTACATTATTCATAGGAAATTGTCCAAGCTTTCCAATTTTTTTAAAAAAAATATTGGTTTATCACGTATTTTTTGGAGAAAAAGGTGGTTTTAGTTGAAATTTTAGTGAAAAAATAACAAAATTTTGACTTTGGCGATTCATAACTCCAAAAGTTGGTAAGATAGGACCATTATTTTTACCGTTGTAGATAGGTGGAGGAATTCTGCGTGCACTGGTACCATAACCATGAATATAGGTTAAACGGTTACAAAAATACAGGGTGATATGTACAACTCTAGCAAAAAAACTTCAAAACGCCCTAGCGGCTAAACCGTTACGATTCCCCCCCCCCCACCCATACGATTTTTTGTTCGTCTATCCAAGACCTATCCACAGCCGGCCGCTTTGTAAGTTTATGTGGGACACCCTTTATATATATATATATATATATATATATATATATATATATATATATATATATATATATATATATATATATATATATATATATTAAAGCACTCCACTAAATAAAAAAACTTTTCCTTTGTTTAATATTGAAAGACACTTTCTTTATTTTATTATTTCCAATCAACAATCGGGTAACAAACGTTTTTTCCTTCGATAACAATCTCTCCAAAATTACAATACAATCGTGAGAGCTTCTTTTAACAAGACGCCGTCTTTTCCTACTGAAAATCGCGTCCCTCATCTACCTTCTAATCTTCTTCTAGCTTATTTTTTACTTTTTCACTCTATTACAATTTCGTATGCTATCTGCTACAACTCGGCCATCCTGACGAGGACGCAGACCATATTTGGGTGTTACACTAAAATCGTTCTGATCATTAGTTATAGGCCCGTCATCTTGGTTTTGTAGCCAGTATTTCATATTGGACGAATCAAAAACTCCCTCAAAGGGTAACTGAGTAATTTGAAAGCCATCAACATCGGCGAGTACATATCGATTGTTCGGCAAGACCTTCTTCACTCGATAAGGCCCCTTAAATTTAGGTGCCAGTTTCTTATTCTCGTGTGCTGCTACAATATTTCTAATTACTACATAATCTCCTTCCTTAAATTTCAATTCGACTCTGCACTTGGCGTCATATTCGTTTTTATTGTAGGTTTGAACTTGTCGATTCTTTGATATAGCCCTATCTCTCAATTCTTGGAGACATATTTTACTTATTTTATCTTGTTCCAAAACCTCTGCAAGATTATCGCAAGCTGGATTTCTTTGATTTCTCCCAAACAGTAGTTTACACGGGGTTGTGTCGATAGACCTATTCCAAGTATTATTAAACACATATTCGACATCGCTCAATATATTATCCCATTCACAATCTTTGTCGAAGGCAATCTTAGCTAATACAGGCGTGAGGAACCTATTCATCCTCTCTACTTGTCCATTCGCCTTTGGGCAGGCCGTCGCTACCAGAACGTGCTGCACATTTTGTTCTTCAATAAATTTTAGGAATTCATGAGACCGGAAACAAGACCCTCGGTCAGAGATTAGAACTCGAGGCCGGCTATAATTATTAAAATATTCTTCAAGATGTCTAATTACCTCTATAGACGCAGTGGTTTTGCACGCATAGATTTTTACGAATTTGGTAAACCCATCAACAATTAAGAGAATAAATCTATTTTTACGTTTTGTCATAGTGATTGGCCCGTAATGATCAATATGGACGAGCTCGAAAGGAAATGACCCTTTGTCAATATTTTGCAACTTGCAGCATTTTTTTGATTCCTTAGCTTGAAATAAAATGCATGTCAAACAATTCATAATATATTGCTTTATACGTTTCTTCATTTGTGGAAACCAATAACTTTGAATTATTAATTCGCGAGTTTTGTCAATGCCTACATGGCCTACCTTATCATGATAGTTTCTAATTACGCTTGTAACCATGGAACTAGGTACAAGAAACAAGATGGTACCATTATATTTCCTATATACAACACCATTGCGCAATTCATAAAACGGACTTTCCTGACTTTCAAGGTCTTTTCTTATAGTTTGTCCAATTGGTCCTCAATAAGAGGTAATGGGAATCGATCGCGTACAGTCAACTTGTTTAATTCCCTATAGTCGATGCACATTCGTATGTCACCTGACTTCTTAGGTACCATTACAATTCTCGAAGCGTATGGTGAATGGCTTGGTCTAATAATCTCTCTATTGAGTAAATCCTCAATAATTTCATGAACCATTTGTTTTTCTTTTATTGACATCCTTCGTGGAGTAAAGTAAAATGGCTTATCTTCTGTCAATGTAACTTTCATTTCAAAATCAACTAGAGGTTTATCGGGTCTTTCGGCATTAAAATAATAATTATTTAAGATTTGTTCACATTCTCTTTTTTCTTGGTCTGAAACCTCTCCAAAATTCAAGACAACATTGTCACTCGCTTCAACATCAATATTCAATAATTCGCTTTCAAACTTCTCAGGTAAATCAATTGAAGGGATTTCGAGTTTAAAGGAGTCTCCTCTTAATTCAACAACAGCGTTATTTAATTTGATAAAATCACGACCCAAGATACAGTCAGACGTCATCGTCGAATCCGGCACAACTCTAAAAGGAACTTTACATTTAAAACTGTTTACCAAAATATTATCAAAATAGATCGTACCTAAAATATTTAATTTAGAAGAATTTATTCCAAAAAAATCAAAATCTATCTTTTTTTTATTAATTAAATTTCTAGGAACTAGACTACTTTTAATTAAAGAGATTGGGCTACCTGAATCCAAATTACCTATCGTATCAAAGTAAGAACTCTGAACCTTCACTTTATATTCTGGATCAATTAATTTTATTTCTTTATTGGGTTCCATCCACTTGGCATTATTCGGGCAATCTTTGATGAAATGTCCTTCACGATCGCATCTAAAACATTTTTTCTCACTTCTAAGTGGTCGCTTACAATTTTCTCCCGTATGTCCTCTAGCGTTGCAATTAAAACACTGGCTGGGCTGGTTTAACATTGCTTTGGATCCTCGTTGTTGTCCAAAGTTACCTTGTTCAGTCCTAATTTTCTCACTTCTAGTGCTGGGATGGTAGTCACTTGAGCTTAATTTCGAAAAAGCAGAAAAAAGCTCCTCGCAGCTCCTAAAGCATTGAATGCGCGCTTGACTTTGAAGCATCCTATTATTGAGACCACTGATTAAGTAATCTAAAATTTCTTCATCTCCAAGAGATAATCGGTTTCCCAAGATTACTTTTTCTTGGTAGTATTGTGTAAAGCTTTCACTAACTCTCCACATTCGATTCTCAAACTGCTTCCGCACCTCGACTCTGTCCATCGTGTCTTGGAATACCTTTTTTAAATTTTCCATTAATTCGGTAAATGATAAATGCACGAATTCCGGTTTGGAATAGAACCAATTTAAGGCAGTGCCTGTTAATTTCCCGATCACTGCCAACTTCATCATTGAATCACTTACTTGGTATTCCTTCTTAACAGCTATTACATGGGTTATCCATGGCAATAAAGGGATCTTTCCGTTAAAATCATATATTAACTCTCGGATCTGGAATATACTCAAGTTTTCATGTCTTTCAAATGTTACTTCGCTGTGTTTTGGTTCTGTAAAGTCTTCTGTCAAATTCGATATGCTAGTGTCAATAATAGTTGTATTTACAGCGGTTTCATCGACATCTATTTTCTTTCCATCATTCTTAGTTTTTGTTTTTTCTTGGCGCTGACCGATGTCAGTAGTGCCATATTCTTTTGTCATAAGTTCTTTCTCTTTTTTCAGGATTGCGTTCTCTCTAGTTAGTAACTCTTTCTCTTTTTTTAATAATTCCATTTCTTTCTTCATGTGATAGGCGTTAAAACTTCCCGATTCAATGGCGTCCATTTTGGAATTTGTAGATTCAGACAAATTTTCTGCTACGGGGTTACAACTAGTTCTTCCATCACGAGATGAAATTGTTGATCTATTTTCACCAATTAAAGAATCCTCTTCTTGCGGTTCATTCCTGGCTTCCAACCTGGCTAAAAGATCTGCCTTTGTTCCATGCGTCGGCAAACCCAACTTTTTAAGACGGCTTGATATTTCTTTTTTCGTGAGCTTGTCCATGTTATTAAATAACTTAGTTAATGTTTTTTTTCGTTTAATATTTTAGAATTAGCGCGTGTTTTAATATAATTGTCAATCCCACTTCTGAGGTTAAAGCACTCCACTAAATAAAAAAACTTTTCCTTTGTTTAATATTGAAAGACACTTTCTTTATTTTATTATTTCCAATCAACAATCGGGTAACAAACGTTTTTTCCTTCGATAACAATCTCTCCAAAATTACAATACAATCGTGAGAGCTTCTTTTAACAAGACGCCGTCTTTTCCTACTGAAAATCGCGTCCCTCATCTACCTTCTAATCTTCTTCTAGCTTATTTTTTACTTTTTCACTCTATTACAATTTCGTATGCTATCTGCTACAATATATATATATATATATATATATACCCAGCGGGAAAAGTGTGAAGGCCTTCCTCAAGAAGCTTTTAGGAAGGAGTTCGTATTCGTAGTTCCCACTGACATATAATAATGGACTGCTCATCTGAAATTATTCCATACAAATCGATGGCACCCAAAAGTATAGTTGTCGCACTCATCCATAGACCCCCAAACTGACAAGTAAAAACAGACCTGATTTTATATTTTCCCTTTTGCACTAGTGATGTTTATATCTTTTGCTCTTTTCCCCATAGACCCCCGGATTTTGACATACAGAATGTCAGTTGCTAAAACAGGCGTTAAGAACTTAAATCAGATACACATAAAATTTGGAAATTAATGAAAAAAAGGCATTTTAAAAGGTGAAAAAGTGAAAATAGTGTTTATTAATTTTTTTAAACAAAATATTTGTGTTATTTTAATGTTTTAAGTACGTATTTAAAAAAATGTAAATTTCAAAAGTGATTCCGGTGTTTACATGGAGTGAAAAAAGGTTTGTAGCCTATGGAACAAATTGGTGCCATGAAAAATTCCTCATGAGCTGTCCATTCTATATGTCAGTGGTAGTTCCTAAAAAGTAAAATGGAAGAGTCAAACATGGATAAGTATGGCCGCGTTCAATAATGCAGGATGCGTGCGCAAATGACTTATTCAGCAATTGAAAGTGTGAAGCTTTCAATGACTGAATAAGTCAACTGCGCACGCATCCTGCATTATTGAACGCGCCCTATGGTTTTTGCGTTTGCCTTGGAAGCAACAAAAAAGATGTATCACAAACGCCTTACCAGGAATGCGTGGGGAAGGATAATGATCTTTTAGAGCTTTTCAACTCATTCCTCCTAATGACATGGCTTCACAAAAAAGATATGGAGCGGAATGCCAAAAGGAAGGCCTTTCCGCCTTCCAAAAAAGGCCACCATCATGCCTCTTGGTATGATTCTATTTCCCGCTGGGTATATATATATATATATATATATATATATATATATATATATATATATATACACTCACTCAAAAATGTGTTGCAATGTTTTGGAAATTAAATTGCTTATCCTTAACTTATCGCACAAAGATTGGGCGCAGAATGACTGGGATACAGTAGTTTTTAGTAAAAACTACATTATCCCAGTCATACATCTTCCGATCTTTGTGTGATAAGTTTAGGACAAATTATTTAATTTCCAAAACATTGCAACACATTTTTGAGTCAGTGTGTATATATATATATATATGTGTGTGTGTGTGTGTGTGTGTGTGTGTGTGTGTGTGTGTGTGTGTGTGTGTGTGTGTGTGTGTGTGTGTGTGTGTGTGTGTGTGTGTTTGTTTTATTTTTCTCTTTCTTATTACTCATAACCTATCGTGTATGCTATTTATATTTTAACTTTTCCTTGTACTGTATTACTGCATAACCTCTCTATAATGAATGTACAATAATTTAAGACTGTTAGTCTTTGTTAATGTTGTTAGGTTAGGTTAGGTTAGATATGGCTGAGCTTTGGTTCAAGCCCACACACTTAGGCCGGAAGGGATAGGCCCATTGTGATACCATAGTGATCCCACTTTAAACTTGATGTTAAAATGTCGTTTCTTCGTTAAACCATCTCGAGGAAGTAATGAATCTTCTAAGTTGCGGGATCCCAAACTTCGAGATTTCCGCAAGGTTGCTTAGAAAGGGTTTACCAAATGTGGTTAGCCTTATCCTGCTTAGGGCCGGGCAGTGACATAGGAGGTGTAGTACACTTTCCGCCTCGTCAAGGTTCTTACAGCTTCTGCAGAAATCGTTGGTCTCAAGACCTAAACGGGTCGCATGCGTCCCTATCAGACAGTGTCTGGTTAAGACTCCCACTATAACTGAGAGTTCTTGTCTCCCAAGGCTCAGTAATACGGTAGTTCGCCTGAGATCATAGGAGGGCCAGGTTAATTTGGCCAAAGTGCATTTATTAAGATCCCTCCAATGCTTTTTCGCTTGTGTGATTGTGTGTTGCTTGCATCGGAGTTTAAAGGAGGCCCAAGGCATACCAACTCTTTTCTTTTCTGGAAGGAGAGTAGCGGTCGTGCCTCTCCTAGCCAGTTCGTCAGCTTTACAATTTCCCTCTATATTTCGGTGACCGGGCACCCAAACGAGGAGGGTCCTGAACTGCTGAGCCATCTCGTTAAGAGATCTGCGACATTCAGAGGTAGTTCTAGAGCTGTTTGTGCAGGAGCGCAGGGCTTTCAGAGCTGCCTGACTATCTGAGAAGATGTAGACAGTCCGGTTTCCATCGCCTTGCTGGTTAATTTGCAGAACAGCTTCTTGTATGGCTAGAATCTCCGCTTGATATACACTGCAGTGATCGGGAAGTCGGAAGGAGATTTCAATCCCAAGTTCTGGGGAAAATACTCCTCCTCCCACTCGACCCTCGAGCTTAGAGCCATCAGTAAAAACGTTTATGGCATCCTGAAACCTCTGTGGTCTATTTATCCATTCACGACGTGAAGGGATGTGGACTCCGTAGTTCCTCGTGAAGGTAATTTCGGGAATGCAGAAGTCGGTTTTTGTGGGGACAGTAACTGAGTTCAGTACCTTCGTGTGCCCTCCCCTGATTCCAGTCCAGAAACCGGATTCTTTTATTCTAAGGGCTGCGATGGTTGCGCTTTCCCTTGCCACGAGATTTAAAGGAGGGAGGTATAACATAACATTTAAGGCCTCTGTAGGAGTGGAGCGAAGTGCTCCTGTTATGCATAACTCCGCACATATTTGTACTCTCTGTAATTTGTTTAACACGGTGGATTTACTCAGAGTTGGCCACCACACTAAAGCCCCGTAAAGGAGAATTGGGCGGACGATCGCTGTGTAGATCCATCGCACAATGTAAGGGGAGAAGCCCCATTTCTTACCAATGGATTTTTTGCAGGCGAAAAGCGCGATGTTTGCTTTCTTAATGCGCTCTTCTGTGTTTTCATGCCAGAGGAGTTTCTTGTCCAGGATTACTCCCAGATATTTGGCACTGTTGTTAATTTTGAGCCTAACTTTGTTAAGCCGGGGGGGGGGGGTGTTAACGGAGAGGTCTTGTACCTCCTTGTGAAGAGGACCAGCTCCGTTTTTACTGGGTTAACGCTGAGTCCGCGGGTAGCAGTCCAGCTTGAGAGGGTTTGTAGCGCTGCCTCCATGAGATCACAGAGGACTTGAGGAAATTTTCCTTTTTGATGATAACAACATCATCTGCGTACGCCAGGACGTCATGTCCCTCTGCCTGCATGCGTCGCAACAGCTGGTTCATAGTTACGACCCATAGCAGCGGGGAGAGTACTCCTCCTTGCGGAGTGCCTCTATTTACGGCCTTTCGGGCCGAGCTATCGCCCAACATCGAGCTCACCATCCTGCCAGTAAGCATTTGGTGGATAAGAGACACCAACGATGTCTCGATCCCATGTTCTGTCAAGGCCAGGGTAATGGCATTCGGCAAAACATTGTTAAATGCTCCTTCAATGTCAAGAAATGCTACTAATGTATATTCCTTAACCTCGAGGGATTTTTCAATGGTTGAGACCAGTGAGTGAAGAGCAGTATCAGTAGATTTGCCCTTTGTATAGGCGTGTTGTGCGCCAGAGAGTTCCGAGGTCAATATGGTCTGCCTCAGATATATTTCGATTAGCCTCTCCAGAGCCTTTAATAGAAAGGATGATAGGCTGATTGGCCTGAAGTCTTTGGGTGTTACGTGGGAGGCTTTTCCTGCCTTGGGTATAAAAACTACTTTAACCTCTTTCCAACTAGAGGGAATGCAGTTATTTTGGAGGCACCCAGTAAACATGGTTTGTAACCAGGGCATAATATAACTAAGAGTGTGCTGCAGTTGTGCCGGCACTATGCCGTCAGGGCCTGGTGATTTGTAGGGCTGGAAGGTGTTTACAGCCCATTTTATTTTTGCTCTACTTATGATAGATCTGATCAGCTGTTGTGAGGCTGAAGAGTTGATCGTGATAGTTGTATCAACTGTAGTACTACTCGGGAAGTGGGTGTCCATAAGTAGTTTCAAGGATTCCCTGCTTGAGTCGGTCCAATCGCCGTCTTCCTTGCGTAAATAACTAAGCATTGTTGGCGATTTAGTTAATAATTTACGCAGTCTTGAGGTCTCCGATGTGGACTCTATATTACTGCAAAAGGTAGCCCAGGAGGTACGTTTGGCCTTCCTTATTGCCGTTTTGTATCTATTCAGCTTTGACTTATAGCAGTCCCAGGCGGTTTCGCTGTTGCTGCGTCTCGCTGAATTAAATTCCTTTCTGCACTCTTTTCGGAGTGTCTCAAGTTCGCGAGACCACCATGGGGGTTTGGAAGCCTCTTTATGTGGCCTGTTCGGACAAGCTTTATTAATAGCGTAAGTGCATTGTTTCGTGAAAATGTCCACAATGCTGTCGAGTTGTTCCCGGTTTTTGGGAATAAAGGGAGGCTTGGGAGCAAGGTTTTTTGCGATAAGCCTAGTATAGTAGCCCCAATTTGTCTTTTGGAGGTTTTTTATTTTGGAAGGGGTGGCTGGGCTCGAGTCCTGCAGTTGGAACTCTATAAATCTATGATCTGAAAAGGAGTGTTCCTTCAAAACCTTCCAGACCACTATTCGGTCGGAGTGGCAGTCCGAGACAAGGGTGATGTCCAGAACTTCCTCTCTGTTCTTGGTAATAAAGGTGGGGTCATTACCTTTGTTACAAATAGCAAGGTTGGTGCTCAGTAGGTAGTTAAAAATAACTTCCCTTCTATCATTGGTGTCCGTGCTGCCCCATTGTGTATGGTGCGCATTTGCATCTCCCCCCATAACCAGAACCGTGGTAGGATGGGTGAATCTTACCAGGTCTTGAAAGGCCATAGGGGGTAGAGGGCCCTCATCATTGTGGGCTAGGTAGAAAGAGGCCATTCTGATTTTCTTCTGTTTCAACTCTAGGTCGACCACAGTAAGGTCCCCGTTGCTGAATTGAGGGAGAAGAAAGGTGCTTATGTTATTTTTGATCAGAATACTAGTTCTGGGTTTTCCCTTACCTTTGGTATAAAAGAGATTAAATTTAGGTGTCCTTAAGCCACAGATCCTGTCACCAGAGATCCATGGCTCTTGGACTAGAGCAACATCGACTTCGCCTGATGCCAGGTGAAGCAGAAGCGAAGCGGATGCTGCTTTACAATGGTGCAGGTTTATCTGTATCACCTGCACCATTTTCAGGGTGTTTTGTTTCGACGACAGTCACATCCGCTTCATCGTCGCTGGAGTTGTCTTCGTCGAAGTCTGAACTAAGGAGTTGTCGCTCCGTGAAGAGGTTACCGACGGCTCTGCCCAGCTCGGAGTCTGTCGATGCATCGCCATCGCTCTGAGCTGCGCCTTCGCCATCGGTTTCCACGTTTTCTGGTTCTTCGTCAGTGGTCTTGGTGCAGGCCGCTTGGTTAACTACGGCTTCTATGTCGGTTTTGTAGACCTTGAGTGCGATCTGTTGGAAGCCGTAGTTCACGGCGTAGTTTTCTTTTGCCAGCTGGTTCAGGCATTTTTCATTTAGGAGAAGAATTACATGCATTGTGGCTCTGTTAGTCTGCTCCGTTTTGATAACTTTCCAGTTATCGGTGTAGATGTGAGGGTTGAAGGCCTTCAGCATAGCGATGATTTCCTCAGGCGCCGATGGAGCCACTGGAAACCATGCTCTGGCTCTCGGACGAGATGGTATGTCCGCGGCATTGACTGCCTTGAGTCGGGCGCCTGGGTAAACTTCCCCAACTCTAGCTACCGCAGCTTTATAAAGCTCTGCAGATCTGGTATTAGCGCAGGCCGTAAGTTTTATATTGCTTTGATACCAACCGGCATCAAAGCATAAGGGGGGAGGTCCAGGGTTGTCTTTCAGGACCTCCATAGCCACCTTGGCGAGGGCAACTTGAACCCACCGCCATTGGTGTTTGGGGATCTTGCCATTCTCGTTACTTTCGTCCAGGACGCCGATTATTTTGCGATCCTTCGCTATTTCTGCGAAGGATATCGCTTTGGTGCCATGCGTCTTGGACCTTTTCGGAATTGGACTGTGGGTACTTGGTTCCTCCACAGATCGTTGGCGTTTATAGGCTGGTGCACCTCTAGACTCCAATGTAAAGTCTGGTATGACTTGTTTAGCCCAAGCAATGTCATTTAGGACTTTGGTGAAGTCCTCCTTGGACACTTGGTCTTCACTGATCGGGTTGGTGGCCAAGCGACGAAGGATGTTGCGGGCTATGCGGATGTGACGAGGACCTGCTTTTGCCGGGTCCGGTCTTCTCAGGTCTTTGGCCCTTGCGCAGACTAACCGCTCCCCTGATCCCCCCGCAGCGGCCGTGCCCGCAGGTGTGCGCTGGGCAGCGATGTAGCCGCAAGGAGGAGCAGGTTTGCTAGTGGTCGCTTCGGGGGCCTTTTTTAGAGGGGTGGAGCTTGTGACTCCACTTCCACTAGGTTTGGGTTGGCTCGGGGGTGCCGTAGCCATGTTATTTGCGGGATTTGTGGTCCCTTCTTTAGGACCTGATTTTGCCGGGTCTGGTCTTTTTAGGTCTTTGACCCTTCCGCAGACCATTCGCTCCCCTGATCCCCCCGCAGCGGCCGTGCCCGCAGGTGTACGCTGGGCATCGACGTAGTCGCAAGGAGGAGCAGGTTTGCTAGTGGTCGCTTCTGGGGTCTTTTTTAGAGGGGTGACTCCACTTCCGCTAGGTTTGGGTTGGCTCGGGGGTGCCGTAGCCTTGCTATTAACGGGATTTGTGGTCCCTTCCGGTTTTTGTTTAAGGGAACCGGTCCCCGGTTTTGTTGTTTTTTTGGATTTTTCCATAATTACTCCCACGAGTAGCGGAGAAACGAGGTCCACCCGGGCAGAGATCCGCAGTACCCGGGTAAGGCTAATTAGAACCGGAGGTCGCCAGGTATCCGGAGCACACCGTAAACGACTGAGCCGTAAACTATCGGGGCCTCGATAGCCTAGGGAGTAAGGCGCCTGGCTACTATCCCAGAGGTCCCGGGTTCGAATCCCGGCCAGCCCCACGGTCCTTCGCCTTTTCCACTTTCCCACCCACATAACTTTCCTTCTTTCTTCTTCCCTCTTTACATTCCTGATCCCTCCTGTCATAGCCTTCCTTAGCCCTTCCCCGCTCCACCAAAAAGCGCATGTCATCGGTTGGTTGATGAGATTCAACTCGTTTCAGGAGGCATAACACTCCAGCGAGTTGTTTCTCGATGCCCCGATGTCAAAGTCGCGACAGTAATGGTTGGAAGTAGGTGGACTAAAAATATCGCGGGTAGGTTGTGACAGTTCCTTTCCCCGACTAGAGCTGCTGTTCGACATTGCACTCTATATGAAGAAAATAGATTGTCGACACAGTATAAAGGGCGTTTCCTGTGACTCTAGTCTTTCACATAAAAAAAAAAAAAAAAAGCTATTTTTTAATCTGGGTCCCCAGCCTAGCTGATCATCAGCACGGTTCGCATTACACCTTGATCCGACCCAGGGGATTGTGGCTTGGGGATGGGTAGCAGGGATTGATAACAAGGAGAAAAACGTAAGGTAGGGAGGACGACTGTCGGCTACGTTCGGTCGAGAACGCATTGCCCAGGATGAACCAGCGTGATGGAGCCGTCACGCATACGTGGAGGTCGTCGTCATTTAATGTTGTTAAGAATTACAAACAATTATTTCATCCTTTTTTTCTGAAGTCGGTTTTTAAATTAATTTTTTTTTTATTTTGGGTACATATTTGTCGATGTTGCTGAAAATGATAGAATAGAAGCATGAAACTAACTCGTCAAGATCATTACGAGATAGCTTATGTTCTCAGTCGATTAGGGATAATTCGAAGACAATACTGTCCAAGTCCGGATTCTTAAAATCATAAACAATTGCATTTTTATATGATGTATGATGATTGGGGACTGAGTAATTAAGCTGAGTATCCATGCGGAGTGGTAAATAGAGTTAGTGAAAAGAAACCCCCTCGTTGGCGAAGATAAGGTCTAGCCATTTACCATAAGAATTTAGTTGCCCGACAATTTGGTGTAGATGATTGCCGTAAAAAGTGTCGATGAGCTTTATATCGACGGAATTAATGGCATTAATAGTAAATATAGTAAATTAATATCTTCCTCGGTGGATAAAATCGCCTACGATAAATATGATGTCGTTACCACAGAGCGTCTCGAAATTTCGAAACTTCCTCCACTATATGTAATAAATCAATAATTATATTCGTCGGAATTTGGGGGGTATAGAACGTGCCGATGTATGTGTGTTTCAGGTCAGATTTGTCAGTGATCAATTCACTGTTTAAAGAGTCTTTGACAGTTAGCATTAAGTTCAGAATGAAGCATACATATGTCAATACAATTTAAATAAATAAAGAGGCCGAAAGGCAAAATAAACATTACTAATTAAGTTAGATAGGATTTAGCTTAGAGTGCCCGCGGAGGGCCAGTAAGTTAGTTAAGTCAGATAGGGAAAATAGGTTTAAGCATAGCCTGTAAGTTTTGTTATTATATCATAATAATAAATATGCTTATAAAAAAAAAAAAAAAAAAGAGTCTTTGACAGCTATAAGAACTCCACCCTCTCTTGTGACACCAGTGGAACTGTAGTCTCTATCACACCTTTAGATTGTGCAGCGGCTGTCCAAGATCTCTTCATTTAGGAATGAATCATTTAACCAAGTTTCAGTAAATACAAGTACACTATAACGACACGATTTGGAATCAATAAAGAGATTATTAATTTTGGAAATCATACCACTTCAGCTGTGATAAAAGATTCTTAACTCGGGTAGGATATGTTAACGGAGAAGCGACGAGGTGGGATCGGCCATTGGGTAAGTAACTAGTTACCGGCGGTAATATCTATTCATCTCATCGCGGCTTTTTTGGAGGTGCGAAACATTTAACGATCGAGATCCCTGTTGACATGTTGGGAGTTAATTTCGTAATGCTCGTGGTACCTAGTATATAGTTCGAGCAAGGCAGCACGATCCCGATCCAAGACATTCCTGTTGGATCGCTATGATGAGGCTGGTCCTTGTTAACTTCCCAGTTAGGGAAGTTATTGTAATCGGGCCGAAAATCGAAATCGATATTTTCAACGTATTTTCATTTTTCAAGGCTAATTTGAGAAGTATATATGTGTGTGTGTGTTTGTGGTCATTTTTTTCTGCACAATATCGTTCGAACCAAAACTGATATCGGCTTCGTTGAGGTGTCGTTCGAAGCGTATTAACGGAAATATGATCTGAAAAGAATTTTTTATAAAATTTGGTCGAGCGGTTTTTCGGTTAAAGGTACATAAGTGATTTTTCTACAGAAGATATCGACTTCGTTGAGGTGTCGTTGGAAGAAGATGGACGGAAATATGATCTGCAAAGATTTTCATAAAATTCAGTCCAGTCGTTTTTTTTTTGTTTAAACGATATACGTGATTTTTTTACCTGCCTTTACCATCGCGTAAGCCGAAAACGATATTAACATTGTCGAGATGACGTTCGAAGGGTATTAACAAAAGTGTGATCGGAAAATGTTTTTATAAAATTCGGTCGAACCGTTTATTTTATTTCAATTACGTACGTCATTATTGTACTTGCACGATATCGCTTATAAATTATATCGACTTCTCTGAAGTGCCGAGCAAAGCATATTAACAAAAATATGCTCTGGAAAAAAATTCATAACATTCGGTCGAGCCCTTTCTTGTTTAAATAAAAAGACTTCGACTAAAGGTTACAAGCAGCTCAAATTCATGATATCTAATAAACTCGTAGGAATGAAACCCGTTCTAAATGAAGTTAATTTTTCTGGATTCAGCAGAGCGATAGCTCCCCAACAAGACCTCACTTTTAAAAATCCGATCACTCTTAAAACCGTGCGAAAATTACCTTTTACTAGCTTCTCTCAAGATTACTTTGGCACCAGGTTCTGATATTATATTATTTAATATATACATATATATATATATATATATATATATATATATATATATATATACCGGGTGTTTTTTTTAAAACTTGACACGGAAAACTTGACACGGAATTCTTGAACAAAGGAGGGGTGACAGAGGGAAACCTCTGATACAAAAGATGTGTGATATGGAGGGGGACATCGATTGGGTATAGTGCGCACCCCCTCTCTTCCACCCCCTGACCCGGGGGGGTAGCTTTTTTTTCTCAAATGGCAACCCCTATTTTTTATGCAAGATTCAGATTCCTGGGATGAAAATAAACATCTTTTATCCCAAGCATTTTTTTCTATCATTTGTTTTTACTCCGGAAACTTTAATTGAAATCGTCATTAAGCCGTCTCGAGAAGAATTCGAAGATCGATTATTCCATTGTTTGGCGAACATTTTGAGCGCCTTCTATCTTAGAAAATTAATAAATTAAAGTTGTTTAATATCCAAAAGATGTTTCTATATATATGTTGTATATATATATATATATATATATATATATATATATATATATATATATATATATATATATATATATATATATGTTGTATATATATATATATATATATATATATATTAAATTTTAATATTGCAAAATTTTGCTATTGGCTATAGAAGTTGTGTTAGTTTGAAGAACCATGTGTATGAATTCGGTGTGATTTTTCTTACAATTTGTTGTAATATTTATTGTTCATTTATTATTAAAATATCCATTCATAATATTCAGCATTTATCGTACTGCGAAGTTGATCGTGTGGACCGAATGGGTCAAACCCACATCCCCCAACTCGTTTTACCATGAATACAGGTAGGACCAGGCTTATTATGCATGTAGGCGAGGAAAAGCATAACATTGTCAAAAACCTTCCTTTTTCGTAACCGAGATAGCAAATATAGACCATGTTTACGCGAAGCTTCTAAAACTGTTTATAACAACCTTAACACCGATTTTCATACGCGTAAACGCCCCTTTCGTTAGTGGTGTTAATTTTAAGTTTTTATTAAGGAAAACTGAGTTAAGTAGTAGGCGTAAACAGTTGTCTGACAGTTTTAGTAAAAACATTAAGGACACTGTGATTTTAAATTAAACGAAAGGAAAGTTTATTTACGTAATAAACGCTGCAGAACTTGCCTATGATGGTTTATGAGGATTAATACATCTCGATTTATGTTCATTTAATGATAAAATTTAGTTAAACTTCTTCCAATCTATTTATTTATTTATTTGACTGTCAGCTTGACAGTTTATATTAGATCTAAGTAGGTACTTTAAACTGATATCTGCTGGTAGAAAAATTTTAACGCGCGTAAACGTTCTTAAAACTACTACGGATAGCAGTGACACGAACCAAAATATTTGCGCGTAAACGCTTTTAAAATTACTACTGATAACGATGTTATAAGCTTAAATATCTTCGCGTAAACATGGTCATAGACTTTCACTCGAATCCGCAGGTGTTTTTACAACCGGTGTTTACAGAAATTTACACCTAATTCTGTGTCATTCGTAACCGAAGAAGATTGTTCGGAATCACATTAATATATACATACGTAGGAGCGACCGCCAGCGATGATGTGGCTACGAGAGAAGTTAGGGTACTGAATGTAAGTGGTAGTATTATTATGGCGTGGTGTACTAAGTGTTATTGTGTTCGTAGAAATAACGCTTAGGACTGGGTTAGAATAAGCTGGAATAGTTTTAATCAAATTAATGGTTTTATTAGGTACGTGGCTCTTAGTGTTAGAGGATCTTATGTTATTGAATCAGATCTATTGTGGCTTAAAACTGGGATTGGATTGGTTTTATTCAGTACACCTATTTTAGATCTATCCATCTTAGGTTTATTATTGCCTATTACTATGCTATGAATCTCAGATTTATTTATCCATCGGCTGAGAATTACTTCATACATGATTGCTCCATATATGGTGAAGTCCCTAATTGAGGACCCTTTAGTAAATTATTTATACCACTGGCACCACGTTTCAAGCCTGCTGATAGTATGAACGTACCGAGGTGCCAACCTAAACTCGGATCACTATTTTGCTAGGCCCCTTTACATCATGATCGAAACGATAAAGTGTAGTCCTAAAGAGTGGATAAAGTGCGGATAATCTACATACGAGATACTTTTCATTATCATCGAAACGATAAAGTGTGACACATAGCGGATAAAGTAAATAGAACCATTTCTATGAGCTTATGTCTACACTTTAGCAAACCGTATTTTCGCAGGTATGCTTTCACGAAAAACCGTGTTTTGTCTACATATTCGCAGCTCCACTTTTTGCAGTAATTTGAAAAAAAAAAAAAACACTTTGAGGCATTATCGTGAAGTTGCTAAAACTCGGGTCTTCCAATCCTAATTCATTAAATGCCATGTTTGCAACATCTTTTCCTAATCTCTTCGTGTTCTTTTGCTTTTTTTTATAATTTTAAGCCACAATTCTAGCTGTTAATGCTAGCTGCTTGAACTAAATCCATCGCATTTTTCATATGGTATAGGTTAAGGGTTAAAAGGTACGGCGGGGGGGGTATTGAAGAAGGTGGTGATGAACCCTGCGTTTGAACTCTTGGATGTTGTAGGAGCTCGGAAATACTGACTGCGAGAGATTATTCCACAGCCGAGTTGTTCTATTAACAAACGAATTCATATCTTGTTGAGTGCGTGAAAGAGGGAGTTGCAGGTGGAGGGAATGAGACGAGTGGGCTAATCTGGTGTTGCGGGTATAAGAATGCCGTGGAGGCAGGAGAGCGCTTAGCTCGGAGGAACAGTCACTATGATAGTAGCGATAAAATTTTGTCAGTGCTGCTACATTCCTACCGTGGCTCAAGGGGTCGATGGTGGAGCAGGCGGTATCATCAATTAACTTGATTGCCCATTTTCGCACCTTATCTAACCATGCCAAGGTGGTTATTGGAGCGCCGCCCCAAACGAGGGAGTTATAATCGAGAAGAGGCCGAATGTAGGATTTATAAATTACAGCACGGGCCGATGGCTGAAGGAGGAACTTGCACCTCTTAAGATATCCCAAGCACTGCTTGTTTGGCGATTTGGAATATGTGATCATTCCAACGCAAGTCTTTGGCTAATGTCACGCCTAAGATGTGTAGGGATGGGTCGGCCTTTAGTTCAACGTCATCCACTGTCAAGGACGGTGAGGTGTTGAACTTCTTTTTTGAGATAAGAAAGTACTTTGTTTTGGTGGGGTTGAATTCGACACGATTCTTCTCTCCCCAATCTAGAATTAGTTTGATGTCATTTTTAATAGATTTGGACATTAATTCACGATCATCAAGACAGGATCTGGCACGTCTCTATCTTGTATCGAAGCTGTACGAGTAACGTAGAGTACCGCCGTCAGCGAAGCTGAGAAGTGAGTTGGAGGGGATTGAAAGTAGGTCATTTATAAAGATAAGAAAAAGGGCCGGTGATAAAATTGACCCCTGCGGGACCCCCGCAGAGACGGGGTGAGATTCAGATTTGACGCCATCCAATAATACCGGAAAGGAAACTCTCAACCCACTTATACAGAAGCGAGTCAATTCCAATAGCTTGGAGTTTAGCTAGCAAGGCTGAGTGCCTTACTCTATCAAAAGCCTTGGAGATATTCAAAGCAACCAAACCAGATTCGCCAGATCCATGCAAACTACGGCTGATGTTCTGTAAGGCAAACTAAAAGATCACCAGTGGATCTTTTTTGACGGAAGCCGTATTGTTTGTTGTTGATAAGTTGGTTGGATTCTAGATATCCCATAAGCTTTTAGTTAATTTATCGTTTCCATGGTAGTTGGAGGGAAAGCTGAAGTCACCTTTTTCCGGTATTGGTTGAACATGGGCAAGTTTCCAAGAGTCTGGATAAACTCCGGAGGAGTATGATAGGGCAAAAAGTTTGCGCAGAGGTTTAGCCAAAGGTGAGGCGCATTGTTTTAAGACGACCCCCCGTATATTATCGGGTCCAGTGACATCGAGCTCCTTGAGGCACCTGTATACCTCGCGAGTCCTGAAGAAAACCCTGTCTATTAAATGAACGCTGTGCTCGAGGACCGGGGGTAGCGAATCATTTTGGGGTGGAGAAGAATTTGACGCCAACAGAGATGCTAATAAATCGGCCTTGGATTTTCTGTCTGTTATCACCTTTTCATCGTGGATGAATGAAGGAGTTGTGGAGGTGGTGAAATTCTTCTTAATGGAGCTTACCAAGGACCAGAAGTTTTTGCGACCAGAGGTTGCATTGAGGAGTTTACTTCTCAACTTGCTGTCAAATGAATTTTTGACATTTCTGATGGTGACTTTACAAGAATTTCTTAGTTTTATATACTCTACACGGAGCGATTCATTCGGGCAGCTCTTGTAAGCTCGAAAGGCGGCTTCTTTATTTCTGATTGCATTCATACACTCCTGATTAAACCATCTGTTGGACCTAGCCTTCACAGATTTAGTTGTATGAGGAATGAACAAATGCATTCCTGCCTGTATGATCCTGGTGATACGGATAGCGGCAGAGTTGGCGTTTCTATCCCGGAAACACAGGTTCCAGTCAGTAGATTGGAAGAAATTAATAAGCCCCAACCAATTGGCCTTCCCATAATGCCATACAGTTCTTCTAACTGGTTTGGGAGGGGTGGGAAATTTGAATGGGAAGCTAGCGCTAACTAACCAGTGGTCCGAATTGCCGAGGGGTGAATCAACTGTGACGGTATATCGTGCTGGATGAGAACTAAGGAAAAGATCAAGGAGATATTTTCCTTGATCAGAACATTGAACATTGAAATCACCCGCAACGATGATTTCACATTCAGGATTTGACGACAAAAATCCCGATGTTTGTTCGGAAATAGAATCAAATGAAGAAGTGGAGGCTTCGTTACTTATGTTAGGACTTCTGTATAGGAAGCAAAAGAATATGACGTGGCTTCGGAAGACGATTTTAATCCAAAGATAGTTAAAATCTGAAGTCGTGTTTGAATATATTTTATAATAAGCCACGTCATCCCTAACATAGATGGCAATGCCCCTATGGGGAGAGAGATTATGCACTAAAGTGTACCCCAATATCTGGTATTAGTCATTATCGGGTGATAGTTAGGTTACACTAAGTGCGAAAATTGGGGCTTTAAAATTCAGTAAGTGGCACTCAGCAAAAGAGAAATTCTCATGAAGTCCACGAATGTTACATAAGTCAATGACGAAGCGTGACTTGTAACGGGACTTCGTTTGCGCGGGCTCAATCGCCACATTCTTGGAGATATTTCCCCGAATTACACTTGTCGCAACCATCAGGGTCAATGAAATTTGAATAGGTTTGACCTATGATAAAATCTACCGAAAGCTGTAGATCCATGCACGTCATGATCGATTCTGACGGTTTTTCCTGTGCCGTTTGGTAGCCCCGCTATAAAACCGTTCGGGTGCAGTAGGAAAAATGCCAGGCCGCTTGGAGTTGCGGGGCAAAACTGCAGGATCGGCCTCTAGGAAAACGAGCCTACCTTCATGTCGTGGTAGCGAAGGGAGGCCTTTTCTGTATCAATCAAATCTGAGCCTGCCTGAAATAAAGACTGATAAAAGCTAATTCGAAAATGATTATTGACCAAGTAGTGCCTTACGGCAGATTGACTCTAAACGTTCTTGGTGTAAGCGGAATACACTGTTATTCGGAGGCCATTGACCTCAGTGACGAACCTATCCAGATCTGCCCGTTAACATCAAACTGCTTACTGAAGGGCTCCTTTAAAAATGTTTTGTTTTGCGACCAGCTACGTGCTCTCAGATCCACACATCACACTGAGGGAATTGTTTTTTTTTTGCGATTGGAAGTGGGTTAGTACATCGTCATCTTTTCCACAGTACTTGCAAAACTTTTATTTACCCTTCTGTCGCTCGAACTCAAAGTTTTTTCCTATACATTTCTCACTCGAACTCTTTAAATGAATACCCTGACTATTTTTCTGGCATCGCCTGTACTGATTTTACTGTAGCTTTCTACTGATCGACAAATGAACTCTTTACAGTAGTATTACATGGGAGGCATTGAATTAAAGCCACTTGTTGTCAATGGCAAACTCTAAAGCTTGATTTTACACTACCATTATGAATATAGGCCAAATTTCCTTCAACTACACATTGAAGTAATGTTCCCTTTAATTTTAAATCAGGATAATCAATGCCACCTTAACAGAACCATTCTGTCATTCCTTAATGTAAAATCTTTATTACCTTAAAAGGTAAGAAAAAATCAAACCCGATTTTATCGTGAAACTTTGAACTAAACAAAAAGTTATCCCCCATAACATCCGGCAAATTACCAACATAACTAGATACAAATGAAAATCTCTTCCCTTACGATATCCGAAATCACCTTTCCCGATAAGAATCTCGCACCGGCATTCCATCCCCACACCTATTCACCGGCAGGCAGGTTACGAAACAATACCGACAAAACCTATATAAAATAAAACTCTCGGATGAGAATGAATACCCCAAGAAACAAATTTTTGGAATGCTTTAAATAAAATATGCTCCCCAACCCACCGCCGCCGCCGCCTTACACACCCCCGGCCAACCACCCGTGCCGTACCTGTCGTGTCGTCCCTGTATCACCGCAACGCCTTATCGTACGCAATAAGTTCAAATGAGGGCTAAATTGCTGAGCCATCGCAAAAGGTGAAGTCTTCTTAGAGCGGCATTTAGAAGAAATCTTAAGAATTAATCTGTGCCATCAAACGCCATAAGATGCTATTCTAGAGCTTACATAAAGCCCCGTAATCAGATTAAACCTGAGAAAATCTTGTTTGCTAGTTTAAATTTTTGGGGATTCCGGATCTCAGAATCCTTGGGTATCTCCTTAGGCGCACTTTGAGCTCCAGTAATCTCCAGTAACCAACACACAAACGTTCCGAGGCATTAATGGCGTTATAATACCATGTAAACTGGCGGTTTATGAACAAAATCTTCCCAAGATTTGCCAAAAGTGACTTGCTTAAGGACATTTACGGGGTTTTGTTGGTCAATCCGAATGTCCTTTGAGAGGATCTCGTGAGAAATCATTATTTGTTTATTAGCAGCGATCTTCTTATGTAATGCGAGACGAGACGGTATTTTTGAATTAATTTCTGGTGATTCTGTTAGGGATTTGCTTTCTTTTATGGTAATATTGTGAAAGTGACTTGAATTGAGAGAAAAGAGGAAGATTTGGCAAGTAAAATAGACTGGATTTTAATATTTACGTAATTTTACAGTGTATCTGACTGAAGCTATGAATAAGGTATCAACATATGACATTACTCCCACTTCTGGGAGGCCTAAGCACAATCAAAGCAAGTTTCTTCAAAGAAATTGAGAAATATTATAACATTTAACAGTTAATCACAACATCTAAATTAGCAGTACAATTCAGCATAAAAAAATATGTTTGATGTATATAAACAGTCTTAGATGAAACGAGTGCATACCAAAACCATCATAAACTAATGGGGAAAAAGCATGCGTGCTCTGTTACAATTATGAAGACATGCAGAGGAGCAAACTGCGAATCCAACTACTACCCAATAATAAAATAGTCCTGACTACCTCGAAGTACTTCGAGCGCTGACCGAATTTCACGTGAATTGCCGGCCTTGGTATCGTAGTTGTAAGAGGCTCAACTACCATCCGAAAGGTCCATGGTTCGAATCCACTTCGCAGCTCTGTCTCGGTGGTATTGAATGGGAATCGGACTAAATAATGGAATCGTCGACAGTACAAAAAGGCTTCACCACTAGTCTGGGGAAATGAGGGAGAAACCCTCAAATGGTCTGTACCTGAAATTGCTGAATTTTGAAAAAACACAGCTTAATAGTGGTCAGTCATCAGCTGAATGGGGGGAATAATATGAAGTATTACAGGCACGTGCCGCGATTATTCGGACTGATTGAAGTGCGATCATAACCTCCTGGTGGTGGCCACTGGTAACTATCCTATAAGAGAGTGTAAGAGTGGTGTGACTCCGTATTTTAAAGTATTGAAGTCGCATATTGTCGTATCTTTCGTTGTGGCGGTAGAGCGGCTCCAGAAGTGAAATTATAGTGCACATCTGGAATTGCTTTGGTTTTTGCAGCGCCGGATGTGTCGGAGTGTGACTCCAAAGCGGGTCAAACTCTAGTGTTTTGAGGTCAAAAGTTGCAAAGCTTTCGTACACATTTTCTGCGAGAGGCCAGGAGCGGATCTCGGTTGTAGAGCATTTACACAAGAAGAAGTTTAATAGAAAACTCTTTAGAACCCACATCTAGCTTCAATAGCTCATGAGCTATTTCATTAACATATTCTCTACAGTTTGACTTGAGCAGGACTTATGTGAGACAGTACATTTGTCCCTTTTTTTCCTGTGTGAGTTATTGAGCCTATCGTACTACAACCCCTATACCTCATATTTGCAGGCCAGATCGCTTGAATAAGTTCAGCCATCTGGCTAGTGGCTTGTCACTTAGACTTAAGGGTTCGAGCAGGGACTCCTCGAACAGAGAAACCTTGCTCCTCTCTATTGCGGGGCAGTCACCGAGAACAGTCATAGTCCGTGTACCATACTAGTCCGCCCGGTAATACTTTAGGAAAAGTGCAGAAGTTCGCTGAAATTTCGAGATTCTAAAGGGCATGCAGTTCGATAGCATCCCCGCTTACGGAATCTCTTCTATGATGTTGGTTATATTAGAATGTCCTCGCCCAAGACCAGCGCCCAAGTGACCATTCGCTTTCAGCAGCAGCGTTTTTGGCGGACTTCTCCACCTCAAGGTGAAGGGGTTCCAGATTGAGGGGGTCTCCAGCGCTGCCGTCGGGGAAGTGCGGATAACGCCAGTGATGGAGAGGCAGGCCATTTTTTGCGTAAATTGGTCAAGAAAACCCTTAAGCGTCGTTCTTCTTCTTGACTGTGGACCCCAGGTAGTTAAATTGGTTTACCCGTTCAAAGTTATATTCCCCCCAAATGGTATTGTGGTTTCTTCTTCTTCTTTCCACCCTTGACTGAATTAGAATCCTACCCTTCTCTGGTTTATTTGCAGCCCTATATGTTTTGCTCCATCTTCTAATTCTGTGAATGTTTCTCTAAGATATGACAGTGATCTTGCAAGGCAGTTTATATCGTCGGCATATCCTGCCAACTGTTTGGATTTGTTAAGCAGGGTTGCGTTCGCATCAATGTTAACCTTGCGAATTACTCCTTCTAGGCAGAGATTAAATAGGGTGCCAGCCCTTCGCCCTGCTTTAAGCCTTGCTTGACTGGGAAGGACTCAGTCAATTCTCCTTGTATTCTGACTGCACATCTTGTATTTTCCAATGTCATTTTTGTTAATTTGACTATCTTTACGGGGATGTTTAGTTCCAGCATTGGTGCATACATTTCCTCCTTGTCGATACTGTCGTATGCTTGCTTAAAGTCGATGAAAAGTTGGTACACATCATTGTTGTATTCCCAGCATTTTCGGAGGATTTGCCTTATTGAGAAAAGTTGATCCATTGTAACCTATTTCTTCTGAATCCAGCTTGGTATTCACTTATTGCAGCTTCTGCGTAAGGTTCCAGTTTGGTCTTAATTATATAGGTCAATATTTTCTATACTGTGCTTAAAAGAGTTATGCCTCTATAGTTCCCACAGTTGAATATGTCCCCTTTTTTCATTCCTCCATATGCAGTATCGTAATTCGTGTATAGCTGCTGAGAGCGTTTCGCCTCCTTGTTTGATCAACTCTGCTGGGATTCCTGGATATTTGTTGTTTCTTAATGATCGTATGGCACTTTGTACTTATTCCAGAGTGGGTACATTTGTTTCTCTGGTGTCATCGTTGTGTTGTAAACGGGGTTCTGGTACATGTCTGATGCTCTCATTTGCGTTCAGAAGCTCGCTTAAAAATTCCTTCCATCTTTGCTTTACACCTTCGCTGCCTGTGACTATAGTGCCTTCTTTTGTTCTGCATAAGCGTCGTTCTGTGCCACCAAATTAAAGCTCCATACGTTACCATGGGACTAATGATGGAGGTGTATATCCAATACATGGCTTTCGGTTGCAAACCCCATATGGAACCACAAGCTCTGCGGCAAACCCACAGGGCTCTGCGCGCTCTACTCATCAGAGTGTCCATGTGCTGATTCCGGTTGAGCTTGGCATCTAGCGTCACTCCTAAATATTTGGCTTGTTGTGAGAAGCCTATAGTTCTGCCTGCGAGTGTAGTTTCCAAAAGTCCCGGTAGCGATCGTTTCCTGGTGAAAGGAACCAGAATCGATTTGTCGGGATTGACTTTTAGTCCTACGCTCTTGCCCCAGCTAGAGACCAGATCTAGTGCCTGCTGCAGTCGCCTTGACATGGCTCCATCAGTTTCACCTGTAACTACTATGGCGACATCGTCAGCGTAAAGTTGGGCGAAAAAGTTTCAGCCATTGAACAGCTCTAGGGGTTCATCTACAACAAGGCACCAAAGAAGTGGAGGTAAAACTCCTGCCTGTGGACAGCCTTTTGCTATTGTGCCCTCCAGAGACCCCTCAACATGAGAAACCATTAATTTGCGAGTTCTCAGCATAGAGTCAATCCAGTTGCAGAAAGTGCTACTTATAGCCTTATGACACTGGCTTCATCGTAGGCTGTAAATGCTGCCTTAGCTAGGCTGAAAACTGAAAGAAAAAATTCAAAGGAGATTTTCCCATATGTAAGAGTGAGAGGAATATACTCAAACTTTTTTTGGCTGAATTTTAAGTGTTATAAAAAGTCTAGAAAACAATGAAATTCATGTTTTTTTTTCTATGCTTTTTATAACAGTTTGCTACATCTCTAGACTTTTTATAACAGTGAGTGAGAATCAAAATAAATTGAAGTAATAAATTGAAGTAATTATAATTGAAGTGGCAGCAAATGGGTAAGGGGATTGAAGGGTAAATTTTTAGAATTGGGGCTCCGGAGTAAAATCGCTCCAAATAATTTTTGATGTGTCTAGTGTGATTTTTGATTGCCCCAAAGTAATTTCAAAGCGTGGAGACATATTATTGCGTTGCGAATTGGGGGGAGTCTAAAAGAAAAATATTGTTGAAGTATATGTTAGTTGCTGAAGTATTTTTGAAAATATTTGAAGCTATTGCTTTACTCTGGAGTCCCAATTCTAAACATTTATCATAAATATAATTGAAGTGACAATAAATATTTTTACAAGAGTAAGTTGAAAAATCTCCATGTATGAAAGGATTTAATAGTCGGGAAACCCAACGGTGTCAAATAAGGACTCAGGTCAAACAAGATTTTTTAATGAGGAAGAAGTAAATTGAAAGGTAGAGAATAAAGAATTTTAATTTACCTGATGTTGACCATGTTTAATATTAAATACAATAAATTTAACTTAATTTAATTTTAATCATAATAAATTTTAATATTTCAACTATTTCCAACGGATTTCTTCTCCCTTCACAACTATCTGTAATAATAATCAGATAATCGTTGTTACTCTCACATGCTATCTCTGTCCCATGTCTTTTTCAGCCTAGCCAAGGCAGCATTTTCAGCTTACGATAAAGCCAGTGTCATAAGGCTACCTATTAGACTGCGTCTACTCAGAGCCCTAGCTATAGTATCAAAGGATGTATTGTCGAAGGCTCCCCCGATACCGAGGAAGGCTAAGTTAATAAAGTATGTATACGGACGTACAAGAGTTAGATGACTTAGTTGTAAAAAAAGTGAATGTAGCACATTTATCAGAAACTTGGATGAAAAATGAAGATTATGATGAGAACTTCGGTAAAGTTTTAACATTGCTTCCAGACATACCAAAAACCCTATGTCACCATGAATCACCATGAAATGTGTGTAGGCAGATCTTCTTCTTTAACAGCTCTACCACCGGCAGAAAATGGAGAAATAAATTTTATAGTGGTTATTTAACATATGTACCGCCGCATAAAATTTTACCCGAAATAATGGTATTCATACGTGAACATCTCCACTTCCGAAGACTTAAATTTACTATTGTCAACTAAGAGTCTAATACTCAGGTATGAAGAATTAAAAGCATGGCTGAGTGGAAGAAGAAAAAATCACCTAGACGGCGAAGTTTTGTTTTATTTGGAAAAATTAAAAATCGATTTAGTGCGCCTGATTGTTGAATCCGGCGGATTTGGGATTCCCGCTGCTAAGGAGTTTCACTATCACTTGTCTTTGCGATTGTTCAATCCGCCGGGCGGAACTGCCATAACAAGAATCATATTTCATTTTCGAAATTCAAACGGCAATCGAATGTCAGTTGGCATTAGATACACGACTCCAAACAAGTGGTTTTTTTAGTGTAATTTAAAAGTTGGTACTATTATGGACACCATTGGTTTTTTTTAATTGCTGAGGAAGAAGAAGCGCAAGCTTCGTAATCATTAAACATTTTGCGTCGATTTATTGGAATACCGCAGAAAATTTTATGAAATTTCATGATGTTGAGTAAATGTTTTGTACATTATGTATATAAGCTTTTTCAAATTGTCATTTTTAGATTTATTAAGAATTTTAGACTGAACAAGCCAGCATTCTAGTACGTTTTGGAAGAATTGAAAAAAGAAATTGACCACTTCTTCATCAATTTCGCCAGAGTGCAAGTTAGCGGCTTGCTTAAGATTTTTAGCCGAGGGGGTGGCTGTCAACGCGGAATGGCCCACGATTACAAGATTGCAGAATCTTAACCAACTTTTTCACAGCATTTAAGCAGTGTACTAAGTGCAATGAAAAAGCGTTTATGTCCTAAATGGATAAAACTAGAAATGTAGAAGTAGAAAGTCAAGAGGCGAAACTGTTTTTTATGAAAAAATGAGTGTGCGTGGGACCACTTTTTAGAAGTGTTAACTTCTATGGCTAGTCTAAATTTCCAAATCAATCTTAATACAGGACGATAAGGATTAATATATTTTATTTATGAATATTCTGTTAAAGTTTATTTTATTGTTACTTATATGCACTCACTCCAAAATGTGTTGCAATGTTTTGGAAATTAAACTATTTGTCTTAAACTTATCGCACAAAGATCGGACGATGGATGACTGGGATAATGTAGTTTTTAGTAAAAATAGTAGTTAATATATAGTAATAAATACATAGTGCATAGTTCATAGGAAATATATGTAGTACATAGTACACAGTATATATCGTCGGGCTGATGCAATAGTGACGAAACAGAAATTTTTGCTATTTTAAACATTGTGCAAATATGCAAAAAAGTCATATTATATTCAGCCAAAGTCACGGATCTAAATTTTTATGGGAATCTACTGGATTCAATTTGAATTTTTTCAGAACTAGTAAAACTAGTTGGGATGTGGGTTCGACCCTTTCGGTCCACACGATCAACTTCCCAGTATGATGGATGTTGAATATTATGATTGGATAATTTAATAATAAATGAACAATAGGCAATATAGAATATATGCATAATACTGAGAATTTGTCACAATTGTTTATCAATATTTTCGCTAAAATGTCAAACTTAATGTGCGCACTTACAAGATTAGGATGACGAAAATGTATATAAAATTGATGTATTAATGTTTTTCGGCACCTCAATGAAGTCGATATAGTTTTTAGTGCGCGCGGTATCGTGCAGGTACAAAAATCACTTAAGTCAGTTAAACCAAAAACCCGCTGGACCGAATATTATAAAAATATTTTCAGATTATATTGTCGCTAATACGCTTCGAACGGCACCTCAAGTAAGTCAACATCTTTTGTGGTTCGGGCCATATCGTGCAGGTACAAAAATCACTTACGCCGCTTAAACAAAAAAAACGGCTCGACCGAATTTTATGAAAATCTTTTCAGATCATATTTTGGTTAATACTCTTCGAACGGCACGTCAACTAAGCCGATATCTTTTATAGTTCGCGCGATATCGTGCAGGTACAAAAATCACTTAAGTCATTTAAACCAAAAAACCGCTGGACCGAATATTATAAAAATCTTTTCAGATAGTATTGTCGATAATACGCTTCGAACGGCACCTCAAGTAAGTCAATATCTTTCGTGGTTCGGGCGATATCGTGCAGGTACAAAAATCACTTACGTCGCTCAAACAAAAAAACGGCTGGACCGATTTTCATGAAAATCTTTTCAGATCATATTTCGGTTAATACGCTTCGAACAACACCTCAACGAAGCCGATATCAGTTTTGGTTCGCGCGATATCGTGCAGGAAAAAATGACCACATCCGTACGCACATACACACACACACACACACACACACATACTTCCTCCCAATTTTTTGCTTAAAATGCTCCTGGGACCTTGAAAGATGAAAATACGTTGAAATTTTCGATTTCGATTTTCGGACCGATTACAATAACTTCCTATACTGGGAAGTTAATAAGTAAAATTAAGCGATTTATATTTATATCATAAACATAAATTCAAATATATGTTTATACATTAAAGATCAGAAACTTAATGGCTGAGATAACTGAGATAATTAACAAAGAAAGGGAGCAGCTACGAAGTTTTTCAACACGCTTTTTGCGCGAAATCAAGCGCTTGGTCACCAAACCCATTCTCCTCTGCATTACTTATAAGTCATTACAGAAAACACTAATTAAAGAAGTACTTCCAAATCGACTTCCCACAGTAAATACTTGCGATTTTCCCTACTGGGATACTGCCCCATATATGTACGTAAAATACAGACGCGCAGTCGAATAGGCGAAACGCCGAAACGTATTCCATGTCGCCGAAAGCGATTAATCCAAGCAAAATATTTAAATATTGCAGCCATTTAGCTGGCTAGAGCATGGCAACTTTTAGTCGAGGTCCAGCAACAGACAGCAGCGATGGTCACGCGCACTTTGTTGCTCACTCGTTTCTGGGCACTTGTGCCTATGCAGCTGGCTAGAGCATGGAAACTTTTGGTTGAGCTCCACTTACAAACAGCAGCGTATAATTATATGTGTGCGAGGCAAAATAGCCCGCGCTTGGGAGGGATTGGGTTTGAAAGTTGCAATGCAGAAGCAAAGTCTAGAAATTAACAAGTCTTTCATCTTCATATGGTTAATGAGTGAAAGGCGAACAGCTGCATGCACAAGTTTTTCAAATGACGATGTCAGGCTATCAGAGAGAGAATGCAACATCTTTATACGGGCTGGAATACAACCATAAGTCGGAAAATTTTATGAGTTTATATGGGGATGTATTGGTGCATATTTGCTCGTTTGTTTTGATTTTTGAAAGAAAACAGCTGATTCATATTTCTTTCCTTTTCTGTTCTGCATACTTTATCGTAAAGAGAGAATCGGGCTTTGTCTCGCTAAATTCACGAAGTATGCGTTGAGTTTTGCTCAGCAGTGATGTTCATATATGCACGCACACAATCAACGGTCGGAAATTTTTGTATGAAGATGAAAGACTTGTTATTACTAGACTTTGTGCAGAAGCTGCTCTCAGCATTCGTTTTATATTCTCGCGCCGCTCTCAAAATTCGTGTCTTATTCTCGCATGCCATCGCTGCTGTCTGTTACTGGACCTCGAATAAAAGTGCGAGAGGATGAAATGAATGATAAGAGCGGCGTCTGCATTGCGAAAATATGAAATGAATGGGTGCGAGAATATGCCATGGATTTTGAGAGCGGCGTCTGCTTTGCGAGAAAATAAAACGAATGCTAAGAGCAGCTTCTGCATTGCAACATTCAAACCCATTCCCTCCCAAGCGCGGGCTATTTTGCCTCGCACACATATAATTATACGCTGCTGTTTGTAAGTGGAGCTTGTAACGGTCGGAATTATCATTTATTTGGGTTGGGAAATTTATTTTGTAATCACCTGGCAATGGGAAATTTTTGAAAAAATCACTTTGCGGAAACAGGAAAATTTAAAGGATAATAGGCGAGGGAACGAAAAATTGGATTGAAGGGGAGAGCAGATTTTGTTTTTTGGGGAAAAAAAAAGAGAATTGAAAATTTGTGGAAGTCGGACGGGATAAGGTTTTTTTTTGAAAGGAGAAAGGACAAAGAATTTTTTTTAGAATTGGGCCGATAAAACGGTTCTTAATTTTTTGAAAATTAGTGTGGTAGTTTCTCCAACATGAACTTAAACTGAAACTCACCAATAAAGTCAAAAAAAAAAACTGATTGGTGGTATTGAATTCTTGAGGACTGATTGCAGTAATTTGAAGCCCTATCAAAATACTGGGAAGTGGGAGTTGAGTATCCTGGATCCGCTGAACAAGAGTGCAGAGGTTGGCGAGCAACGCTGAGAGGTGCTGAGGACAGTCCAGGCTTTTGTGGGTTAGGAGGGACGAAGAAGTGCGGAAGCAGGTTTTTGTCTGATTTATTTTCTGTAACTATCCTCATAAGAATAGGAGCCACGGCGAAACGAGCTGATTTTTTAAAATACACGAAATTTATTGGACCAGCAGCAAAACTGAAGTCCGGAGGTAGCTGCCGAAGGGCATCCCTTTACAAGTTTTGAATATGGGTGCACTGTTCGCAGGCGGAAAAGCTTTAATAAAAATAAATAATGAATCTAAAAAAACATGGGATCTGGATACATAAGGTATAAGGATGTAGAGCAACCGACATTTAAGAAAATCTGGTTATCTGGCTGTAAGTAGGCATTAATAATTAATAATTAAAAGGAACAGAATTATAGAAAGGTGACGTAGGTTATCCCTAATACGGGCTATGGTTACATTTTCTTTTGTGAATACGCCACTATTTAAAACAAACAAAATTATATATATACTAAATATAACTATACAAATAAAAAAAGTAAAAAAAGAAAGAAAAAAACACGAATATACCACAGAACACAACACATTATACACATTATATGGTTTAAGAGGTTAATTGATTAATACAATACATTAATTTTTTTACTAGTAGATGATACAGTTGGAAGTAATTTGAATTATATTGAGATTTTTTTGTGTAAATTTTTGAGGGGGCATTTGTTGTCCTAATTTTTCTTGTTGTTTTTCAAGTAATTTATTATTAATTAAAATTGAACACGATATTTGTGATACCATTTGTGATAAAACGAGGCGAAATTGGTACCAATACGGCGCGTTTTAAATCGGTTATTTTACGAAAGTATCCCGACAGTGGAAATCGTAAGTTATTTTTGTTGGTTCTTCTTTAAAAATGTATATGTTGATCTAGTATGACATTGATCTTATTTCGTTTTCCATTGAATATTGTTTTTACCTAATTGTGTTCTGGTTTTTGATAACTGTATCTGAAATAAACAAAACAAAGATTTGTATGCTATTAATGATGAACTCAAGTTGTTAGATTTTTTTTTGGGGAATGGTTGGGACGGGTGATATTTCTTTTCAGGGTGTCCTAGATAGTGACTTTCCCTGAAGCTGATAGTCGTAGATACTATGGGCTGTCAGGGAAGCAGATAGACATGACACGGCTCAGGCGAGGACCGGGGGACGACGGGAATTGAATAAGATTTTTCATAGTCACAGGTAAGTGGTGAACCAACCGCGGTAAGCCCCGGCCACACACCCCACGACCCCTCCGGCGAGCTAGATAACTCCGTGTGGCCGGCGTAGGAGTTCCGGATTTTCTTTTCATTTCTTATGTATGGTATTGGCTCCTTGGTCATGCTCTTCCGGGCTTGTGGCTAAGGGGGTAATACCTCGCATAAGTGGCGCCCACTATTTTATCGCGCCATTATGCTGTTACAAGCTCAACCAAAAGTTTCCATGCTCTAGCCATCTGCATAGGCACAAGTGCCCAGAAACGAGTGAGCAACAAAGTGCGCGTGTCGCCATCATTGCAGCAAGTGTCCAGAAACGGGTGTAGCAACAAAGTGCGCGTGTCGCGAATACGGACTATAGCACTATATAAATTTTTAATTGAGTGGCAAGGTGAAAAACTAAAAAGTGATTAAAGTGTGCCTGCAAGGAGGTAACATAACCTTCCAGCAATATGGCTAATCATGATGAGAACTGTGGGAAATGTAAAAAAAAATTTATTGGTGATGATTGTATAGGATGCGAAGGGGTCTGCCAAAAGTGGTTTCATTCAACCTGTGCAACAATTACGGGTACTGAGATGAAAATGATCAAAAAGAATAAAAACCTAAAATGGATGTGTGATGAATGCAATGAGCATTATGTTCATATGATTGATACCTCAGTAAAGAAAATCATGACTGAAATGATGGAAACTATGAAGGTAACAATGGAAAAGGTGGTGGCAAGAACATTAAATGAAATTATGAATAAAAATATGAATGTGCGGGTGCAGAACGACAAGAAGCAGCTGTATGCAGACATGGTGAAAGAGACTGCCCAAGAAGTACTCATTGTACACTCAAAAAAGCTGAATCAGTCCAGCGAGACAACAAAGAGAGACTGCAAGGAAAAACTAAACCCTGCTGAGATTAAAGTTGGTATTGAGAATATTAGGAAAATAAGAAATGGTGGAATTGCAATAACATGCAAGACCAAAGAAGAAATCCAAAAGATTAATGCTGAAGTTGCGAAGAAAATGGGAAAGGAATATGAAGCGAAAATTCCGAAGTTGAAGAATCCTAGAATAAGAATATATGATGTTGATGAAGTAATGGAGGACGAGGACCTGTTGCAAGCAATAAGGAATCAAAATCCACAAATAGTTCTGAGAGAATCAAAAATAGAGGTGAAAATAAACAAGAAAACTAAGAGCACATATGTGTTGGTCATTGAGACTGATCCTAAAACTTTCAGTAGAATGATGATGGAGAAGAAATTGAAGATAAAATGGCCAAGATGTACTGTACATGAATATCTGGGAATCTCCAGGTGTATGAATTGTTATTCTTACGATCACTGGAATGAAAATTGTGAAAAAGGAAAAATTTGTATGAAATGTGGGGGGGAACATACGGTAAAGGAATGTAGAACATCGGAAATAAAATCATGAATTGTGTATCTGCAAATGGAAAACTAGGCTTAAAACTAGATGTGAATCACAGTGTACTCAGCAACGAATGTCCAGTGTATCAAAGGAGAATGAATATAAAAAGAAGGGCAATTATGTATGAAAGTATATAGCAACCCAAAAAGAAAGAAAATTTTAGAGACGGAAGTGTACTAGTTTGGAATGTGAATGGTTTAATTGCTAAAAGGGACATGATTGAATTATTTATGGCAGAAGCCAAACCAAGTCTACTAATAATTGTTGAGTCGCATGTAACAGATATGGACGAAGATGCTTTAATAGAAATTGAGGGATATTCCAGTATTAGATGTGATTCTGATACTAGTCACACAGGAGGAGTGGTGATATATGTTTCTGAAGAATTATCATATGAAATAGTTAAAAATGAAGTAAAAGAAAGAGATTGGTGGATATTGGCTATAAAGGTATTTATTCATTCTGATCTTTTGGGAACATTTGCAGGAATTTACAGGTCACCAAGTGGTAGTAAAGCTGAATTCTTAGATAGATTCTCTTTAATAATGGAGGAATTGTCAGACCTTAGTCAAAAAGATTGTACTATTGGGGGAGATTTCAACATTGATTGGTTTAAAGAAGAAGATTATTATACAAGAAGATTGAAAACATGCATAAATGAAATGGGCTTGAAACAAATTGTGTCAAAGGCAACAAGGGTTACTTGTGATAGTGAAACTCTGATTGATCTAGTGAAGTATGGAGTGTGATGTTTTACAAACCCCAAGGATATCTGATCATTATATAATAAGTATAGAAGGAGTATTAACCAATAATTTAAATAGAAAAGAAAGGTTCCTAATGAAAGGAAAAGTAGACTATAATAAAGTGTCAAGAATACTTGAAAGAAAATTAAGGGAAGATAATGATGATACAATAAACCTAGATATTGGGAATAAATATAACAAATTAAGGGAATGTATTACTCAAAGTGTACAACAGGGTAGAAGACCAGACCAGTGGGTAAGAAGCAAATTATGTCCATGGTTTTCGGCTGAAATAAGAGATTGTATAACTCGTGATATAGCTTATAATAAGTTCTTAATAATAAAAGAAACAGGGCAGGGAGTTGATGAAGCGTGGAATACGTATAAGCAATACAGGAACAATTTTGTAAACACATGGAGAGAAGCAAAGAAAGAATATTATGAGGATAGTTTTATAAGACTAAGTAAAGAACCGAGGAAACTCTGGAAACATTTGAAAACCTTGTACAAAATTGAAACAAAACAATTGAAATATGTTATCTTTGGGGATGAAATTGTAACTAATACAGAAGATATTGCAAATAGGCTCAATCAATTTTTTGTGAATAGCATTGAAGAAATAATTGGAAATATACCTGGTTTGGATTCTAATTATCAAATAGATACGGGGGGCTGCAATAATTAGAAGAATTTAATGAAGTAAACAAAGATGAAATTGAAAGATTTGTTAAAAATTTAAAGGATACTAATGGCTCGGACAAGATCAATACTGAAATGATTAAGAAACTGTGGACGGTGGTTGGTGATAGAGTAACTGATATTGTAAAACAATCAATTACACAAAGAATGATGCCAAAGGAATTAAAATTATCTGTGATTGTCCCTATAAGTAAAATTAAGGGAAGTGCAAAATGTAGTGATCTTAGGCCAATAAATACTCTTCCAATAATAGAGAAAGTATCAGAAACAATTGTGTATGAAACATTAATGAAACATATTAAAGAAAATAGGTTGTTGACGGAACATCAATCGGGATTTAGAGAACAACATAGTACGGAATCAGCACTCCAATTAGTGGTGGAAGAGTGGTTACGACCGATGGATAAAGGAAATGGAGTAGTAGCAGTGTTTTTGGACTACAGAAGAGCTTTTGAAACAATAAATAGGGAATTGTTGTTAAAGAAACTGTATGAAGTGTATAATATAACTGGTAGAGTCTATGAATGGATCAAAGATTATCTAAGGGGACGGTGCCAGACTGTGAAATTCAAGGGCAGTATGTCTATTGAAAAGGAAGTAACGCATGGTGTACCACAAGGCAGCAAATTGGGACCTCTGTTATTTATATTATACATAAATGATCTCCCAAGAGTGATTGAACAGTGTAAAATACACATGTTTGCAGATGACACATTAATTTATTTATGTGGACAAAATATACAGAATGTAATCGCCAAAGTCAATGAAGAACTATCACTTGTATATGAGTGGCTTTGTAGGAATCAGTTATGTGTAAATGTACAGAAAACAAAATGTATGGTATTAGGAAAGCCAAAATTTAGAGAAGAGGCAGAAAGAGGGCAAGTTCTACTTATGGGATCAAAAGTGGAGTGGGTTCGAAAATACAAATATCTTGGGGTAATTATTGATAATATGTTAAGTTTCAAAGATCATGTGGAGTACTTAAGTGGAAAAATGGCGAAGAAAGTTAACTTATTGTATAAATTAAGAAAAACCATTTCAAGAAAAGGAAAGGAGTTGCTATTTAAATTAATCTTGGTGCCACATATAAAGTACTGTTCTACGATACTAAGTAGGGAAAAAGTAGGCTTATGGCTTGATAGTAATTAAATGTTAAAGTATGAAGACTGTTTTAATAATTGTAATGTGATAAGGTGCTATAACTACAAAAGACTGTTAAATTTATATGTACTTGTTAGGAATATTTAATTTTATATGTAAGTGTAAAAATCTATAATGGTTATAAGAATGGCTGTGTATGTTATAAATATATCTGTATATATGTATGTATTAGCCGTAGGCTATTTGTAGTTAAATAAATAAATAATAAATAATAATAAAAGGCTTTTATAGTCTTAATGCGATGACTGTAAGGATGAGTTTGCATATTTTGAATTTGAAAATGCTTTAATTTTCACACTCTTGCAGATTTGTGACCATAAAAAAGAATTATATTCGTTAATGCGAGACACCCAGGCGCCAGTCACGACTCTTTTTTTTTGGAAAACGAGTGATGCAGCTAATCACTTTGAAAGGAAGTATCGAAATGGAGATAGGAACACTCGATTGCTTGGTAATTACTTTTATTTAAATATTGTTATAATTCGGGATTATTGTAACCAGCATTTATTCTTGTTAATAGGTGATGCCGAATACCCATTACAACCTTGGTTTCTAACACCCTTTCAAGCAGCCGTCGGATGTACTGCACAAAGTAGATACAACACCTATCCAGCTATCACAGCACAATGGAGAGAACATTTGGATTACTGAAAAATCGTTTTCGCTGCCTATAAGGTGCACAGGAATTGCACTACAGCCCAAAAAAATAAGCGTGCAAATTGTAAAGGTTTGTTGTGCTTTGCACAATATCTGCATTGATTATAACGTTGAGGACGAAAACTTGGAATCGGCTGAGGAGCACATAACAAATGAAATGTCCACAGATGTCGATGAAAGCACTTCTTCTGCTTATACGATTGAGGCCAACAGGATACGCAACGAAATTTTAAGCAATTTTTAACAAGTTCCTCCAAATTTAAAATAAAGTAAATACAAAAACAATTTAAGAAAACATTTGTGAATCATCTTTTTAAAATAAATATATTCATTATACAGTCTTATTTTTTATTTCTTCATCAAAAATATCTTTAAATACATTATATAACAATTCATATAAACATAAATCAAATAAAATAAATAAAAACATCAATATCACAAATTCATTACTAGCTTCTTGATTTCACTATAATTGCTAATATTATAATAAATAAAATAAAATTTTAATTGAATTTCTCAACAAAAACGGCTAAGAAGCCGTTATACTTCATTTTATATAGGCCAGCTTATATACTTGTAATTTTTTAAAATCAGTTTCAGTCATCATATTTAGATAGATAACACTGGTTATGGTTATGGATTGGTTATGGCTCAGATTGACTGCAGGTTGTGTTCTACTTTTTTCATTTCTAATGTAAAATGGATTGCTTTATTCTCAGTTTCTGCCTCATCATATTTTCAAATTCTTTATGATGACGTAGAGTCTCTTCGTGGTTTAACTTCATAAGCTTAGTCTGACTTTTCTTTTCATCACATATCAGGTTTAGTGTTTTTTTAACATGTCTTAAATTATTTGAAATGTCAGTTAATATTGGCCCGTTTTTGCTTAAGCCGGTTGTAAGTCCATCATAAAATTTCTCTTGTATTCCTATTTGTTTTTCTAACAGCTGAAAACTCTCAGTTTTTGAATTTCCCTGATTGGTGTGGCGTCTTTTTCCTGGATTTTCCGGAATTCCATCATTTAAGATTATTTCATTTAATGTGCTGCTGTTCTCGTCGTTGAGGTTTTCGCCTATCATTTCCACATCCTGTTTTTTTCTAGAACTCCCATTTGCATCTGTGGAAGTTTCAAAGCTACAAGTATCTTGAACGCCAGTTGTGCAGCCTCTCAAATTTCTTCCTAAAGTAGAGTCTGTTCCGAGATGACCTACAATGAGAGGGACTAAATTCAAGAACTTAGGAACTCTTACCTGGAAAAAACAAATGCGCCCTTCTCAGCACCCACAAAATATTGCACCAAAACAGATGTTGTCAGATGACAAACCAGCAGAGCCGAGGTAGCAGATGGCGGGAAGGATAGCAAGCGAGGCTGCAGGAACTGCAATACATCGCCGAGTTTGCCGAGGACAACAACCAAAAGCTCTAGCAACAACATTGAAAAGAGAGCGAAATCGATCTATGCGAGAAATATGTCAACATCTGATCGGTGAAGAGGAGACGAGACAACGAGCCATCGTCCATGGGAAGCTATAGCCGGGGGTCAATGAACTCTTCAAGAAGCTCCGAGAAGAAAACCAGCTAGGGGTGAAATTATAAAGGTACGTGGGGAAGAAAGGAGGACCCTCTTTGCCCAGCAGTCTCCAACAGAAGATATCGAGAAAATACAGTGGTACACATTAGCAATTTATGTAAGAATGTTTTAAAGTTTGAGTTATATTTATGATATTTACCGAATAAATTTCAATTAAGTTATAAAATTAAAGCAAATAAAAAACCTATAGTATATGAGTGAAAGAACATTAAGAACTTGAGTGTAAGGTGAATTACCGAATTTAAATTTACTGAAATAAAATTTATAACGTATAAAGAAGTGCGTATTTTATTTAAAAGACAAAGTGGATCGTGGATCGGAGGTGTTCGGACAATTTGCCACCTCGCAATTGTGATTAGAGTAATTATTATCCAAGTCACGTTCGTCCGTGAACCTGGCTGGCGGGCAGGGATTTCTAAAGAATCTTGGCACAGTCTATTTGAAGATTCTCCACTAATAAGATTTCTTTGGAGATTATTCTTTTACAGAAACGAATAGACGATCTTCAACAGCAAGGGAAACCTGAGCTACGAAACATGGTCCTTCGAGCCGGATAGCAGTTAACTAATCACAGCAATCAATTAAACATCAATTAAAAGGTATATTAAAAAATCGATAATTGTGATAAGTGATAAAGTGATAACTGAAAGAGTGCCAATTTCTTTCTAATAGAAGATTTATAGTCATTCCACACCTGAAAAAACATTAAAGCAATTTAGTAATCAAAATTTCTGCATAAATTTATTCTATTGAATAATCCATCCTGCTATGTGGCTCAGCACGTAAGCTTTTGAATGCTAGGACAAGAAAGAACTTTTATTGATTTAATGGGGCTAACATTTCATAAATTAACTAACCTTTTTTCCTTTATTGGTGGTCCTAAACTGTCCAAATCTTTCTTTAAATTCAACCAGAAAGTTTTGACGGCTTCTGGTGATCTGCTCGACACATTTTTTGCGAGATCTGCATTACCTTTCATAACTAATTGCCTAAACTTATATTTGTTTCTTTATTCTTTTTGCTCCCAACCGCTGACAATCACAATGGGGGGCGAACGGCTAACAAAGACCTCGGAAAGTGGTGGCACCCGATTTGTCACTTCTGTCAAGACCCGAAAAAAGTCACTGCAGATGAACACCTAGCAGACCTGTTAGCAAGTCCTAATCCCACCTCCCCGCGGTGCCCCCTGGGATACTTCTTCGGAAGGAGCTAACGGGAGACGGGCGAATGGCGAGCTCTCTGCGCCACAAAACAGAGTTTTAAGTCGGTTGGGCTGAGGGTTAGCAACCCGCTCCCATAAAAACACCATTGCTACGAATCGGCAAACAATGCCTCGGAACCGGATGGACAACACGACGACGACCTTTGCTTTTCGAACAAGGACACGAATTGGATCATGGAATGTGAGAACACTCCTCAACGAGATGAATCGATATAAAATCAAGATCGTGGGACTTAGCGAGACCAGATGGCCCGATGCGGGGGAACATATCTGCCCAAATGGTGAGTCCTTCTTATATTCTGGTAGAAACGAAACTGAAAGCCGTAGGAGTGGCGTTGGCGTAATACTCACCAAAGAAGCCAGGTCCAGCCTCATTAGCTCCGTTTCTGAGAGGATTCTTAGCGTGCGCCTGCGTACCAGACTAAGAAGTACTACGGTAGTCCAATGCTATGCTCCAACTGAAGAGGCAGAAGATGACATCAAGGACGAGTTCTATATGTGACTGAATGAAGTTTTTCGCTCTATTCCAAGGGGAGACATCATTGTTTTAATGGGTGACAGCACAGATCGGCCGTGACAACACCGGCCTTGAACACACAATTGGAAACCAAGCCAAGTTACCAATAACAATGGTGAGCTTTTCGTTGACTTTTGTAGTTCCCACCAACTCACGGTAGGTGGAACTTACTTTTGTCACAAGAAGATACACAAAGAGACCTGGGTATCGCCCGATGGTAGAACGAGAAATCAGATAGATCACGTGGCCGTCAGCCGCAGATGGAGAACTATCCTTGAGGATGTCAGGAATTTCAGGCGAGCGGATACTGGAAGTGACCACCATTTGGTTGTAGTAACTATTCGTCTTAAAATCGCCGCAATCAGAAACGTGCAACATGATGCTAGAACCCGTAGACGGTTTAACGTAGACCTCCTGCGGGAGAGCGTTAAAAAGCGGGAATTTGCTGGAAACCTACAAGAATTATTGAACCAGCAAACCGTTTCTGACGGCACAAATATTGAAGAATTGTGGAGTACGACAAAATGCGCGATATTGACGGCTGCGGAAACGAGCATCGGTTATGTCCAAAGAAACCAGCAACACTGGATCTCGGACACAACCTGGCAAAAAATAGAACGAAGAAGGGCCCTCAAAAATAACGTAACAAACGACCCGAAAGCCGTCACCAACTAGAACGGGAATACTCCCAATTACATCGGGAGGTTAAGAGAAGTGTCCGGAGTGATAAAAGGCAGCAGATAAATGAGCTCGCAGAAAAAGCGAAAAACGCGGCAAACACAGGCAACAGTAAGGTGCTGTACCAAATCACTAAACAGCTCTCGAGAAAGCACTGTACTAAAAAGCATGCCGTTAAGAGTGCGGATGGAAGGCTGCTGTGCAGCGACGAAGAGCAACTCCAAAGATGGAGAGATTACTTCTTCGCCGCCCTGAATGGTACACTTACACAGGAACCTCAGGAAAACAGCAACAATGCACAGCCCAGGACCCATCCAAGACGGAAATAGTAACCGCAATTCATGCGATGGCCAATGGTAAAGCAGCTGGGAAAGATGGCATCCCCCCAGAATTGTTGGAAGCCGACTCAAGCCTCATAGCAGATGCGCTTCAGCCAATCCTGGAAATAGAATGGAACACCTGTACCTTTCCGGAGGATTGGACGGAAGGTATCATAGTCAAAATACCAAAAAAGAGGGACCTAACAATATGCGACAACTGGAGAGGTATCTGTTTGCTATCTACAGTGGGCAAAATTTTGTCCCATCTAGGATAAGTGAGGCAGTAGACCGAACGCTTAGGAGGCAGCAGGCCGGATTCAGGAAGGGCCGCTCATGTATTGATCATATTAACACCTTGAGAATAATAGTGGAGCAGTCTACTGAATTCCGATCCCCCCTTTACCTTGCTTTCGTAGATTATGAGAAAGCGTTCGACTCGGTCAATAGGAGCTTTATATGGCAGGCACTACGGCGACGTGGACTGCCTGATAAAATAATAGAATTGATAAAAGCCCTATATAACAATTCCAAATGCAGAGTTCTCCATAATGGAAAATTATCAGACAGCTTCGAGGTGAGCTCAGGAGTACGACAAGGATGCCTACTCTCGCCTTTACTATTTCTTATAGTAATAAATGACATCCTTGTCGGCGCTCTAGATAGTAGAACAGGCGGCATACAATGGGGTTTGTTAGACCGCCTTAAGGATCTCGACTACGCAGATGATATCTGTTTGCTGGCCCACAGACACCAGGACCTCAAAAACATGATTAACAATTTGGCAACAGAAAGTAGTCCAGCAGGCTTAAGGCTAAATCCGACTAAAACTAAAGAAATGCGGATAAATGCAAACACCATTGAACGAACCGCGCTGAATAACCGCCACGTGGAACTGGTCGATAAATTCTGCTACCTCGGTAGTATTATTGCCGAAAATGGCGGTGCAAAAAAAATGTCAGTTCCAGAATAAATAAAGCACGAGGCGCATATGCATGCCTGTTCCGCATATGGAGATCAACGGAGATCTCAACTAACACCAAATTGAGGCTGTTCAACTCCAACGTTAAGGCAGTACCTTTGTACGGTTGCGTGACATGGAAAGTCACCCTATTCATCACGGGGTGCCTACAAGTCTTCATCAACAGATGCCTGCGTCGTATTCTAAAAATCCGCTGGCAAGATAGAATTCCAAACGAAGAACTATGGCGCCGTCCCGCCAAGAAACGATAGACGACCAAATCAGGCGAAGGAAATGGAATTGGGTTGGCCACACCTTGCGACGCGAAAACGAAAATCTAGCCAAACAGGCCCTCGACTGGAATCCGCAAGGATCCCGTCGAGTCGGAAGACCTAGAATAACGTAGAGGAGAACCCTACTAGCAGAAGCCGCAACAACCGGGAGATCCTGGTCGGAGCTGAGTGTAGCAGTCGCTACTAGTATACAGTGCACGAAATTAATTTGAAGACAACTTTTCCCAACTTTGAAGTTCCGTTATGTAAAAACTAAGGATTTCTATGAGTTACCAAAAATATCAAAATTTAGGGATTTTTGTGTAGATTCGTCTTCGTTTAAAAAATATTCCGTTTTTTCATGAAATAGAGAAATAGAGGAGTGTCTTTAAATTAATTTCGCGGTAAATTTGAGCAAACTTCTAAAATTATGCCTTGGAAATGCGAAATTATGCGAAATTAATTTAAAGACACTCCTCTATTTCTCTATTTCATGAAAAAACGGAATATTTTTTAAACGAAGACGAATCTACACAAAAATCCCTAAATTTTGATATTTTTGGTAACTCATAGAAATCCTTAGTTTTTACATAACGGAACTTCAAAGTTGGGAAAAGTGTGTCTTCAAATTAATTTCGTGCACTGTATACGTTTTTCGTTGTAATAAGTTTTATTCAAGTATCCATTCAGTTTCTGTTCTAATAATTTTAAGTACAGTGTTTTTGGTTACGTCACAATTTGGATTCTCACTACTACTATGAAATACACTTGGGGAATTTGGATCACGTATGTATACACTGTACACAGAATCAATTTTAAAAACATAGCCACACAAATATTGTGATATTAAAAATTATATTGAATATTTGTAAGAGTATTAGTTAGGAGCTTATTCAAAAAGGAAGTCTCCTATAATAAGTTAATAAAAACCGTTATGTAATTATTTAACGTGACATAATAAAAAAATATAAAATTTTAAACTATTAAATATAATAATAAATAAATATTAAATAAATATATTAAATAAAAGAATAACATAAAATAAAAATGTGTGAAGTAATAGTTTTAATTGGCAATATATATATATATATATATATATATATATATATATATATATATATATATATATATATACCTATATATCCCTTATATATTGCTATGAAATGAGGGAAGACGGCAAAAATTAGTCCGACCCCATTTCACTGAGAGCTGTAAAAGGCTGTATTCTCTAAGATGCTGATTTCTGATTTCGTTGTCGCTTACCGCCGATGCTGACGACAGCACAGCTAGTTTCACTCGAGCCGAGGTGATTGTTCCAGAACAGGTTTGAAGGTGCAAGGTTGATTGTATTTCCGTGCGCGCTTGCCATAATTGTGATGGTAGAAGAAATGCCTCGGTTATAAAATGTGTGGCTCCCTGTGGACAGATCGTGAACGAGAACCGGATCTGCTGCGATCGTCATTGTGAAGCAGTTTATTCAGCTTGTTGCTTACTCCCTGTTGCATCGTAGTTAGCTTTTATATAACTTTCTCTCTTTTCCTAATCTCTCTGAGGTCTGTAACAAAAGAATCATTAGTAGTGGAAGATTGTGAAAGAGCTAAAGGATGACCAGAATGAGTAGCAGCAATCATGACAAACTGAGGTGAATCCCCACTCTTCAAAAGAGCATCCGCACCAACAGCAATATTTGGTGTTCGTCCGTTGAAAGTGGCTTCCTACTCTGGCTTTGCTGTCTATTCTATAAAAAGGCTGGACTGAACTTGCTGGATTGAAGTTCACACCAAGCCAAAAAAATTGCATAATTCCCACTGTAACAACAATCAATCAACAACAATGTGGTGAAAAACAGCGTCGATGGAGGGTTATGCATGCCTTCTGAAACAAGTGAGTTTCGCTAACAAGAAATCCTTGCGTAAAATAAAGTAACACGACAGTTGGACAATTACATGCAGTCAACGTTTCCGGATTTCTACAACACCTCAACTCAACTTTAGAAAGTACAACTCAAAGAAAATCATATTCTATCCTACCTTCTAAATTTGGGATAGGTGTAGCGCTACCATCAGTGCAATAGAGGCCCATTTTAGCGCATTGGTGCGAATTCTTGATGCAACAAACTCGTGTACATAAGCTTTGGGTGTTGTTTGATCGGCAGTGGTGAATGCTTAAAGTAACCCTGTGGAGGTTAGGAAACCTATCTGTACCCCGACCACTAGTATGAAATTTTTTTTTTAACCTTTCCGAATGTGGCTACCTAATGTGCGCTATGTGGTTTGACCTCGCCTATTGGGTTGCTCAGTATCCGACCTTAGGAGTGAGTTGCCCTGTTTCGCTAGATATTTGGCTTTCTCGTTCCCATGCGCTATAACCCAGAGCTTAGATCGCATCCTCAACGAGTTAGAGCTCTTATAGGGCCTTGCCCATCTATGCAAATTTTAATACTACATCTTTATGTAGTTTCGAGGCTCATTGTCTGGCAAGCCTTCAGGATCACGCCCGGCCGAAGTGATGTTATTAGGTACCATATTATTATATACTATTAGACAAAAACGTCATGCAAAATCGTTGATGAATTTAATCAGTAGGAATCTGACAATACCACTGCGGGCAAACAGGGCGTTTCCTGCTTGGGGCGTGGGAGTTACAGGCAGCGAAGCACACATTCGCCGTTGTTTGACTGATGATAGATTCTCACCACTATCTCGTAAAAAAGCATCAGTCAGGATCGCTACAACGATATACCAGCGTGCTCCGGAAGGTGCCAGGGCAGCGAACGGTTAATGGTCTTCAGATAAACCACTGCCCGAAGCCATCTGATGTTTTAGAGTCATGGGTGAACATCCTTTGATCAAACTTCATCAGGCTGTATTCACTTCTACCCTCTTTTCTTTTACTCTCAAGAAGATGGTCGAGTCCCTCCTTAAGGTCATCAATCTAGGACGTAGGTAGAAGTAGAACGCGGTTGTGACCACATCATACCCTTGGGTAGAAGGTACAAAATGTTGCTAAGATCGTGTTTTGAGGCTCAGGCTCCGGATTGCCTCAGTCTTTAGGTACTGGAGAGGTGTTCGATGTGCAGGTCAAGAAGGAGCAGATATAAGAGCACATCTAGACTGTTCGTGAGGTTTGTTGCCCGTAGTGTTGACGTCTTTTGGATTCTTCCTAACTTTACGAAATGTAATCTGACTGTTGATTAAATGATTCATAGGGTGGTTCGTCAGTTGAGACTTTAGAAGTGAATGTGCTAATGATTGGATTTGAAATGAAAATCAATTAACAAAGATTCGCTTTTCAAGCTTCGCTTCCTTTATCTTCGTTTGGTGAAGTATTGACTTCAAAAGTACCTGTGCCCCTACCTGTACCTTATATTTGTAGTTCAAACAGGTTCAGCAGTCCGCCCAGTGATTTGTCGCTTAGACTTGTCTGTTCGACCAGGGTTTCGTTGAATAATGTAGCACTGCCATGGTGATTCCGGCCATCTGGCACTTCCCGGGTTCCTGACCGCAGTCCAGCTTTCGGTGTGTTGGGGAGGAGTTCACGTAAGCGGTCCTCCAACTGGTGGGTCCGGCAACTTGGGGAACTTGTCTGGTAGTAGACAACGTTGCTTATCGTTTATTCAAATGAGACCGTTCATTGCGATTAGTTGAGACTAGCTATTCATTTGTCATTAAAGCTGCGTTTTACTTAGAGGAATCTTTCTATTAAACTTCCTGGTTGTCCGATTGAATGTCCGAGATGGTTCTGTGGCTTTAGTAAAGAATCTAGAATCTAATCTGTCATTAAATATAGAAAAAACTACTTTCATTACTTTTGGTAATTATACGAATAGTATACCGACCACTATAAAGGTTACTATTAAAGGTCAACCAGTTAAACGAGTTGAATCTTGCAAATACTTAGGTGTTATCATCGACCAACATCTTAAATGGGATAAGCACATTGAATATATAATCAGCAGAACTAAATATCTTATATTTATATTTTACAAACTGTCGAAAGTATTTAATACTGCTACACTAAAAATAATTTACTATGCATTGTTTAATAGTATAATAAGTTACGGTATAATAGCATGGGGTGGAATATACAACAACTATAAGTGTCTACTTCAAAGTTTACAAAACAAATTACTAAAAATTGTATACAAAAACTCTCTTGCTTTAAATGATAAACCATTAAATTTAGCTCAGCTATTCACATTGGAATCACTATTGTATCATTACCCCACATTAACCGAAAAATTTTGTTCTTCAACTAGCACAACAAGAAAGAAAAATATACAAATGCCTATAAGATACAAGGCAATCAGTAATAAAGAATCTCTTGTTACAGCCATCAGAGTCTTTAATGCTCTTCCCAAAGGAATGAAGTCATTAAAAAGTACAAAAAAATATTAAGAAATAAGCTAAGGATTTGGATAGGAAAGCATGTAAATATTAGCAGTTAATATTAGGTTTTATATAAGTAATGTGAATTATCTAAGTCAAGCAAATTTTACTGAATTATAAGTGTTATCTACTAGATGTTAGTTTTAGGTTAAGTTTAATACCAGTTCTTGCGCACAGGTATCTGCGTATACCTCTGTAAGTACTGTACTGATGTACTACTGGTTTGTGAAATAAATAAATAAATAAATAAATAAATAACATACACTGTCTCAGTATATCCACCTTATAGTCGAACATCGCCTACTGAATTTAAGACAGCTGAATTTTTTTTACAAACTTCACAAATGCCTTAAATTGGCATATGACAAAAACGCCGAAAAGAAAAAGTTAATCTAAATTTTAAAGTGTGACATTATTTTTTATTTTATTTTTCATTTTTATTTAAAATTCGGTTCCCTTTTAATTTTTAAATTTAAATTTAGAATTTTATGGTAATAGACAGGTGAGACCCGAAAAATGATTCTTCTTTCAGAAAACACGAATTAATAATTTTGAAAAATTATCCAGGAAAGAGTTTCTAATAATAATGAGCCTCGTAGAAAATCTAATTGATTTAGTTGGACAAAATAGGTGCCTTTATGACAAGACTCATCAGAAATTTAGGGATAAACGAACGCGGGATCGAACATGGAAGGAAATCAGCGAAAAACTGGGAATTGAAGGTAACAATTAAATTTTTTGTTCAATTGTTATTAATAACATTGATTAAAGAGCTGAAGTGCAAAACTAAATGGCGGGGGATAAAGGCTCGTTACTTACGAGAAGTAAGAAGCAAGCAGTCTGAAGCAGGAGATTTTCCATCAATGAGAAAGGAATGGAAATATTTTCATATGTTGTCATTCCTAAACGGCATCAACGCACCGACTAAGTAGTTCAATAATTCTTCTCATATTCGATATGAATCTAATAATTATTCCAGAGAAACCAATTTTGAAAGTCCCGAATTAGTTACGTCTCTCGTAAATGTATATGAAGAATCTCCTCTAGAGGAGTTATACATAGAAGATGATTTTCCAAATACTTCAGTATCTTCAAATGAAGATGATATAATTATCCGCGATACTAAATCATCTAGTTCCACAAATTGTAATGTTGGACGAGATGAAATTGCTCAACTGATTGGAACTATTCAATCAGCTCCAGCTCCAGTTCTTACTCCAGTTCTAGCTCCAGTTCTAGCTCCAGCACCAGCTCCTGCTCCAGCTCTGCCTCCACCTCCAGCTCTAGGTCCACCTTCAGCTCTAGCTTCACCTACAGAAATGCCAACAGCATATTGCAATCAACGTGAGTCATTTTATCGAACTTTAATTGAAGAGATAAAGCACGTTGAGAATGGTCAAGATGAAGTTGAATTGTATTTCAAGTCGTTGTGTAAAATAGTGAGTTTTGTTAAATTAACACCATTAGAATTTCTTGAGTTTCAATCGAGTATATCGTTGAAAGTTAAAGAGGTCTTGGGGAGATTATTAAATAAATGATTTAGTTTTGATTTTGTGAAATGAAATTGTATTGAATCTTGTAACATATTAAATTTTTGTTTTATGAAAAAATTGTTTTGATTAAAGCCTAGTATTAAGTTCACGTGAAATGGAATCGGGCATTTTGGGATAGTGAAAAAGCAACCGAGGTGAGCTAATCAGCTGTGCGCCACTTGCCGCGACATCTGTTTAGAGATCAGCAGAATGTGATTTATTCCCCAACGAATTCACGTGAACTGAAATGAAATTTTCACAAGCGAAATTTTCACTTGTGAAAATTTACATTGACCCGGCCTTTACATGGGACAGTATTACTGTTACTGTCGCTGTCACTGTCTCGTGTAAACGTTCCGTATTGTCAAGACAATACTGGCATTTCGCTTGGTGAGCGTCGAAGCGAACGCAAGTGTCGAGATGGAAGGCATCTCAAAACCAAAACGTGGTCGCATAAAAGCTAACCTGTAAAAGTAACGTTAGGAACAAAGTTTTTCCAAAAGTTAATGTATCAATTTAAATGAATTTAAATAAATAAAGTTATAAGTTATAGAATTTAAAAAAAAACGTGTTACGGTGAAATTTTAACCAATTAGATCGAAACAAAGAAACCGAGGAGATATAATGGATAAAAAGGAGAACCAGCTAATTACGGACGAAGGAGAAAAATCATCATCTTATTTAATGCCTTGGATCTATGAAGTGCTTATATACATTGCATGTTGGAGGATTGAAGAAGTCAAGAGGAGTCACGGAATATAATAATATAACTGTATGAAGACCACTTGGATGAGGCTATGGCTCGTGAGGCTCATCTAACTTGTCTTCAAATTAACCATTATAATAATAATATATTAATACTTAGTTGCAACTGTTTATCTTATACTATCCCATAAGTAGTTTGTTAATAATTATTGAAAATACTCTAAAGTCAAGGATATTTTGAACCAATCACACAATTATTTAATGTCTAAATATTATTTTAATTAACTTCATCTACTCCCCTAACATTAATAAATGTACGAAGACCACTTGGACGAATTTCAAACCTACGAAATTCGCCCAACTTGTCTTCAGTTAATGTTAAGTTTAAACCTACATTTTTTTCCTAATCTAGATATAATGAAAAAAAAAAAAAAAGTTTTTTAGGCTAGTTAGTAATTGTATATATTTTTAGTTCTTAAGGTAGTGTAGCCCTCTGAGGACCGATACTGTTAGTAAGCACAACGGTCGCAACTGTGCAGAATTAAACTTTTATTGTATAAAGCTCGGCAGTTTCTCAAATATAATACAGGCAAATGGACAATACATTTACAGTTCATCAATTACATTAGTATTAGTAAATAGAAGATAACATTATGTAACTGTGAACTTAAGCCGAATAAATGAATTGAATTGAATTGACAGTACTGGCAAGATTGCAACCTCGACAATACTGTCAACACAGTAATTGGACAGCTTGTAAAATCAAAACGGCGAAAAGTGATTTTGAAGTGGTAGGCACATGCAAGAGGTCCGTTATCGGTTTGATTTGAAGAGGGGTGCTTTCAGTAATGCATTCTTGCATGCGCAAAATGCACAAATTGGAACCGCATCCACTTGCGGAAAAATCATTTGCGTATGCATGCAAGTATACATTAGTGAACTTGTTTCGCCATGGCGCTGTTTAATTGTCATTTTTTGTGGTCTTTTAATACATTTACCGCACACTATCAATATTTTCCTCACCCATTTTATGTTGTTAACCAATATTTTGACATTTGAGATCGAAGGGAATTCTCTTCTGCTTGACGGTATTGTCTGGCACTGTCAAATACTGTCCAGCAGGCCGATTAGCGTTCGATCAACTGACAGACAGTTCATTTTAAAAATGTTTTCACACGTTGCGGGTGTTGCAGTAACCTCTTTAATGTGCTTTAAAGTGCTTGAGGATATCGAAAATGAAGAAAAAAAGAAACGCAGGAAGATAAAATATTGGGTAAATCCGTTCCTTTCAAAGCGGATAGATTTTGAGATTGAAGGGAATTTGTTAAAGGACTTGCTTTATTCTGGTAATAAAGAGCACACAGCCTAGTATCCTGTTCGTGCGGAATTCCGCTCTGTAGAGAATCCATATAACCAGTCTGAATTCCGCTTAGCTGGGATAGTTATGTGGACAATGTAGACCTGACAATTGGTTGGACAATTTGAAATTCATTATTGCAATGACCCTTTTTGCGCTTCTGTGGTATTAAAACAAAAAAAAATAGTTCAGAGAATTTCAGGCATATCGGGTAAATCCATGATTTGGAAAAAAGAAAATTGATAGAGAATTTTACCAAATATGCATGTTATATACATATATCCTCGGTCGCTAGCCAACAGTTACACAGGGGGACTAACACGCTGCTTTGTGCTCCCTGCCGGAACTGTGCTACACTGCTGAAAGCTCTACTACACCCTCCACGTGGGGCGAGTGGAAACAGACTCCTGGCATGGTCATGTCTCTACCAGGAGTGCTGTCTAATAGTAGTCGGGCGGAGAGAAGAACACTCTTTAAAAAATCACCCCAGTCTAAGGTGAAACAGGGTATGCCGATAGACTCGTGGCCAAGGGGGTGCTTGGTCTCTAATATCCGAACTCTGGATACCTGGCGTCCTCCAGTTTCAATTAGCCTTCCCATAGTATACGGGCTCGCTATGGGTGACGTATTTTCCCGAATACTCTTGGGACCATACATGGAATCAAACAAAAACAAAAAGTATGAGCTCGATGCAGCTCCGACAGCATCATCCCCGTCAATTGTGACGATGGCCTCATCTCAAGTCTCTTTAGGGACACAAGAGATAGCAATTGCCTTAACGAGCGGAGTCATTGGGCACGCAAGTTTAAAACCAACAAGCTCGACCGGGGGAACCATTGGGCACACTGATTCTACAGACGGGTCGTCAGTCGCTGAAGATGAGTCTTTAGACGCAGAATCCGTCTGCAGCGCAGACTCGGTCAGTGTGTATTCGGGCATTTCCGGAGCTACCACCATTGGCCGAGACTTGGATAAGATGGAGCTTGACAAACCCAGGGTAATTTCCATCAAACTCACGTCATTCGTGGCTATTTCCCCCAGAGTGGCACTAAGCAACGAGAAAGTGCTGGCTACTATCGATGCACAAAACTCGGTTCCCGCTGACAAGTGGAAAGTGGTCCAGAGGCGGGTAAATGATAACACGCATCACTTGGTCGTGGTAGTGGATATCTCTTCCATGGCTAAGTTAATTAGTGTTAAGGGGAAAATCGCCTATCGTTTTTCTCATACCAGGCTAATTCTTAAGGATAAAGATCCTTCAAAGAAGCAGCCACAAGGGTGACACTCAGACCACAGGGTCTGAAATGGCACCTCCCAATGCTTCTGTTGTCACCGAGGACTGCAGTAATGCCGTGGCCATAGGGTCATCTGACGGCGGAGCTGCTCTCGCAACGACTCCAGGTCCATATGGCGTTGTTCCAAATCCGGCCCCCGCATCTGCAGCATGCGCCAGGTAGCCTGTAGCAGAGCAAACTGCTGGGCGGAAAAAGAACACACCTGCCGAACCTGGAATCAGAGCACGGGGCAAATCAGCACCCCCCCCCCCCCCCAAGGGCAAAGACGGTAGGACAAAGGGTCTTAGACAGGCCAAGGAGACCGGGCTTGTCAAACGCCCCTTGGAGAAAAAATGAGCGCCATAAGGGCACTTCAAGCGAACTTGCACCATGCGAAAAGGGCATCCTCCATCCTGTGCAAGACTTACGCGCAGAGGCACCTTACCCTTGCTCTTATTCAGGAGCCTTGGGTAACCGATGATAAAGTCAGAGGACTTACCACTGGCTCAAGTAAACTAGTATATGATCGAAGATGCGGGGCGCCTCGTGCTGCCCTTTTAATTGACAATCGTGTCACTCATCTCTCCATTACTAACCAGAGATCTAGTGGCGATCTCGGTTGCGGTTCCCACCGCCAACGGATTCCAAGAAATCGTTCTTGCGTCCGCTTACTTCGCGGGGGATGTAGCAATAGTGCCACCCCAGGAGGTTGAAGATCTCATTGAGTTCTGTCGCAAGACGAACCGGAAATTCGTCATCGGCTGTGATGCAAATGCTCACCACTCCATCTGGGGGAGTAACGATGTAAACCAAAGGGGTGAGTGTCTTCTAGAATTTCTTGTTATGAATAACATAGATATTGCAAATAGAGGATGCAAAACCCACTTTTATCACTGCTAGTAGAAAGGAGGTGCTGGACCTCACCTTCGCGAGCCGGCTTCTCTCCGACAGGATTGAAAACTGGCGTGTTCTGGACGAGGCCTCACTGCCGGATCATATGCACATTAGATTTGACATTGTGGGCCTTCCACATACCCACGCCTCTTCTTTGGTTCCTAAGAAAACCAACTGGTCTAAGTTTCAGGGGCTTGTGGCCTCGAAATCAGACCAGCTTACGGTTTCTATCAGCTCAGTGTATGAACGGGAGAATGCGGCCACGCAGCTTACTGATGTGTTAATCTCTTCCTACCATCACCAGAGCTCTTCCTTTCAGTCGTCGCGAAAAGTGCCCTGGTGGAATGACAGGTTAGCTGCAATGCATAGAGACGTTAGGAGGTTGTTCAATAGGGAAAAACATACAAAACACCCTAACAACCTACAACAAGGAGTTGAGACGTTCCAAAAGGAGTGCATGGAAACACTGTGAGAGCATTCAGACTCTACCAGAGGCGACTAGACTGCAAAAGCTACTTTCTAAAGACTCCTTCAACGGAGTGGGCTTTCTCAAAAAGTAGGATGGCTCCTACACCTGTAACCATGAGGAAATCTTAAGGTACCTGCTCAGAGAGTACTTTCCAGGATCAATCCTCCAGACCGCTTATCCATTGGATGCTGGGTGTAGTTATAGGACCATCCCAGACCGCTATTCCCGCAGTCTTTCAGGGAATATCTTCGACTGTGACAAGGTTAAATGGGCAGTGGCCACTTTTCAACCCCGGAGAAGACGGAATTTTTCCGGCACTTCTTCAGGAGGGCCTTGATCTGATCCTCAGAAATCTGGATCCTCACACAATTGAGTGGATAAATGCCATGCTTGCAGATCGTGACATTTCTTCTACCCTAGGAGTCTCCACCAATAGTGTTAACGCTATTAAGGGGTGCCCTCAAGGTGGAGTCTTATCCCCGTTACTCTGGTCACTAGTTGTGGATGAACTCTTGATCAAACTATCTTAATCTGGTTTCGATGTCATCGGTTATGCAGATGATCTTACCATCATTGCCTCTGGGAAGTTTGACTTGACTATTACAGAGGTCATGAGAACGGCACTGCGAGAAGTTCAAAGATGGTGTACCAAGGAAGGTCTATCAGTCAACCCAAATAAGGTTGTCCTGGTACCTTTTTCCAAACGCTGCAAAGTGGACCTAGGTCCTATCTGTATCCACGATACCACAGTTGAGTACTCAGACTCACAGTTGAGTACTCAGCCAATGATATATAAATTCTTTATTGAGTACACCAACTGCTCTCTATGAAGGTTAATTCTAGACCTACTAGACATGATAAAAATGCATGCAAAATAGGAAAATATTTGATGATAAGATGAACGGCAATTCTCTAGTTGGTGTATGTAAATTAGGTTCTGTAATTTCAGCTGATTTTTTTGTTTCTCGTTATTATGAATGTAGTTGATGAAAGTTCCAACGCCCTTCAAAACGGCCGCTGCGGTAACTTCGGGTCTTGTACTTGCATTGTTTAAATCCATCCGTCAGAAACAACTTCGGAACAATCTGTTATTCTTTCATTGGCTCTCTCAGAACATAAAATATGAATCGAGATAAAGATTCTATAATAGCGAGTAATTCCAGCTCAGTACTTACTTTCCTTTTTCCTGGTTTAATTCCTTCTTCGTCCCCAATATGCCCAAGGAATGTAATTTCTGTCGCTAAAAACTTACACTTACTTAAACTTGCAGTAAGCAGATGTTTCTTCAAGATTTTTAAAAAAACCTGACAGGATCTCCAACCCCTTCTTAACATTCGTACTCGGTAAAATGATATCGTCTAAATAGGACAACACTTTATGTGGTTTAAATTCAGTTACAGTTTGGTTCATCAACTTTTGGAAGCATCCCGAGGCATTCACTAATCCAAAGGGCATTCTGTTTTTTTATGTGGCAGTGCTAAGCTCAGAAGTCGCCCTTTATTTCACCAGTCTGTCATATCGTTTACGTTATGGTGCAATGTCTAGCAGTAAGCTTAGTACGACGAAAGGGGAATAGATCAAGGCTTAAAAAGGTAGCGGGGGGGGGGGGGGAAGGTGTAAGTATAAGATGGATGGTGGGTATAAGATTGCCGTGGAGGCAGGAGAGCGTTTATCTCGGAAGAACAGTCACTATGATAGTAGCGATAAAATTTTGTCAGTGCTGCTACATTCCTACGGTGGCTTAGGGGTCGATGGTGGAGTAAGCGGGATCGTCATCAATTAATTTAAGGCACTTTTTTAGACCTTATCTTACCATGCCAAGGTGGTTATTGGAGCGCAGCCCCAAACGAGGGAGTTGTATTAGAGAAGAGGCCGAATGTAGGATTTATATATATGTAACAGCACAGGCCGATACCTGAAGGAGGAACTTGCACCTCTTAAGGAATCCCAAGCACTGGGATGCTTGTTTGGCGATTTGAAATATGTGGCCATTTTATCCAAGTCTTTGGCTAATGTCACGCCTAACATGTGCAGGGATGGGTCGGCCATTAGTTCAACGCCACCCACGGTCAAGGATGGTCAGGTGTTGAACTTTTTTTTCAGATAAGACAGTACTTGGTTTTGGTGGGGTTGAATTCGGCACGATTCTTCCTTCCTCACTCTAAACAGAGAGATAAATGTCGTTATTAATAGATGTGGACATTAGTTCACGATCATCAAGACAGGATCTGGCATGAGTCTGTCTTGTTTCGATGCGACGAGTAACGTAGAATGCCGTCGTCAGCGAAGCTGAGAAGTGGTCATTTATGGAGATGGTAAATAGGGTGATAAAATTGACCCCTGGGAGACCTCCGCAGAGCTGGGGTGGGGTTCAGATTTAACGCCATCCAATACTACCTTAATTGAACGGCCAGACAGGAAACTCTCAATCCACTTATACAGAAGCAAGTCAATTGCAATAGCTTTCAATTTAGCCTACAAGCCTGAGTGCCATACTCTATCTAAAGCCTTGGAGATATCCAAAGCAACCAAACGCTGGTAGCCTAGGGAGTAAGGCGTCTGGCCACCATCCCAGAGGTCCCGGGCTCGAATCCCGGCCAGCTACACGGTCCTTCGACTTTTCCACTTTCCCACATACAAAACTTTTCTTCTTTTTCTTTTCTCTTTACATTCCTGATTCGTCTTGCCGTAGCCTTCCTTAGTCCCTCAACGCTCCACCAAAGCGCATGTTATCGGTTGGTTGATGAGGCTCAACGCGTTTCAGGAGGCATAACACTCCAGCTAGTTGTTTCTCGATGCCCCGATGTCAAAAGTCGCGATAGTAATGGTTAGGAATAGGTGGTCTAAAAAATATCGCGGGTAGGTTGTGGCAGCTCCTTCCTTCCCCCACTAGAGCTGCTGTTCGACATTGAACTCTATACGAAGAAAATAGATTGTCGACAGCATCAAGGGTCTTTCCTGAGACTCCAGTCTTTCACATAAAAAAACCTAAATTCATCAGATCCATGCAAACCTCGGTTGAGGTGCTCTGTAAAATAAACTAAAAGATCGCTAGTGGATCTCTTTTGTCGGAAGCCGTACTCTCTGTCGTTTAGGAGTAGTTTGGATTCTAGATATCCCATAAGCTTCTTGCTGATTATCGTCTCCATGGTTTTGGAGAGAATAGAAGTAATTGCTATTGGGCGGTAGTTGTAGGGAAGGCTGGAGTCACATTTTTTCGGTATTGGCTGAACATGGGCAAGTTTCCACGTCTCTGGGTAAACTCCAGAGGAGAATGATAGGCCCAAAAGTTTCCGCAGAAGTTTAGCCAAAGGTGAGGAGCTTTGTTTTAAGACGATAGGGGGATATATTATAGGGTCCAGTGGATTTGTTGGCATCGAGCTCCTTCAGGCACCTGTACACCGCATTATGTGCGCATTGTGCTCGAGGTTCAGGTAACAAAAAATTTGATACAAACGGAGATGCTAATATATCGGCCTTGGATTTCCTGTCTGTTCTGGTTGTGGATAAAAGAAGTTGGCAGTTTTTGAGCCGTCATACCAAGATATTTTCAAAGTTAAGATAAAAACAAGTAATATGAAAAACAAACCAACTTGCTACATGATACGGAGAAATTTCAACCCTATCACATCTTTCAAATAGGTATGTCCTACCTCGCGCACGAGTACCGGACGCTGTACCAGACAATCCGCCGGTTAGGCGGCAAAACAACATCAACAAACGACAACATCAAAAAATCGGATGGAACTTTTGTGACTTCGGCCCATGAACGCCTGGAGCGGTGGAGAGCATTCTTCCACCAGCTGTATAACCACGATCCGCCGCAAGGTCCAGCACCCGAACCACCGATTATCGAACAGCCGATGAATCAGTCTCTCGATACCGAACCAACAATTATCGAGGTGAAGACAGCAATAAAATCGCTGAAAAATGGAAAAGCACCGGGAATAGACCAAGTAACCGCCGAGATGATCAAAGCTGGAGGTGATGTCTTATCACAACGACTTCATGTCCTCATAACACACATATGGCATTCGGATCGTGTCCCTTTGGTATGGAAGAAAGCGATCGTTGTCCCAATTTTGAAGAAAGGCGACAGTCGGGAATGCAAGAATTATCGCGGTATTAGCCTTCTTTCGATCGTCGGTAAAGTATTTACGAAAATAATACAATCGAGGCTACAGAAACATCGAGAGCAAACGAGCCGGGAGGAACAAGCGGGATTTAGACCACATCGAGGATGCATTGATCAAATATTCGCCCTCCGTCAGTTAATGGAAGAAAGAATTCGTTGCGGCAAACGAATTGTCGTCGTTTTCATCGATTTCAAATCCGCTTTCGATTGCATCGATTGGAACAGCTTGTGGAGAGTCTTGGTAACCGAACACGTGCCATTGAGAATCATCCAACTTCTCCAAGCGTCGTACGATGGCTCAACCAGCAGCGTTCGTATTCGAAACGACTTATCCGAGGAGTTCCCGATTCAGACGGGTGTCCGACAGGGAGACGTCGCTTCGCCACTTCTCTTCAACGTTGTGATCGACGCGATTATGCGTGAAGCATTCGGTGGACGACTCGGAGTTCAATACGACGACAACAACTTCGTAACAGACTTAATGTTCGCCGACGATAGCGCTGTTTTCGCCGACACGGATGCCGAAGCAACGGACATCTTATACGATATTTCCCGCATCGCCCAATCATACGGGTTAAAAATCAATGCGGAAAAGACCAAAGTGCTCACAACGGATGGATCAAGAGCCAGTGTTCACCTCGATGGAACCCAAATCGAACAAGTTCCAAGGTTCAAATATTTGGGATCATTGGTTGAGGAAACGAAAGTAGCATCGACGGCCGACGTTCACAGCCGTATCGGCCAGGCAACAGCAACATTCGCCTCGCTCAAGTGGTGCATATGGAAACGAGCAAATATCTCCATCAAAACAAAACTACGTCTTTACCGAACGTTGATTCTTCCGATTCTTCTTTATGGATCTGAAACGTGGACACTGCTCAAACCGGACGTTAAGAAGCTCGAGGTCTTCCAAATGCGATGTTTGAGGCAGATCCTCCGTGTCTCACTCCGTGATCGCCTTCGAAATGAGGTTGTCAGACAAAGATGCGATCAGCAAACACTGATCGAAGAAGAAATGCAGAAACGTCGACTACGGTGGTTTGGACATGTTTGCCGAATGGATGATAACCGCTTGCCACGTAAACTTCTCTGGCGAGACCGTCCTGCAGACTGGAGAATACAGCGATCGGCACCGAAGAAAACCTGGTTGAAGAATATCGAGGGTGACTTAAAGAATCAACGATTATCAGTTACCGAGGCTCGAGACACCGCCAAAAACCGAGGAGAATGGAAGCGAATCGTGAATAGAGTTCGGGACCCAGCGGCACCGACAGCAGCGTATCCGTTGCGGGGACGTCCCGCTCGGACCGCCAGCTAACGGATCAAAGAAAAAGAAGAAGAAGATGTCCTACCTTTCCGGCTTATTAAATCCATGCTCACCAAAGTTTTCTTGTTCGTCTAACTGTGAACTTTCGATTTCCATAGAAATTGTTCAATTCCGCATGACGGGACTTTCAGTGTCACCGGCTTCCGGACTATAAGCAGTGATCACAAATAATAGAGAACTTCAAAGAATGTTAATGTTCACTCTGTGTCACGAAACTGCTGGGCTCACCTGGTCAATCGAAAACTGCTATTGATTGGATTAGTCAGGACTAAAGTCGAGAAAACCATTAAATTTCTTTCAATTCCAATTTGTGAGTAAATTCAAGAGACTGGAATAACTCTACATCAGCAACGGTCGTTCAAACCTCGCTATAAACATCCCAATAATAAGCCTCCAATAACAGGTATCACCCCGCCTGATATATCCCCGCCCACTGAAGACTGATGTCATCCTGTTCCCAAATATGTTGCAAGGATCAAAGAATTTTTTTTATACCCAAGCGGGTAATAAAGCCTCCAGCCCCGAGTAATAAATTCCTTCCGAATGACCGTTAATAACAGCCCATTAATAAGGAGGCAGCAGGAGAGAAAGAGTATCCAGAAATAAGTTGCCTCCTTTTTAGAGGACGGCCGACGAGGGAACAAGCTCCCCAGTAAAGAGGTATCCAAGGATAATTTTAATGCAAAAAGTTTCACTTAACATTCCGCAAGGATCTGGTGGAGTTTTTCTTCGGGTTGTCTTCGAATGGTCGTAAAAAATCATTTATTGCTTTATTCCATGGCATGCACAGACCTCTGGAATATATCAGGGAGGGCGGTAAATAATTTTTAATGTATTCACCACGGAACTTGATGACTTATCAGAAAATTTATCTTACAGTCTACTTTCCAGCGAGATGGCTGCTGGGGCAGGCAGCGGCGGTAAACAAACTTTTCAATTAGGCTCAAACAATTCTTCAAGGTATAAAAAGATCCCCACTCAGTTCAGTTCAGGTAGAAAGAAACTTAATGGCGGTGCAGCTTTTAAAATTTTAATGGATGGAAATCGCTCGAAAAATAGCAATAATTTGCACGCTCTATGCCGCCGCACACAGTCCGCGCTCTAGCAGCGCACGGCACAGGTATTTTATTGATTTTATTTAAATTTATCTAGAGACGGATGTTGTGGCCGATGTTTTATGAAAGTTGCTTTCGTGTATGGAATGATAAATTTTTAAGACGATTTCAAATTCCCTTTTAAAGGTGGGATTTAACTAGATTTTAAGTAGCTTTCCGAAAAAGGAGTAGAACCGCTGACGGGGGTGAAATGCGGAAAAATATGATTGGAATATCTTTTATAGGTTAAAAGTGCACGTAGAGCGCCTTTGGAGGAGAGAGAACTGCCGGATTAATTTTATTTACCACAATTCAAATATTAAAATTCACCTCAAAATAGAAACCGGAAAAACGGGTAAAGTTAAAATTCGACTCCTCATTCGACCATCTTCCTTGATTTGCTAGAAAGGGTACTTCCCGTCAAGGAATTTGGAGTAAAATAATACCAGTAGCAAGAAGTGTAGACAGACGCATCAACCAAAGCCTCTTTTCTTTGTCAATCATAGTGTCGATCACTTGACAATCTTTCTAAATGGGGCCACCGATGTCAGCCCAAGCAAGAATCGAATCGAAGAATCGAGAATCGAGCAAGAATCGTTCTTACCATATATGGGCTCGACTTCAAATTCGAAAAGTTAAATAAGTATTGTTGAATGATCCTGGGTATCTTTTACTCGGAGTGTATAGTCAAAGGGGTCAAATGGTAGCAACGGCCTCAGTGACCTTTGGTGGTGCTGGTACATCATAGTCCTCAGAAATTCCATCTGTGTTCTAATGTCCACGCGACCTAAGATCTTCCGATATCCTCCTTCCTCCTTCCACCTTCAGGTAGATGTTGAGTTTACATCGGGTGACCCCTGGATGCTCTTGTCTATACAAGAGTAACAGACAGAGAAGGGTAAAAGGTGAAACAAACGGAATTTTGCAACCTGGAACGCCAGAAGGCTTAACAGGCTCTGCGTTCGCTTATTACTGAAAAGGAAAAGGAAAATGAATAAAATAGTTGACTCTGAAGTTTGCATGAAAAAGTTAATAATTAAACGTACATTAAAAATAGTTTCATCAGTTTTATTATAAGAAGCACTATAATTAATAATAACGGTAATAGTGATAAGAATTAGTAAAATAAAAGTTTTAAACAAGAAACAAAAACAAAACAGTGTTTAAAATTATAATAAGATTGGAACCTATAATTGGTGACCCCGGTGCAAAGAAGCACGTCAGAGCGGGTTGTACAAGTCCAACAAACCGGTCCTGCTCATCTCAATGTGAAACAGAATCCAAAGAAAGAAAATCCAAAAGAGGAAAAGAAGAAGAAAAGGGTTTTAAGGACTTAGGCCGTTTGCCAAAATACCATTTCGAATTTTTCTCATTTCCCAGGGCACTTCGATATCCCAAAGTGTGCCAAAATACCAATTCACACATTTCAATGACAATTAAAAACTTTTAAGTAAAAATGCACGGAGAAACAACATTTGTAGAAAATTTATTAAAATTTTATTATGTTAGATTCGATTGTTAGATTTATTCTCTTTCTTATAAATAAATGATTGAGCGTTAACTCTGATTGCAATATTTTTTTAGTTTCTTCCTGCAAAACTAAAAACATTGTATTAAAATAATGTCTCCTTGCGAGTGTTTAAAACAAAAAAAAAATAATAATAATTGGTTTCCAGTTACGTTTTGTTTTTATTCTTTGGTGTAATTAAATATTAACTTTTTAAATTAATTAAGGGGGCACACGCACCTAGCAAGTCAAAATTTTCGAATTTTTTTCTTTATATATATTTTGAAAGAATATACCCTCGAGAATGCATGTTTAAAATTTTAGATCGATAACTTGAAAAACAAAGGAGTTAGAAAGTATTATGTCGCGCAAGGCGCGACGGCCGCCTTCTGACCTGAACGTCGAAAGTCGCGCTGTCTTAAGCCTTCCTTTCAGACATCGTGAAATCGACTTAGCAAACAATTTTCGAATCTTTCTCATTAGTTAGGGAATGCAATAGCCGAGGAACTTAATTTTTATGGCCCTGGGATTGCCGATTAAAGGTAAAACTCTCAACTCCAAAACTTATCGCGAAAAAACTATCACCTAAACTTTGAGGCTGTTTTTCTCGAAACGCCATTTTCCGAATTCGTTACCATGATATCTCGAGAACAGATCGACAAAAATGCATGAAATTTTGCAGAATTACTCAGTAAACCCTTCTTCACATATTGACGATCTCAGATTTTAAAAAAAATTCTTATTTTTAAACAAATTACAAAAAATCATGTAATTTTTAGCATACTTAAAAATCGAAGCGCTGCCATTGCGTTTGTGTTTGCAGTTTTGAAAATCACCGATCGTCAATCTGTTTTATAAATGACTAGTTTTCATTAAAAATTGTTTTTTTGGTTTCAGATTATTAGTTTGGACAGGACGTTGGTAACCGCCAGCAAAGTCACAGAATACATGCCCCAATTACAGCCGACGTTGGCCTTTCAGTTTTTGTCATTTTGTGCACTTTTACTAGAAAATAAATAGTTTAAAACAAGCCCTTTAAAATAAAAAAAAAAGCGTTCGGTTATTGCATATACTTCGGGAGAAATCGCGTCCCAAAGTTGCTCCCGTTTTTTCGCCTTCTAGGTGCGTGTGCCCCCTTAACTGTAAATCTATTTCCACTTGATATTAAAATAATCAGACAATCATATTTGTTTTTATTTGCATAATATTTTTCTTGAAACATTTGTAAAGCCCATCTCCGTTTAGCTAAGGAACAAACTTATTATTCTAAGCCGTTCTTGCATTTCCAATTTTCCTTTATTGTTATTACTTGTTTGCTTTTTTAAATTTATTTAACGGCTGACTTGATTAAAGTAAAAACTGAAATGTTTATAATAATTTACACATTTCCATAGACGCAAACCGTCGAAAATCAAATTTACCAATTGAAATGGGTTTTCCATACAAATTGACATTTGAATTGCTATTTTGGCACAGACCCTTAATACAAAATCCGAAGATAAGAAGACTTCAAGAATGTAATCGTGGTGGTTTGTAACCACAGAAAAGATAAGTTTATACATGATCTTAGTTTGCTTAACTTTGGGCCATTTACTATATTAAATATATATATCATTTTTTATTAACATAATAATATATTCATAATAATCAAAGTTATATGCGTCAAAATATATTTTTTTTTGTTTCGTGAAAACTGACTGTGGGAGATTATTCCACAGTCGAGTTGTTCATAAACGAACATGTTGCGCGCGAAAGGGGGGCTGTATGGTATGAGGGTGAGCCGAGCAGGCTAGTCTTGTGTTGCGTGAAAAATATTGCCGTGCAGGCAGAAGGTCCTGAATTTCAGTGGAACAGTCGCTGTGGTAATAGCGATAACGCATGGAGAGCGCTGCTACATTCCTACGGTGGCTCAGAGAGTCGATGGAGATGCAAAGACTATCATCTCCGATGATTCGGATGATTTAATAGTACACTTCAATATTTTATCTAGTAAGCTATCGGTGAAAGGAAGGCGAAAACATTCCAAAGGAGAACAACCATTTCTGGCTGGGGCCTGGTTGAATGTGCACTACATTTCTGCTGCGTGCTTTGCCAAACGCAATAGATAAGATTAGGTTTCCAAATGAATTGATCTTTTTTTTCCGCTTACCTTCATTTCGTCCCCGAACAGCGCAAGAGCACTTTGATCAACAAGACAGTACTGGTTGGGTCGTTCAAGTTGGCTAAGAAAGAACAATTACCTGATAATCTAAGTCTCTTGGGAACTTCGGCAGTACCAAATGAAGCACCCAACAAAATATTGCCCTCCATACAATCTTCTTCTGCAATGTCTGATTCATCATCATCGCTGGAAGTGGAGTCATGAGCTAGGTCAAGGTTTTCCTAGATTTTACTATCAAGTAAATAATCTACAATTTCTTCTTTATTTAATTTCGCCTAAAAACCAAACCTAATACAAGACAATAAATAATAAAAACTAGAAAACAGAAAATAAATGTAACTGTAAAAAAGAAAAAAAATATAGTAAGGTTAACTAGGAGTAAATTTTACTCACTCCTATTTCAAAAACCTTGATATCTACGGCAACCGACATCCATGCGCTTTGATTTGGTGCCAGAGACTGAAAGCTAAGGGTTCGGGCTAAGCACTTGATGAGGCACAACAACGTAGCTTTCGTTTTAAAAAAATTAGGCGCTGCTTTTTTCACGATGGGAGGAAAATTTACGTAGGTTATCCTTCTAGGGTTAAACGATCGAATACGTACGCTTTTAAAGGTGCCTGTACAATAGGGGGGATCGAAAAAAGCAAATTTTTTATGATGCTTTTGGGGTAGAGCGGAAAAGTTGCCTCTATACATAAGTAACTTCTGTACAAAATTTCACCACCCTAGGATAATGTCTTCTGTTCTGGCAAGGGACGTGAAACTTCAAAAATTTAGTAAAATCGTCAAATTTTTTTACTTTTTTGGAAATTTTTTTCAAATGTCACAGCACTTTGCGGTAGTGTGCAAAAGTTGCACCTATGTATGGTTAATTACTGTGCAAAATTGGACGCCCCAGGGACAATATGTTCTGCCCTGGCAAGAAGCCTGAAATTACCCAAAAATCGACAAAAACACTGTTTTTTTCATTATTCAACTAGCATTTATTAAACATAATCCAGAGTTGTCATACACTCTCATCTATGAAATATAAGAATTAAGACATAAGTATTCAAAATTAAAAGTACGAAAATGTGTATTTTCTTAGGTCTTTAGGTTTTGTACATTGTACTGTCTCTTGGACCTAAATTCAGGCATAGCCTTTCTCGATTTCAGAGTTGAGCGAATAAATCCGTCCCGTTTGTTATGACCACACACTTTCTTTGAGGCCTCCGTAACCAATTTTACTGTCCTTTCCACAGCTTGTGTGTGGCATGGGAACTTTGTAAAAGTCCAGTCAATTGGTATTGGTTCTTCCAGCATTTTTTCAACTCTTCTGTAGTCACATCATTCAGTATTGGTGGTGGAGTTACTTCGCTGGACGACCAGTCAATTAGATCGATATAGTCGTTTGCTTCGAAATTTATTTTTGGAATATCGAACTTTCTAATCCCAACGTGTCCAACCGTCTCACCTGATTCTCGTGCTTTTATGACCCTTCGAATGCCAAGGGCTCTGATATGTGTTCTCTTATCAGTCAGCATCGCGAGTAGAATGTTTTCTGGAGATGCGAAGTAAGCATTCCGAGAAATCACTGGGTCAATGACGTTGCGGTTAACTTGATCCAAGTATCTGGATGACTGAATAAAATGGTAAAGATGCCGAGCTCTCTCCTTAATTGAATGATGGATTTTGATGCGGAACCAAGATGGCACATACACCCTGATTACGAACTCTACTATGGTACGTAAGTTGTCTGATGGTTCTGTGGTGGAAACATACAGTCTTAATATCCTGTTGGCTGTTGTCAACCAGCGGGACATGTTTAGGGGACCTGGATTGCGTTTAGCCAGACTTTGAGGACATATGCCTGAGCTAACGGCGAGAGCAATATCCCTCAGATACTTCTGGTCCTTACTCAAAGTGGATATATCATCAGATGGCAAGGTGCAGTTAATTGGCTCAAATTTTACCACTGGAAGCAGCTCACACGCATTCAACAATTTTCCAATGCAACCAGTGTAGGAAGTGGGTCCGGAGGTGGGACCATCGAGGGACTGGAACAAGTGGCGCAGAGGCAATTCGTTGAAATGTAATTGACAAACAGCCCATTGCACAGCTCTCCCGGTCTTCAGTTCAAGACGACGCAGTCCCCATTGTGAACTCCAGTATTTTTGACCGTTCCATCACCCCCTAGAACAAGAATATGGTTTAAACCTCCGGGCACTTCTGCTGTGATATAGTCGTAAATACTTTCAGCAATGGCCAGACTTGATCCTGAAGCTGGCGTAACATGACCAACGTAGCTAGATCCTGGCTCTTTCACCAAGGAATAGTGTTCCTCTAAAATTGTTCGTTGGTAGTATTTATCATCCCCCTTTTCAGTGGACAATGTTTTGTCACGTCGGCCGTCGAAGTAAAGACCTGTTATATGATCATTGTCAATGTCCGAACTCTCACTTTTAAGCTCTTGCATGGTTCGATACCTTTCTCTAGCAATTTTGCTCTTATCAATCACTAAAGATGTATCTGATTCAGAGACTAGGCCTACGTCGTGCAGAACGCTAGAAGCTATGGCAGCCGTGGCTTGAAGCGATACCCCAAATCTTTGGCTTATTAAGGTGGTATTTGTAAGTTTCCTTCGCATTTGCAGAGAGGATGAAGTCTTCGGTCCGGGATTATAGTTGTAGTCGTAGTCATCAGATTCAAGTTCCTTATCCTCATCCATTGTCTCATCATCTTCTAAGAACGTTGATGTTGATGAGGGCTCATCACCATCAGGCAGCGATGAGCATGAGGCGGTAGATTTAGAACTACGAAGGAATTCTTTACTCTTCCTTTCAGCACGTGCTTGGAGCTTTTTGGTTTCTTGAAAATCGAGCGATCCAGAAAAAGAGTAATAATTAATAATCATTAATTAGTGGTCAATAATTCTTCTTCTTCTTCTTCTTCTTCTTCTTAACTCCGCCGTCGAGTGTTTAATAATAATGATGATCTGGAAAATCTGCTGCTAAAAAAATAATTGTTAATGAATCATATTTATATCTAAAAGTATAAAGAAATAACTGTGTTTTTGTAAATTTTTGGGTAATTTCAGGCTCCTTGCCAGAACAGAACATATTGTCCGTGGTTCGTGAAATTTTGCACAGTAATTAACCATACATAGATGCAACTTTTTCACACTACCGCAAAGTGCTGTGACATTTGAAAAAAATTTCCAAAAAAATAAAAAATTCTACGATTTTACTAAATTTTTGAAATTTCACGTCCCTTGCCAGAACAGAAGACATTATCCTAGGGTGGCGAAATTTTGTACAGAAGTTACTTATGTATAGAGGCAACTTTTCCGCTCTACCCCAAAAGCATCATAAAAAATTGGCTTTTTTCGATACCCCCTACTGTACAAAGTAACAATATCGATGAGATCATCAACATACAATCCGTACAATATTATAACTGACAACTATCAACGGCACAAGATCACCCGATCTGCAACCTGCAATCTCAGTCTCAGTAGAATTATAGCAATAGAGGTAGTAAAACAATAGATCATGCCATTCGGCAGCAGTTACCTTGGTTAAATGCAATTTCAATATTTGACTTCTGATTTCGGTCAAAATTTTCAGTCTCAGTCGAAATCGGCCAGTCGCAACAGTCGGTAGCAATAAGCTTTGCATTAAAGAACTTGAATTAAAATAATATTAAATATTTTACTTACGAGTTCCTTTAATCAATTCATCACGAATCAAATCGTTAATCATTATTTTGAAAGTGCAGAAGTGAATTTTGTTAATAGAATACGAATTATTAAAGTGTTTTATTAATGTAAAATTTTGAGTTTTTATTTACATTTACATCATTACATTTTATTTACATTCCGAACAGTGCCTTCTATGTTTAAAGGGGCTACCAGGATGTATTGTTTGTAAAGTAGAATCCTGTTCAAAGTCCTCACCACATGTCCCAAAGCTGTTCCGGTGGAAGTTACTTTTTTATTAATACTGAGTTACAAAATTTATCCTGCCGCCATTGCTGTCAATTAAAATCATTAAATCCTTCATGTCCAAAAAGTACCCTTAAATTATTCCATAATACCTGGATATTGTCACAGTATCTGCCATCCACTGTTGGTGCCATACGCGATTTCCTTTCCTGGTATGCAAATAAAACACCGGGACTAGCCCTAAATTAAAACTAAGGCAGTGCCACTAACATCACAGACGACTAAGACCGAGCCAGCAGCGCTGATAAGAAACAGACGAGGGGAGGAAGACAGGAATTTAAATCGTTTAATTAAATTTCTGGACGACCTTCTTGTGCCTTCATGCATTCATGCATGAATGATTTAAAAAGATGAATGGCATCCATCTCACACCCCTATTTCTCGAGAAGGTGATTCCACTCCTCAAGTAAACCACCGCCCGCCCTTGCCGGCGTGCCATTCACCTTTAAAGAGATGAGAAAAAACATAAAACGTAAAAACCTGGTGAAAGACTTTCTTTACATTTTTTGGTGGTGTTCTTCGTTGATACATATCAACAAATTGAGAAAAATGTGGCGAACACGAAATAGAATATTTCCGTTCCGATAACAGATTGGGACGAGATTTGAATGTGTACGTCGTGCGGCCTGTAATCAGTACCGCAGATCTTCTTTTTATTTGCTGGAAAGATAGACAGGACTTCGGCAGAAAGTGTGTTCCTATTTACATGTTTGGTGGATGCTTTCAATTTAGAACTTGAGTCAGAAAAAATTACTTTTACCATCGATAACTGTCGAATTCTGTTGCTGTAGCGGAATGTAGTGGGAGTGTAGATTCATTAGAACGCCTATATATGCGAGGCATATACACACAAAATGGGGCCTTTTCTAAGCAAAGTTCAAAAGAGTGTCTAAGGATGGAAAGACCCTGGAGGTTTACCTAGAAAATTCGTAAAATTCTTGTTTTCATTTACTTGTACACAGCCCAAGTACGTCGGCTGAACCTACCCCGACCAACCCCCTGCTCGTTATGGGAAAATGAAATTTTCTGTTGTGTTAACTAAAAGAATTTTAAAATTCTCTCCCCCATCAAAGTTGATCCCTTTAAAATAGTTCTCACCCTTTTTGCAATTTCCATAATCCCTGAAATCCTTTCGATTTCGTTGGGAGCATGTCGAAAAATAACCTCACATACTTTGCGAAACAAATTTTGAAGTTCGCTCAAAATTAATTCACGGCACCCCGACGGTAATTTCGGGATTTTTCCCTGTAGGACGTTTTTCTGCCCTTCAAAACGGCGAAGGTTCATTCCAGAAAAGCAAAACATAACAACAACAACAAAAAGAAACGAGAACAAAAAATCGTCGGGGGTGGGTGAAATATTTTCTTTCTTTCTTTCTCTTTATTTTTTCCTGTTTTAATTAAAGCATACGTGCAAATAATAGTCCAGGAAGAATAGAAAAAAAGTTGAAATAAATCTACCCTGCGATTTCTTGACGCTATAATTAAGAGAAAAATCGTAGGAATTCAATGAATGTGTTTTGGATAAAATTGGTCCAGGGCAACAGGTGGTGAAAAGCTAATAAAAGGAGCGAAAACGCGTTTTTTCACGTTTTGGGTACGAAAAATATGTTGTTTTGGAAAACAAAAAATACTACATAATAGTGCTTAAAAAGACGAAAATTATGAGTTTTGGACCATTGAAATCGGTCAACAGGTTTTTGCAGAAAAATTCAAAAACCATTAAAAATTGCCGTTTTTTGACATTTAATTATAGGGAGTGTAATTATCGTAGAACCTTGTGGCAGGGCTTAAATTGTGGCCACTGATGGTGCCTACCTACAATAAAAATTTCATGAAAAAATAATGGTAACTTTTGGAGTAAATCTCAAAAATGTAAAAACACCTGTTTCACAAAAAAAGGTTGAACAAGGCCAAAAATGGTCCTAGAAATTTTTTGATTGGCATTTTGGTTCGCAAAGGGTTGCTCTACAACCTCATTTTCATGAAATGTATGTAAAGTTTGATTTAACACCTTAAAACCCCGTTTGAAAACCACCCTTTTTCCAGTTTTTTGAATTAAAAACTTTACTTTTGAGCTTTTTGTTGAAAATCGTTCTTCGACAGTTTTATTAGTTTGATTTTCACCTATTCTACAGGTCCAATTTTATTCGGAACATATTCATAGAATTCCTACGATTTTTCTCTTAATTATAGTTTTGAAAAACCGCAGTTTTTGTTTGTTTTTAAAAAAAAGCTCAAAGAGCTCACGAAGAAAACTCAAAAGGAAAGCTTTTTATTCAAAAAAACTGGAAAAAGGGTGGTTTTTAATCGTGTTTTTAAGGTGTTAAATCAAACTTTAGATACATTTCATGAAAATGAGGTTGTAGAGCAAACCTTTGCGAGCCAAAATGCCAAACAAAAAATTTCTAGGACCATTGTGGGCCTTGTTCAACCTTTTTTTGTGAAACAGGTGTTTTTACATTTTTGAGATTTACTCCAAAAGTTACCATTATTTTGTCATGAAATTTTTATTGTAGGTAGGCACCATCAGTGGCCAGAATTTAAGCCCTGCCACAAGGTTCTACGATAATTACACTCCCTATAATTAAATGTCAAAAAACGGCAATTTTTAATGGTTTTTGAATTTTTCTGCAAAAACCTGTTGACCGATTTCAATGGTCCAAAACTCATAATTTTCGTCTTTTTAAGCACTATTATGTAGTATTTTTTGTTTTCCAAAACAACATATTTTTCGTACCCAAAACGTGAAAAAACGCGTTTTCGCTCCTTTTATTAGCTTTTCACCACCTGTTGCCCTGGACCAATTTTATCCAAAACACATTCATTGAATTCCTACGATTTTTCTCTTAATTATAGCGTCAAGAAATCGCAGGGTAGATTTATTTCAACTTTTAACTACTTTTTCGCTATCTCTCCTGGACTATAAGGTGAAACGATTAAAATTTAATTCAGCCCCTTTGTTTTAACACGAGGCCGAGGGTAAGAAATGTTAACCCTTTCTGAATTTACTGATGGAGCTTTGAAGGAATGAGCTCCGTTTTGGTGAAGCATCAACGAATAATCATGCCAAATTGTTTTTTCAGGCCTGCATTAATTTTTTGATTTCGTTTATGAATGATTAGCTTCAAACGTTTTGTGTTTTCTTTTCACATTTATTTTTTGTTTTTTGGGGTTTGAATGCAACCATAATTAATTGGAAATGTTTAAGGGTACTTCTGCTATTCAGAGGGATATTCAGTTCAACCCCATCACTCTGCATTCATTAAGTCTGTAAGTGAGCGTTAGAGATGTACAACGTGATGGTTGATCCTCTGATATGATGCTTTTGATCTCCCTAACCTCTTACTACAATCATTGAAATGACGCTAATTCCAAATAGAGGCGGTGTACTCAAGCCCAGCAAGAAGGAGGAGAACGAATATAGTGTAAGAGCCACACATGAACACACTCTTTAGAGCCTACCAAGCCAAGATATAGGACCTGGTCATGGTTCGCCAACTATGATTCATTTTACTGTTTCACTTTCGCAATAGTGGTTGAAGTGGTGAACAGAAAATTAATTTAAACTGGAGCCACTAAATTTCACTGCTCAAGAGCTCAGGATATGAGTGAGAGAAATGTTATTCATTTTAGAACAGTCACATCACAGTGGGTTTATTTATAAATTGTAGTTATACTTTGGAATAATGGATGACGTGGAGATGAAACTGATGAAGAAGATTATTACGAGACAGCGTGTGTACTTACTTTGGAAGCCATACAACAACAAAAACGAAAGTTTTGTATGTGGTGATTATTCGACACTAATTTAAAAAGAATTCGGAAAACAATTTCGCCACAATGTCAGGAATAAGCCGGTACAAATTTTTTCGGCTCCTCAGTTAGAATACAAGCTAGTGATGAGCAAAAAATGGTCTTGTTCTTGCACATTTAGCAAGAACAAGAACAAGACTTAGTTATACTTGCAATAACAAGTCAGACTGAACAAGAACAAGACTAGATTAGTCTTGTCTTGTTCTTGCTCATCACTAATACAAGCATTCTGACATTGCTTTTAGATACGGAATTGAGAGCATTCCACACCCGTGTGGAGTATTCATTCCATCACTTGTTATGGAATGACTACTAGTAGCGACATCTGTATCTCGTAATCCAAGAATATGGTTTTATTCACGAATTATAAATTAAAGAAAAAAAAAAGAGGTTATTTCAATAATAAACAATCAATAATGTTCCGCAAGACCGTTTTGCTTTATTTAAACTATTCAATTATTAAATTACAGAAAATAAAAGCATCTTTTATAAAATTATTAAATTATAAATAGGTTGAACTATGATAATTAGTGTTAAAATATCTTGATGTGCCTTTGCTTTATACATTATATTTTTGACAATAGCTGTACATTAGATAGGTACGTTCTTCTTTACAAAATATTGATAAAAACTATTTTAGGGGCGTAGAAAAACTGCAACACGTTTTGAATGGCATATATCGCACTCGTGGATCACCAGCATGTGCGGAATATGCATCATACCAAACTTGTTTCAGAATATACTATTCTATAATAGTAAATTATACAATATAGAAGTAGGATATTTTGCTTGTGACGCTCCCGTCCGGGGTTTTTACTTAATACAAACTTACACAACTCCAGTTGCACAAAAAGTACACAAAAATCAATGATGACGGCTGGTTTCACCTTTTGAAAATGGGCCTTTTAGAATTGGCGAATCATTTACAGCCGGATCTCAACCGCAGCATCATACATACAACTAAAGAACCCCTTATTAGTCCAATCAATCTACGCAAATCTATCTAATAATTGCCAACAGGAAACAAAAAATATGGTCATATAGGAAAACAAATCTAAAAAAAAGATAGCGTTTTCGTTTTTTGATTTTGGAATGGCGAACCTGCTTCTTGCTAGCTGAAAAACGGTGTTATTTTTGTTTCGAAATATTGAATAGTTTCCTTGAAATTTCAATAATCTTTTTTAGAATTTTTTTTCTATATGACCATATTTTTTGTGTCGTGTTGGCGATTAACGCAAAAAATACATGGAGCTATTTTAGATTCATTGGACTATGTAAAAGATATGAATTGGTTGCGTAACTCAATTTCCACTGGATTACATCCAGGTTGTTTGTCTCGTAGTTCTGCGCCAGGTTTTAAAACTGGATCAAAACTAAAGGGGAAACTTATTCGCTCTATATTAATAATAGAAAACCAAGGATACTGGAAGAGTTCGATCGGTGGAACGCCAGGCGGGGATCAAGAATTTTGCTTTGGGGGGTGGGGGGTCACGGAATTAAAAGTAAACCAAGAAAGCGAAAAACTGAAAGCATTCTACGATTTACTTGGACAAAAATGGAACGCTTTCATTTCACCAACGGAACCAATATCATCAGAGGGTGGTAGAAGCTGAAAAAAGTTTCCTTCAGACTTTTCATAACCCAGCATCTGTGTGTACAACGGGATTCACAAATAAAAGAAAGACGAGATCGATGTTATCCCTACATAAGATAATGAATTTCTCTATAATCGTGGCACTGACGGAAAAGTAGTTATTCTGGTGGCAAATGATAGGAACTTCAGGGCACTCTTCGTTGAATTTGGTGACTTTACTCTTCAGCATCATTTGGAAACCGCAGGTTCAATCGCGACATATGTATATCAGTAAAACCACCCAAAATCAACTTATGGAAGCCTGCAAAGACGAAATTCAGTAAGCTATTCTGAAAGGAGTTAGAGCGGCAAAGTTTTGCGCAGTTGTATTTGATGAGACGAACGAAAATTCTTATACAAAACACCTTAGCTTATCCTACTACTACTACTGCAACAGAGCAATCAGAGAATTTCATCACATTTTGCGATGCATACCAAGCAATTCGTTCCGAGGATATCGTCATCGATCTGTGTGAGAAATTCGACTTGGACCTAAGATATTTGGTTGGAATTAGAACAGATAGTTGCTCGCTAATGGCGTCTGATTTTAAAGGGGTAGTCAGGACTTGACGAAAGTAGCCATTCACGCAAGACGTTGTTCTTGCAGTAATCATTTGTCATCATTAAAATCTTCCAAAGTTTCAAATTGTCGCAATGCTTCAGGAACAATGAGAGCAGTTTTGGCTTTGGCTAACGGTTGTGCAAACGTTTTTAAAAAACATCTTGGTGGCAAATCACTTAAGGACTTTGCTAGACTGGTAGAAACCAACTTTACTAGTTGGGTAGAAAATCACGTTGGGCACATGCAGTTTGAGGGTGAGCAATTAATAAAAAAGTGTGACGCACTTAATGAGATTTCGATGTGGGAGGGCGTGAAAACTGCATCTCCTGCGGCAAATCTTCGTCTTGTACTTTTCAGCCTAGAGTTTCCGATTTCATCTGCTTGGATAAATGACGTTCTAGCCGTGTATAATATTCGTACTATTTGATTTTTTATCATAGTCATAAATAACATAATAAACTTGTACTTTTCGTACGTATCCGGTACAACTTTACCTTTGATCCGAATACTCCAAACGTCTTCATTAGATTTAAAAAAAAAGCAACGGATATGATCAAAGATACTCGCTGCACCATTGGATGAGGAATTCAAAGAAGCACGGGTTGTTTATCGTCAAAAAATCAAACTCCAGAAGAAGAATCTTCATTCCTTTATTGGACAATATTGTTACCGAATTTACAGACATGTTCAGACCGAGACGTTGATCAGTTGAGACATTCAAGATGTTCGACAAGTAGCAGAAGCGTATCAGCAGCTTTTGGTTTCTCCCATCTCAACTATTATTGCATAGTTGGAGCTTTGGGGGGGGGGGTCATGACCCCCGTGACCCCCCCCCCCCTTGAATCCGCGCCTGTGTAACGCAACAGAATTTCGAACATTTCTTTTATATAGCGGAATTTTAGTGCTCAAAGTAAACTTAATTTAAACACATCCAGTCAGTGCCAAAAGTTAGTATACACCCCTCACCTCGTACCTACACCTTGCCGCGGTGGTGGGGCTTGCGAGTCTCGTAGTAGCGTTAGGCTATGTCGGCGGTAGCTAGCTGGTAACCAGCAAGCCACTGGTAGGGACACCCATGCCGAACAGGCTAATTGCGAAGAGGCCAGACTAAGCTAGGTACATCCACTTTCCCCCACCTCTTCTCTCTCTCTCCTTTTCCTTTCCCCTCGCCATTTCCCCACTTCTAAGCCAAGGTGTTTACCGTGCCGATGGCTGCATGGCCAGCCAGTGGTTAAAGAGTGCTGGTCGCGAACGGTTCCCTCCGATGCCCGGGCAAGGTCGGAGAGTACAAGTGCCTTATCCCGGTAAGCGGCTCTGGCAGGATGGACCCCTCTTTCCGCACTACTCGTGGGACTTTTATGGAAAAACCCAAACCCAAAATAACAAAAAAAACAACCGCCTCCAGTTCGGGGGCTCCCAAAACCACACCTACTGCCTGCAAGGGCAACGAGGTGGACAAAAGGGAAAAAGGAGCTAAAGGAGCTAAACGTAGCAGGAACACTTCCGTACATCCTGCTACTACTAAGACCTACAGCCAAGTGCTGGAAGGTCAGATCGTGATCGCCGTCATCGACGAAAACGATCCAGATGGCACCATTTTTCCTGATAAATGGAGGAAACTTGAGGTCAGGCTCGCGACAATTTTCCTCCCAATCCTTCAGGAGCATCCTGGCACTGCTCTTCACTGTCGCGATAGCGGATGGTTTCAGGGCCGCGTGAAGCTCATCGCTTGTGCCGATCAGAGAACTGTCGATCTCTATAGGATAGCAATATCCAGAATTGGGGAAGCATGGCCAGGCGCCAAACTCAAGGTCGTTATGAGGGAGGAAATCCCGAATCGGCCAAGAGCACGTTCCTGGATCCCAGCAGAACCAGCCGAACCTCAGGCTATTCTGGATATTATTCGGTTGAGTAACCCACAGCTACAGACGTCTTCGTGGAGGATTACGAAACTGGAGGACCCTAAAGGCGACGGCCGAGCAGTTACATTAGTAATTAGCGAGGAGTCGCTGGGACCTTTGGCGAAATCTGAAGGCGTCATAAGCTATGGGTTTTCTTCAATCACCCTGAGGCTATACAAAAAAGATTCTTTGCCCCAGAGTGGAACGGTTTCAACTGCTCCACCTGTGGCTCCAGATGGTGAGCCCTCGGGCACTGCGGGTGTTACAGGTACGGATGTTTCTGATTCCAACGTGCCTGGCACTGCGGGTGACACAGGTACGCAAGTAGCTGAACCCAATGTGCCTAGTATTGCGGATGCTACAGGAACAGGAGTAGCTGATCCTAAGGTGCCTGAGGATACTCACCTACCAACCCTGGGTTCAAACGACCCTCTCTTCTTATCCTCTGAGGATTCTAACTTCTCAGTTCCTTCACCGTCAAGAACGGAGGATGAACTGGGTGACTTTGCCCAACTTCTTTCGGTGGGAGATGATGATATTACTCTCACACCGGAAGAAGACGAGGCTGATATTACGGTGATCGAGATTGATCCCACTACTCCCAACCGCGATGTTGAGAGTAGCGCAGATTAATAGTTTTGGTTTCTTTAATTTAAACGCGGTTTTACAATATCGATATTCGTTCTTATTTATTCTTTTATATGTCACAAGAAAGATATATGGGCGATTCTCCAGAACCTTTAACCTGAGCTAATTGGAAAAATGAAATTTCAAATTGATAGCACAACCGTGCCATGATATTTTTTGTGTTTCTTATTTCATAAATAAATGTTTTCTGATGTAGAACATTAAAAAAATTCAATGCGCATATTTTTTTATGACATGGTTATATTGACATGGTTACAATTTTGACATCAAATTTGACATGGTTACAATTTTGACATTCGCTTAAATTACTTTTTTTTAAGATTCATGAAACAATTTAAGTGAAGGAAACGTTACAAATGATTTAACTAGTTACAATAGGTCATAAGAAATTTTACGGGGATGAATTTAATGTAATATGAGCAAATTAATTGCAGTTACAACTTTGACATTTAAATGTAACTCACGTTCACGTTAGCCAGTTTTGCCCAAAAATCAACCAATTTCAACTTATTTGTGTCACAAAATGTATGCACATGTTCGTTAGTGTCTGAACAATAAGTGCGTTTAAAAAAATTTATGATAAAATGAGACAATTCGGAGTATTTCGACTTACCATGCGGGTTACAACTTTGACGTCAAAACCTAGGGACAAACTTCAGAGTTGTTTTTTGGAAAATATAGCGATTTGACACTGCACCGAACACAACTGCATTTTTCCTTAAGAGTTAAACTACAACTTTTCACTTTTCACTATTTGTTTCAACGCTTCCTATCACAAATATAAATAGTTTTTCATTCAGATTAGCGCTAAAGACAGGCCGAAAAGTGACAGGTAACGGAACATTTTTTCAAATTTTATTGCAATATATCGTTTTAAATGACTTCGTACTTATATCTTATTGTTCATTAATAGTTTCTTAACATTATTGATAGCTTCTTTTATTTTTAATCTTCTTATAAAAATTGTTATTCATAAAAATTTCGAAGCGACAAGCAGGTTAAAGGTTCTGGAGAATTGCCCATATCTTAATATATCGCGAACTAAATGTTTACAATACTTTATACAATGTTATGTACAAACCATGAAGGTCTTCCTCTATGTTTTTTCTATTGAAAAATAAGGATTGCGGAGGTCTTCCTGCGCTCTCCTCTATATCAAAGTTATGACTCTCCTCGCAAGAATGTGAAAGAAGCAAAGTGGTTGGTAATCGGTTAAGTCGAAAAGTAACAGGAAAAATGATATCGGATGATCAACGGGAAAGTGGTATCGTATGATCAACTGTAACTCGCCCCTCCTCTAGCCCGAGACTCCGGCGAGGATTATTTATTGTTATTTATTTTGAATTTTTTTTTTCGACTGCACTTTGTTTGTTTCATTTTCTTTTACATAGAATGTACTATAAATATGCATTATTAGTGTGTACATATCTACTAATATGTAAAATTCTTATTTATTATGTATCTTTTCTTGTTATCTGAAAAAAAATTACTTAAATAGATTTTTGTGAAATCAATTATTTGGATTTGATTATTTAAATTAATTTTTGTAATAACCTAGTTGTTAGAGTTTATTTTTGTAATACTATTTTCTTCTTTAACAAAATTATTTAAATTCGCCTTTGAAATACTAATTATTTAAATTTATTTTTGTAATTAATTAAATTTATTTTGTAATTCCAATCGCTTATATTTATTTTTTGTGATACTGTTTTTTTTCTCTCTTCTTTTTTTTTTTGTTAAGGAAAAATTATTTGAATTAATTTATGTTATTACGATTATTTATTTTTGTAATATTCTGATTTTTAGATGGAAATATTTAAATTGGTTTTTGTAATAGTAATTTTTTTTCTATTCCTTTTTGTAATTAATTAAATTTATTCTTGTAATTTCAATTGTTTATATTTTTATAATAATATTTACTTTTTTGATACAATTATTAAAGTTAATTTTTCACTATGTTATTGTTTTCACATTTGTTTTATATTTAAGTACATATATTTACATTTATATATACCTATATACATATATGACTTCTTTCTTATATAATCTAAGTTATTTTTGATTGTTGTTTAAATATATGATTTGGTCTATTAAATGAGTAATGAAAGTGATTTAATTTTATTATTTGTAATCAGCTTAATTATCAATTAATAATGTACAATATATATTATAATGATAATTAGTTCTCTCTTGCAGAAGCTTTAATCAAAATTATTAGATAACAATATATAATATTATAACAATAATTAACCTTTCTCTTGAACAAGCTTTAATTAGCTGAATTATTAATTAACAATATACATTATATATATTATAACAATAATTTTTTTCTTTAATTAGCCCTTTATCTCAATAAATTTTTTTTTGTTATCAAAAGCAGATATTGAGAAATATTTCAGTTGTTCTTTTGAAATTTCTTTTTCCTTTTTATATGTGTCTTATAATACTTTTGGCCTTTGTCGCTTATAACGTGATCTACATCTAATTTTTGTACGTTTACTTTTCTAAATTTCGAGTGGTTTTTGCCACCTCTTTCTTCTTTAATAAATACAGATCCTGTTGCTATGCCTACATTTTCTCTATTTTCATTCAACTTATTTATTGTCCTTTCCTTTATTTTAATAATTCTCTCTTTCAAAGAGGGATATTGTTCACTGCTTATGGTTCCGTTGACGAACTCGATTGGCTTTCGTCCAGTGGTCGTATGAATCGTGTTATTGTACCAATTGATGATTTTATAAATCTTTTCGTCTACTGACTCTAGGTCTTTATTGGGGTCGTGTTTTAAGAGTCTCAAGTGTTCGTTTAACGTATTATGGAGACGTTCGATGTCGGCGTTTGATGTGTGATTGAGACTAGATGTATAATGTATTTCAATATTTTGTTGACGAAGAAATTCTGTTAAAGGTATTGCCTTAAAGCCTAGCTCATTGTCGACTATCAGCTTTTTAAAGCTACCTAGGGTGCTTATATATTGTAATAAAGCTTTTTTAAACTCGATCCAAGATCGATTCGAAATTTTAATTGCGTGGGCATGTTTAGAAAATTTGTCGATTAGAGTTAAAAATATAGTTTTATTCAGGCTATAGAAAACATCAGCATGAATCACTTCTTTTGGGCAGTTTGGTGTTTGTGTTATTTTGTATTTTATCTTTATAGGTCGCCTGTCGTATTTTTCTTTGTTACATATTTCGCAGTTGTTAATATACTGAGTAATTCTTATTTTTAATTTGGGGTTATATATCTCCTCTCTGAGCTCGGCGAAGTTTTCGTTGATGCCTCTGTGGTTGTTCTTATTATGTTCGGCTTCAATAATCTCAGTCAATTCATTTTCATCTGTCACATCCTTGAGAATCTTTTTACATCTTTTTATTTTAAATTTAATGTTATTGTTGAAATTTCTTTCAATTATGTTTTTGAACTTTTCATATAAGGAATCGTCTTCTATTAGGATCGCATTTATTCCATTGCTATCAAAATGGTTTTTTACAATTGTTATTATTGTATCATTGTCGTATGACTTTGCGGAAATTATTTTTCTGTTTGAGTTAAATATTTTTAAATTGTTTACTCGTAATGAACCTGAATTGGTTTTGTTAATAATGATTTGCTTTTTATATAGGTTTAGCGGGGTTGTTACCTCCTCTATTATTGTCTGGTTGGTGATTTCATTATGGTTTATAACAATGCGTGAAAGAGCGTCAGCGTTGCCATTTAGTATTCCTTTCTTGTATCTGATTTCATAATCATATTCTGCTAAACTAAGCCTCCATCTTACAAGCTTTGAATTAGGTTCCTTTATGGAAAATAGCCAAGTAAGTGGTCTATGGTCGGTCTCTATGAGGAACTTTCTTCCGAATAAGTAAGGCCGGAAGTATTGAGTTGCCCACACGATCGCGAGTAGCTCCTTCTCTATAGTGCTATACTTTTGCTCGTGGTCATTCAAGGTGCGACTGGCATAACAAACTGGATGGCCATCTTGTGAGAGTATGGCGCCTAGGGCGAAATTACTTGCATCGGTCTGTAAGGTGAAATGTTTTTCAAAATTTGGGTATACCAAAATTGGATCATTTATTAGCATCCGTTTTAGAGTCTCAAAACTCTTTATATATTCTGGGTCTTCCATGTTTAATTTTATGTCCTTTTTTAAATATTTTACCATTGGTCGAGCTATCTTCGCATAATCCTTGATGAATTTTCTGTAATATCCTGACAGCCCTAGAAATTGTTTAATTTCCTTCGCTGATTTGGGTAGGGGGAAATTTTGTACACAAATTACTTTTTTTGGGTTAGGTTTTATGCCTTCATTAGTAACAATATGTCCGAGGAACTCGGTTTCTCTTTTCAGAAACTCTGACTTATCCAATTGGACCTTTAGGTTCATATCTTTTAGTCTCTGGAATATCTTAGTTATTGACTCCAAATGCTCTTGCAGAGAAGTCGAAAAGATGATTATATCATCCAAATATACGAGGCATATTTTGTTAATATAATCGCTTAATATGTTGTTCATGAGGCGCTGAAAGGTTGCAGGGGCTGTCTTCAGCCCGAATGGCATGCGGAGGAACTCATAATGTCCACCTTCAACGCTAAATGCGGTTTTATGCACATCCTTTTCTGCTATTTCGATTTGGTAGAAGCCTTTTGCAAGGTCTAGTGTGGTGAAATAATTGCATCTACCTAGTTTCTCAAGGATTTCGTCCATATTAGGTATAGGATATCTGTCGTCCACAGTCACTTCGTTAAGTTTGCGGTAGTCAATAACCAAGCGCCATTTGGGTTTGCCACTCGCGTCTAGCTTTTTAGGCACAATCCATACTGGTGCCGAATACGGTGATTGGCTTGGTCTAATTATTTTATTTTCTAACATTTCCTTAATTTGTCGGTGGACTTCGTCTTTATGAATGTAGGGATACCTGTATGTTTTAACTGATATTGGTGCATGGTCCATAGTTCTTATCTCATGTTTTATGGCGTTAGTGAAACTGAGGTCCGACTTCGTACTGTAGAATATTTTGGAGAATCTTTTGATAATTGGAATTACTTTTTCTTTTTCCTCTAGATTTAAATGTTCCGTCCTGATTTCTTCTAAAAGTGGTTTTTGTTCTCTATTACCATAAATGTGAAAACATTCATTTGTAACATCCATAACTTGTTGGCAATTAACATATACTACCTTTGGTGCACTACCTCTCACCTCCATGATAGCATTTATTTTAAAATCTTCTACTTCATAAATTCCTTCTTTAATTTCCACTTTATTGTCCTCTGACACTTTACCTTTAATGTATGCTAGTCCCTCTTTCTTGTAAACAGGTATATCTACTTCGTAAATGCCTTCTTTTAAAAAATAATAGTTCTGGGTACTTTCTGTTGAAAAGTGAATGGGTGTTTGTTTTGCGCCGATTTGGAGCATATTTATTTTGTAATTTATTATTGCCTTCAATGGTTTTAACACGTTATTACCAATAAGGCCGTCGTATTGCTCATGGAAATTGTATATGAGCATATCAATTTTATTTTCGGAGTCGCCCAATTCTTCAAAAAGTGGTATAGAAACCTTTTCCGTTATTGTAACAAATTGTCGGAGGCATTTTACCTTGAGGGGATTTGTCGGTACTTTCCACTTGGGGTCGCAAAGGCCGGGGTTTAAAATTGAGTCAGTTGCACCGCTATCTATTATGAGTTTTAATATTCCTAATTTAGATTTCACTGCTATATATGGTAGGTTACTGCTGAGGCCATTGGCCGAAAATTTTCTGCGTTTTGTTGTTTCTGTAAATCGGGATTATATTTCAATTCGATGTTGCCGACGTCCATCGGTTCTGCCGCTGTTTGAGATATCGGATCAGTTCTATCGCTGTTGTATTGAAATGATGGTCGCTGCCGATCGTTGTAGCTTCTGTTACGATTATTGAAATTATGATGATTATATTCCTCGTATTGTTGGTTGTTACTGCGACCGCGGTTCTGATTATAGGGACGATTAAAGGTGACGTTTCTATTTTGTTGCGGGCTGTTGTCGTACTTTCGATATTGTGGTGCTTCATTATTGTAGTTCTGGTACTTTTGATTATGTTGGAGTCCGTTTCTGTATGTTTTCCTTGGCAAGTTATATTGATTATTTCTAAAATTCTGCGATCGCTGCGAAAAGTTGTCTTTGTATATATTAGCTTTTGTTAAGTTATTGCGAGGATTTATGTCTGCGTATCCTCCTTGGTATAATATGTCCATGGCTGCCTCTAGGCTTTCTGGGTTACGACATATTAGGATGGTCTTCATCGGTTCCGGAAGTTTGTTTTTAAATATTCGGAGCGCAGTTTTCATATTGTTTCTAATATATTCTTGGGAATCCGGCCCTTCTCCTATTGTTTGTAATGTCTTGTTATTTAGTCTACTCAAGTGTCTTTTGATGTCATTGAAAAACTCTATACTAGTAGTTTTATAAGTTAGTCCACGCAGGTCATCGAAAATTTCTTCACAACTGCGTGGTTCTCCAAAACTATTCTGAAAGACGCTTTTAATTTCCTCCCACGTTTTTACATGGCAATTAATATCTAATACTTCTTTAGCCTTGCCCTTTACTCTACTTTTTATTATATCTGTGAAAAATAATAGCGAGCGTTCATCGTATTGTTGTAAGAAGGGAAGTACGCGGTCTATTAAGTCGATAAAACTTTGCATATCCTGTTTATTACCGTGAAATTCTGGAATACTCTGCAGGTATTTTATGGGGTTAATTGACACTGATCCTACGTTATTTTCTTGTGCCATCTTATGTTTTTGTTTAATTTACTTGTTAGTATATATATAAATGTATATGTTATATAATATATTTATCTTTACGGCTGAATAAATAATGCAATATACTAAAAATATTGAGTAACTTAATAGTAGTTTTGAGAAAGCTTAAATATTTTATATCGAAAATTAATTTGATCGGTTTTCAATATTCAAAAAGTTAGCATATTAACATTAATTTAAACTTATTTATTGGTATTTAAAGTGATACGTGTAAGTTATATGAATAATTGTAATTACCGTTCATATTTCATTTGAAGTTCTTTTAATTTATTCTGCTTCTGATTCTCGTTCTTTTAAAAGTTCGTCTTGAATTAAGTTGATTGAAGAAGATTGATTTTTTTTTTTGTATGGTGTAGCGCAAATCACATCATTCTTTCCTTCATTCAATATTTCCAAAGTTTATTTGTCAAAATATCTGCACAAGATCCTAAAAATAATAAGCAATATTAATAGTTCAAATCCATAAATTAAACCCTATTTATTTATTTTCAAGCAGCACCAGTTTATAGCGTAATATACCAAATATTTTTTTACCGAACGATTCAACTGATCAAGAAAGGTTTGGTCGCGCTTTGGTAGTTAGAAGTTTTAGTCTCTTTAATTTCACTTGAAATTGAACAGGATTTGTTTTGTTGTAACTTTCATTTTAATAAAATTTTATCCGCTTCTAATTGAGTCAATTTATTTATAAATTTTTTTTTTTTTTTTTTATTTTTGCACAATTTAAATTCACGAGTATTCTTTTTCCCTATGCACATGTATTTTGTTGCAAATTCTGCTCCTATGTTACGATAACTCGCGCTCTCTCTCTTTCTCTCTTATCTTTGCCGTAAGCGATTATTTACCGAAATATATCGAAACAAAAAAATCATGAATTTAAATTTCGAATATGGCGGCACCAGCACACTAAATCCCATTTACAAAGTTTCATTTGGGAAAAATTGAAATGTGCAGCGCCGAAAAATGCTTATGTTTACACCTCACTTTAAAATTCAATAATAGTTTTATCTACAACGCGTCCCAACAAGAAAAGGGTAGATGTGTTTTATTTACACTATTTAATCGAATTCCACAAATCACTGCTCAACCCACGCTTATTGATCGGATAGTAATGTTTTTTCTAAATGACTCAAATCGAGGTCTTTTTTTTTTAGCGTGTTTTTACGGGACATCAACTCACTACACAGTGAAAATTAACAACGCATCGAGCCGGGACCGCAAACAAGATGGATGAGAAGCTGTCGACTACTGACGCTGCGTCGTGCCAACGGTGTTTCATGCGCCGTTAGTTTCTTCGGCTTTTTGTATTTGCTGTCTTTGTATTGGTTTAGTTTTACACGTTTTGTGTATTTTACTTCGTTTTTTTTTGTATATAAGTTTTTGTATAAAAAAAAAATTTTTTTTTTGTTTTTTTATTCCACTTTATTTATATCACTAACTATTAGAAATTTTACAAACGTTTGTAAATGTTTGAAAAAATTTTTTTTTTGTTCACTCGACTAGCTCATGCGTAGTTTCGTAAAAAAAAAAAAAAATAGAACAAAATTAATATGGTACCCGATTAAATGTTAAAACATACTATATCGCACTTTTCAACAAACTGGGATATATCCGGTAGGGGGGATCGAAAAAAGCAAATTTTTTATGATGCTTTTGGGGTAGAGCGGAAAAGTTGCCTCTATACATAAGTAACTTCTGTACAAAATTTCGCCACCCTAGGATAATGTCTTCTGTTCTGGCAAGGGACGTGAAACTTCAAAAATTTAGTAAAATCGTCAAATTTTTTTACTTTTTTGGAAATTTTTTTCAAATGTCACAGCACTTTGCGGTAGTGTGCAAAAGTTGCACCTATGTATGGTTAATTACTGTGCAAAATTGGACGCCCCAGGCACAATATGTTCTGCCCTGGCAAGAAGCCTGAAATTACCCAAAAATCGACAAAAACACTGTTTTTATCATTATTCAACTAACATTTATTAAACATAATCCAGAGTTGTCATACACTCTCATCTATAAAATATAAGAATTAAGACATAAGTATTCAAAATTAAAAGTACGAAAATGTGTATTTTCTTAGGTCTTTAGGTTTTGTACATTGTACTGTCTCTTGGACCTAAATTCAGGCATAGCCTTTCTCGATTTCAGAGTTGAGCGAATAAATCCGTCCCGTTTGTTATGACCACACACTTTCTTTGAGGCCTCCGTAACCAATTTTACTGTCCTTTCCACAGCTTGTGTGTGGCATGGGAACTTTGTAAAAGTCCAGTCAATTGGTATTGGTTCTTCCAGCATTTTTTTCAACTCTTCTGTAGTCACATCATTCAGTATTGGTGGTGGAGTTACTTCGCTGGACGACCAGTCAATTAGATCGATATAGTCGTTTGCTTCGAAATTTATTTTTGGAATATCGAACTTTCTAATCCCAACGTGTCCAACCGTCTCACCTGATTCTCGTGCTTTTATGACCCTTCGAATGCCAAGGGCTCTGATATGTGTTCTCTTATCAGTCAGCATCGCGAGTAGAATGTTTTCTGGAGATGCGAAGTAAGCATTCCGAGAAATCACTGGGTCAATGACGTTGCGGTTAACTTGATCCAAGTATCTGGATGACTGAATAAAATGGTAAAGATGCCGAGCTCCCTCCTTAATTGAATGATGGATTTTGATGCGGAACCAAGATGGCACATACACCCTGATTACGAACTCTACTATGGTACGTAAGTTGTCTGATGGTTCTGTGGTGGAAACATACAGTCTTAATATCCTGTTGGCTGTTGTCAACCAGCGGGACATGTTTAGGGGACCTGGATTGCGTTTAGCCAGACTTTGAGGACATATGCCTGAGCTAACGGCGAGAGCAATATCCCTCAGATACTTCTGGTCCTTACTCAAAGTGGATATATCATCAGATGGCAAGGTGCAGTTAATTGGCTCAAATTTTACCACTGAAAGCAGCTCACACGCATTCAACAATTTTCCAATGCAACCAGTGTAGGAAGTGGGTCCGGAGGTGGGACCATCGAGGGACTGGAACAAGTGGCGGAGAGGCAATTCGTTGAAATGTAATTGACAAACAGCCCATTGCACAGCTCTCCCGGTCTTCAGTTCAAGACGACGCAGTACCCCATTGTGAACTCCAGTATTTATGACCGTTCCATCACACCCTAGAACAAGAATATGGTTTAAACCTCCGGGCACTTCTGCTGTGATATAGTCGTAAATACTTTCAGCAATGGCCAGACTTGATCCTGAAGCTGGCGTAACATGACCAACGTAGCTAGATCCTGGCTCTTTCACCAAGGAATAGTGTTCCTCTAAAATTGTTCGTTGGTAGTATTTATCATCCTCCTTTTCAGTGGACAATGTTTTGTCACGTCGGCCGTCGAAGTAAAGACCTGTTATATGATCATTGTCAATGTCCGAACTCTCACTTTTAAGCTCTTGCATGGTTCGATACCTTTCTCTAGCAATTTTGCTCTTATCAATCACTAAAGATGTATCTGATTCAGAGACTAGGCCTACGTCGTGCAGAACGCTAGAAGCTATGGCAGCCGTGGCTTGAAGCGATACCCCAAATCTTTGGCTTATTAAGGTGGTATTTGTAAGTTTCCTTCGCATTTGCAGAGAGGATGAAGTCTTCGGTCCGGGATTGTAGTTGTAGTCGTAGTCATCAGATTCAAGTTCCTTATCCTCATCCATTGTCTCATCATCTTCTAAGAACGTTGATGTTGATGAGGGCTCATCACCATCAGGCTGCGATGAGCAGGAGGCGGTAGATTTAGAACTACGAAGGAATTCTTTACTCTTCCTTTCAGCACGTGCTTGGAGCTTTTTGGTTTCTTGAAAATCGAGCGATCCAATGCACATTAGGCGCTTTGTTCTCTGATCAGCAAGAAATGTCTGTTCCTTAAAGGGTACCTTGGATTCCTTCGGGCACTTGCAGTCTGTAAACGTGGAGCACTTACAAGCTGCTATATCAAAAAGAAAGCGCGATTGTTCTTTAAACTCCTCCACCCTTGCTTTAGTTGCCATGCTTTTCTCTATTCTTTTATAAACAGCCTTGATATTGATATAGTTCTTATGATATGCATGAATCATATCAAGGATACGTTTCTTGGAAACTGTCGGAATGGAAGCATTAGAATACAGCATTTGCAGCTTTGCACAAACTAGCTCTGCGATAGAAGAAAATGCGGGTTCCTTGTTACCAGTTGTTTCAGATCCAAGACGCCACCTTTCGTAAATGCAGCATTTAATAACATCCTCTTTTGTTGGAAGCATCCTAGCAAAATCTGTCGGTGCTCCGAAAATTGGGCAGACTAATGCTCCTCGCTTTGAAAATTTTGAAGATTTTGCCATGTTTTGTTGCCAACTACTAACTCAGTTAACGACCTGTAACAAAAAAAGAGTAATAATTAATAATCATTAATTAGTGGTCAATAATTAGTGTTTAATAATAATGATGATCTGGAAAATCTGCTGCTAAAAAAATAATTGTTAATGAATCATATTTATATCTAAAAGTATAAAGAAATAACTGTGTTTTTGTAAATTTTTGGGTAATTTCAGGCTCCTTGCCAGAACAGAACATATTGTCCGTGGTTCGTGAAATTTTGCACAGTAATTAACCATACATAGATGCAACTTTTTCACACTACCGCAAAGTGCTGTGACTTTTGAAAAAAATTTCCAAAAAAGTAAAAAAATTTGACGATTTTACTAAATTTTTGAAGTTTCACGTCCCTTGCCAGAACAGAAGACATTATCCTAGGGTGGCGAAATTTTGTACAGAAGTTACTTATGTATAGAGGCAACTTTTCCGCTCTACCCCAAAAGCATCATAAAAAATTGGCTTTTTTCGATACCCCCTAATATCCGGGTATCCCATCCTCGTCGCCAGTTTTGGTTTCTTTAATTTAAACGCGGTTTTACAATATCGATATTCGTTCTTATTTATTCTTTTATATGTCACAAGAAAGATATATCTTAATATATCGCGAACTAAATGTTTACAATACTTTATACAATGTTATGTACAAACCATGAAGGTATTCCTCTATGTTTTTTCTATTGAAAAATAAGGATTGCGGAGGTCTTCCTGCGCTCTCCTCTATATCAAAGTTATGACTCTCCTCGCAAGAATGTGAAAGAAGCAAAGTGGTTGGTAATCGGTTAAGTCGAAAAGTAACAGGAAAAATGATATCGGATGATCAACGGGAAAGTGGTATCGTATGATCAACTGTAACTATTAATCTCCATCACAGCAAGGCTGTATCCGCCAGCCTATGCTTACGCCTTTCTAAGGCCGATATAGATGTCGTCCTGGTACAAGAGCCTTGGTTTGTCCGGGGCCTTGTATGCGGAATCAGGACTCCTAAATACAGGTTGTTGTATGCCAGAAATGGGGAAGGTAAGCCAAGAACCTGTTTAATTGTTAAAAATGACCTTAACGCTTTTATGTTGTCTAAATTTAGCAATGCTGATAATGTACTGGCCTGCTTGGAGAACAGGAAAGGCGGTAGGCCTACGTGGATTGGATCTGTCTACCTACCATACGAGGGAAATTTGGACAGCTCCAGTCTCTTTGTTGCCGCAAAAGAAGCGGCTAGTCGTGGACCCAGCCTCATCGTTGGATGTGATGCGAATGCTCATAACACCGTTTGGGGCAGCTCTGATACAAATATAAGAGGTGAGTTGCTTTTTGATTTATTACTCCAACACAATCTCTTGCTATGCAATAGGGGAAATGAACCCACGTTCATCACAAGGGTAAGACAAGAAGTCTTGGATATTACTCTTGTTTCCCCAGATCCGAGGATCCGAGAGTCCAAAGCCACGTCTTATTCTTCTGCTTCCTATACAGAAGTCCTAACATAAATAACGAAGCCACCTCTTCATCATTTGATACTATTTCCGAACAGATCTCGGGTTTTTTGTCGTCCAATCCTGAGTGTGAAATCATTGTTGCGGGTGATTTCAATGTTCACAACGTTAAATGGCTGACTTACTCAAATGGCACCAGTATTTCTGGCAAGGACGTCGAGCTCTTTGCAGATATCAATAACTTGCATCAAATTGTGGATCATCCCACAAGAGTCCCTGATGTTGCTGATCAAGGAAGATATCTCCTTGATCTTTTTCTAACTTCTCATCCAGCGCGTTACTCCGTCGAAGTTGATTCACCTCTCGGCAATTCAGACCACTGCCTAATCAGTGCTAACTTCCCATTCGAATTTCCCACCCCTCCCAAACCAGTTCGAAGAACTGTATGGCATTATGGGAAGGCCAATTGGCTGGGGCTTATTAATTTCTTCCAGTCTACAGACTGGAACCTGTGTTTCCGGAATAGAAACGCCAACTCTGCCGCTATCCGTATCACCAAGATCATACAGGCAGGAATGCATTTGTTCATTCCCCATTCTACCAAATCTGTGAAGCCTAGGCCCAACAGATGGTTTAATCGGGAGTGTATGAATGCAATCAAAACTAAAGAAGCCGCCTTCCGAGCGTACAAGAGCTTCCCGAGTGAATCGCTCCGTTTAGAATACATACAACAAAGAAATTCTTGTAAAACCGCCATCAAAAAAGTCAAAACCTTATTTGACAACAAATTGAGAAGTAAACTCCTAAATGCATCCTCCGGTAGCAAAAACTTCTGGTCCTTGGTAAGCTCCATCAAGAAGAATTTCACTGCAACTTCAACCCCTTCCTTTATTCACAATGAGAAGGTAATAGCAGACAGCAAATCCAAGGCCAATTTATTAGCATCTATGTTCGCTTCGAATTCTTCTTTACTCGAAACTGATGTGCTACCCCTGTTTCCGAGCGTAACGCCCATTCAATGGACAGGGTTTTTTTCAGGACTCGAGAGGTGTACAGGTGCCTCAAAGAGCTCGATGCCAACAAATCCACTGGACCCGATAATATACCCCCTATCGTCTTAAAACAATGCGCCTCACCTTTGGCTAAACCTCTGCGCAAATTATTTTCCCTGTCATATTTCTCCGGAGTTTATCCCGACTCTTGGAAACTTGCCCATGTTCAGCCCATACCGAAAAAAGGTGACTCCAGCAATCCATCCAATTACCGCCCAATAGCAATTACTTCTATTCTCTCCAAAACCATGGAGACGATAATCAACAAAAAGCTCCAACCTACTCATAAACGACAGACAGTATGGCTTCCGACAAAAAAGATCCACTGGCGATCTTTTAGTCTGTCTTACAGAACACCTCAACCGTAGTCTGCATGAATCCGGTGAGTCTAGTCTGGTAGCTCTGGATATCTCCAAGGCTTTCGATAGAGTTTGGCACCCAGCCCTGTTAGCTAAACTCAAAGCTATTGGAGTTGACTCACTTCTACAGAAGTGGATTGAGAGTTTCCTTTCTGGCCGTTCAATCAAAGTAGTATTGGATGGCGTCAAATCCGCATCCCACCCGATCTCTGCGGGGGCCCCCCAGGGGTCAATTTTATCACCGGCCCTTTTTCTCATATTTATAAATGACCTTCTTTCAATCCCCTCCAACCCACTTCTCAGCTTCGCTGACGACGGTACTCTACGTTACTCGTACAGCGTCGATACAAGACAGACTCATGCCAGATCCTGTCTTGATGATCGCGAACTAATGTCCAAGTCGATTAATAACGACATTAAACTGATTCTAAAGTGGGGAGAGAAGAATCGTGTTGAATTCAACTCCGACAAAACCAAGTACTGTCTTATCTCCAAAAAGAAGTTCAACAACTCTCCACCTTTGAAAGTGGGTGAAGTTCAACTAATGGCCGACCCATCCCTACACATCTTAGGCGTGACATTAGCCAAAGACTTGCGATGGAATGACCACATATTCCAAATCGCCAAACAAGCATCTCAGTGCTTGGGATTTCTTAAGAGGTGCAAGTTCCTCCTCCAGCCATCGGCCCGTGCTGTTATTTATAAATCCTACATTCGGCCTCTTCTCGAATATAACTCCCTCGTTTGGGGCGGCGCCCCAATAACCACCTTGGCATGGTTAGATAAGGTGCAAAAAAGGGCGATCAAGTTGATTGATGACGACACCACCTGCTCCACCATCGACCCCCTGAGCCACCGTAGGAATGTAGCAGCACTGACAAAATTTTATCGCTACTACCACAGTGACTGTTCCTCCGAGTTAAACGCTCTCCTGCCTCCACGGCAATCTTATACCCGCAACACCAGATTAGCCCACTCGTCTCATTCCCTTCACCTGCAACTACCCTTTTCACGCACTCAACAAGATATGAATTCGTTTGTTAATAGAACAACTCGACTGTGGAATAATCTCTCGCAGTCAGTATTTCCGAGCTCCTACAACATCCAAGAGTTCAAACGCAGGGTTCATCACCACCTTCTTCAATACCCCCCCGTACCTTTTAACCCTTAACCTATACCCCCCCCCCCCTCATCCCTCCCCCGTACTAAGCTTACTGCTAGATGTAGCAGTCGCTACTTGTATATACGCGTTTCGTTGTAATAAGTTTTATTCAAGTATCCACTCAGTTTCTGTTCTAATAATTTTAAGCACAGTGTTTTTGGTTACGTCACAATTTGGATTCTCACTACTACTATGAAATACACTTGGGGAATTTGGATTGTCATATCACGTATGTATACACTGTACACAGAAACAATTTTAAAAACATAGCCACACAAATATTGTGATATTAAAAATTATTTTGAATTTTTGTAAGAATATTAGTTAGGAGTTGATTCGATAAGGAAGTCTCCTATAATAAGTTGTATAATTAAAAACCGTTATGTAATTTTCGGTGTGACATAATAAAAAATAGAAAAAATCTTAAACTATTAAAATCTAAAGCTATTAAATATAATAATAAATAAATGTTAAATAAACGTATTAAATAAAAGAATAATATTAATATAAAATACGTGAAGTAAAAGTTTTTATTGGCAATATATATACATATATCACTTATATATTGCAATGAGATGAGGGAAGACGCAAAAATTAGTACGTCCCCCATTTCATATTGGTGACCCCGACATTAGAAGAACGAAGAAATTTTTCAAAGAAAAAAGAAGAAAGAAGAATTTAAAAAAAATTTTATGAAAGAAAATTTATGAAGAAAGAAGATATGAAGAAAATTTTGAAAATTTTACGAAGAAAAGAAGAAGATTCAAGAAAGAAAAGCATTTGTGGAAAAATTTTAAGAAGAGGTTCATTTTTTTATTGAGGAGACCAAGTATTTATTTTAATTAAATATTTTTCTTTAATTTTAAAATTTAAATTGTATGGAATTGCTTACACTAAAAAAAACATACACTTAGATAATTTAGTAGTGGTGACAATTCAATTTATTTCCTCTTTCAAATATTTTTCCTCTAAAAAATTTTTTTTTTAGGAAGTGAGACTTGAATAAAATTTTCGGGAATTTATTTAAGTTTGAGTATTAATCGACTCTTTTCGCGAACGTCCACGAGTGTTATTTTAAAGTATCGCGAAGTTTTTAAGTAAAGTCGAAATTTTATTGAACTTCTTTTTACGCGAGTTTTATTTAAAAAAATTGTGATTAATATGAGTGTCCAAGGTGGTGATAGTGAAAGAATGCACGTTGATAATGAGAATATTAGTGCATCGGCTGTTAAACTACCAACTTTCTGGTCTCCATGCCCAGAAGCATGGTTTATTTTAACAGAAAGTCAATTTAACTCTAAAGGAATTAGACTGGATGAGACTAAATTCGAACATGTGATACAAGCTCTTCCTTTAGAAATAATAATGAATATATTGGACTTCATTCAAAACCCACCATCGGAGAATAAATACCAAGCATTAAAAACAACATTAATTCAAAGATTTACAGAGTCTGAAGAGAAAAAGTTGGAACAATTATTGTGCAATTCTGAGATGGGAGATAGAAAACCATCAGAATTTTATAGATCAATGGAGATACTTGCAGGAACATCTTCGGATTTAGGAAAGGATCTGATTAGGAAGCTTTGGATGCGAAAATTACCGCCTGGTATTAACATCGCATTGATGTCCTCTGGCAAACAAAACATCCAAGATATTCTAATTTTAGCAGATAAAATTTTCGAATGTTCCAAATTTCAGTATACTTCATCCATCAATGATTGTTCTTCAAATCCTTTTATAAACCAAAAATGTATTAATATAAATAACATTGATTTCGCTAAGAAGGTTAATGATTTAGAGAATAAAATTGAAAATTTAACAGATTTAATTAAGAAACTTACATTTAATAGGAACAATGAGTTTCATCATAGGTCAAGGTCTAGAAGTAGAAGCCGTGATAGGTCGAAATACAATAATAATAATAATAAACCATTTTGTTGGTTTCATTTTAAATTCGGCGACAAAGCTAAAAGATGTATAAAACCTTGCAATTATAATAATCAAAAAAACTAAATATCCCTTCAGCGTGTTTTAAAAATAATACCCCAAAAAAATCTAATAGACTTTTTATTTACGATAAAGAAAATAAACTTAAATTTCTAATTGATACAGGAGCGGAATTATCAGTAATACCGAATTCATATTGTGGCAAATGTAAAAGAAATCCAGATTTAATTCTTACAGCAGCTAACGGATCAATAATCCATACTTACGGAGAAAAACTTCTTAAGATAGACTTTGGATTAAGACGAGATTTAACTTTTCCGTTCATTATAGCAAGCGTCGACAAACCTATTATTGGCGCAGATTTTCTTTCTGAATTCAATTTGCTGGTTGATCTGAAAAATAAGAGAATAATAGATGGTAACACCGAGTTAACAGTTAATGGAATCATGATTAAAACAGATTCTCCTTCACCCAGGCATTGTACCTTTGATAGTGAATATGGTAATGTTTTAGCTAGATTTCCCTCTCTAACTCAACCTCCACGCTATGATTTACCTGTACGACATAATATAGTGCATACTATTACCACTAAAGGTCAACTACCATTTTCAAGACCTAGAAGACTCGACACTAATAAATTTAAAATCGCTAAATTAGAATTCGAGCACATGGTAAAATTAGGCTTATGCAGAACATCTTCGTCATCAGTCTCATCAGCACTACACATGGTTCCAAAGAAAGATTCCACTGATTGGCGACCATGCGGAGATTACCGGAGACTAAACTCAATAACAATTCCAGACAGATACCCGATTCCTCACATTCAAAATTTTACGTTAAATTTGAATGGTTGTACCATATTTTCGAAGATTGATTTAGTGAGAGCTTACCATCACATACCTATGGCAGAGGAAGATATCTATAAGACAGCGATAACTACACCTTTCGGTTTATTCGAATTTACTCGAATGCCCTTTGGACTTAGAAATGCTGCTCAAACTTTCCAACGATTTATGGATAGAGTTTTAACTGGTTTGGAATTCGTTTTTGTCTACATTGACGATATATTGGTTGCAAGCAAAAATAAGGAGGAGCACAAGAAACACTTAGAGCAGGTGTTTGGCCGTTTAGAAGAATATGGAATAAATATTAACCCAGGGAAATGTCTTTTTGGTGTACATGAAATTGAATTTTTAAGTCACAAAATTACGAAGGACGGGATTCTTCCTTCTGAAAATAGAATTAAATTCATCCAGGATTTCCCTTCACCTACTTCCATTAAGCAGATTCAACAATTCATAGGAATGGTAAATTACTTTCACAGATTCATTCCACGATTAGCAGAGTTGTTAAGCCCCATTCATATACATTTAGTTAGGGAGCTTAAAAAACCTAAGAGTTTAAAAAATTTTGAGTGGACGGAAGAATGCGAAGACGCGTTCGGCAAAGTGAAGAAGGCTTTTATTTCGGCAACGTTATTAGTGCATCCAGCGGAGAATCCTACTTTGAAGTTGACGGTTGATGCATCAAACATTGCGATTGGAGCAATGTTGGAACAAATTAACAACAATGAAAGCGAACCTTTAGCGTTTTATTCCAGAAAATTAAACAATGCAGAAATTAAGTATTCTACATTTGATAGAGAGCTTTTGGCCATGTACTCAAGTATTAAGCACTTTAGACATTTTTTGGAAGGTCGTGAATTTACAGTATTCACGGATCACAAACCTTTAACATCCGCAATTTGGACCAAAGCGGAGAGAAGTCCAAGACAAGCAAGACAATTAGACTATGTTACCCAATTCACCTCCGATATAAGATACATCAAGGGAGAATCAAATGTAGTAGCTGACACTTTATCACGGGTAACCGTAGAAAATAGCAATTGTGACGCGGTTAGCGAAAAACAAATAGATTTAAGCATTATCGTAGAAGCACAAAAGGATGATACAGAGTTGAAACAGTTAATTGAAAACCCAAATAAAAGTTCAAAATTCATTTTAGTGGAAACAGATGTACCTTTCTTAGAAAGTAAAATCTGGTTAGAGTGTTCCACTAGTAGAGATCGTCCATTCGTACCAGAGATATTACGAAGAAGCGTATTTGACAAAATCCATAACTTATCACATCCAGGAATACGAGGTACAAGGAAATTAATTACAAGAAGATATTTTTGGCCTAGGATGAATACTGATATTAATTTATGGGCGAAGTCATGTATAACGTGTCAAAAAGCGAAAATTCTCAGACATACAAAATCTCCGATACAAAAATTCCAGATACCTATGGGAAGATTTGAACACATCCATGTAGATTTGGTAGGCCCATTGCATCCGGTGGAAGGATTCGTATACTTGTTAACCGTAGTGGATCGATTCACTAGGTGGCCGGAAGTATACCCACTAAAGAGTATAACAGCCAGCATAGTAGTCAAGACATTATATGAGCAATATTTTCCGAGATTTGGGATTCCATTGACAGTTACTACGGACCAAGGAGGTCAATTTGAAGGAAAACTTTTTGAGGAATTTTCAAAATTATTAGGAACCCATAGGATTCGAACAACGGCGTATCACCCACAATCAAACGGAATGGTGGAGAGGCTACACAGACAGTTAAAAGCATCTCTAAGAGCTAAGATGTCTAATCCGAATTGGTTGTGGCACATACCAGCTATATTACTAGGTTTAAGAACAACAGTTAAGGAGGATCTGAAGTGTAGTCCGGCTGAATTAGTTTATGGTCAAACATTACGTATCCCCGGAGAATTCTTTGTGAGGGATCCACACCAAGTATCAGATCCAACAGACCTAGTAGAACAATTACGAGATCACATGAGGAACATCGTGCCAACAGATTCTCGGGATCAAAGAAGAAATTTCTATGTTCCAAAAGACTTAGAAGATTGCGAATTCGTGTTTTTGAGGGCAGATAGAAGTAGGGGATCCGTGCAGGATCCTTATGAAGGTCCTTTTAAAGTTATTAAGAGAAATAAAAAAAATTTCACGATTGACGTCAACGGAAAAATAACGGTAGTATCAATTGATAGATTAAAACCCGCCTTTATTGAAAAAAAGGAAGACAATGAAAAAACAGTAACTAGAAGTTCAAAGAAAAAGGTTTCATTTCGGTTATAAAATTAAAAATTTTTTTTTTTTTTTTCGTTTTATTTGAGTAATTAAATATTAAAATGAAGTATGATAGTACATTCATGGACGCTCGCGCTGAAGGGGGAGTTATGTAGCAGTCGCTACTTGTATATACGCGTTTCGTTGTAATAAGTTTTATTCAAGTATCCACTCAGTTTCTGTTCTAATAATTTTAAGCACAGTGTTTTTGGTTACGTCACAATTTGGATTCTCACTACTACTATGAAATACACTTGGGGAATTTGGATTGTCATATCACGTATGTATACACTGTACACAGAAACAATTTTAAAAACATAGCCACACAAATATTGTGATATTAAAAATTATTTTGAATTTTTGTAAGAATATTAGTTAGGAGTTGATTCGATAAGGAAGTCTCCTATAATAAGTTGTATAATTAAAAACCGTTATGTAATTTTCGGTGTGACATAATAAAAAATAGAAAAAATCTTAAACTATTAAAATCTAAAGCTATTAAATATAATAATAAATAAATGTTAAATAAACGTATTAAATAAAAGAATAATATTAATATAAAATACGTGAAGTAAAAGTTTTTATTGGCAATATATATACATATATCACTTATATATTGCAATGAGATGAGGGAAGACGCAAAAATTAGTACGTCCCCCATTTCACTAGACATTGCACCATGACGTGACAAATGACATGACGGACTAGTAGTACAAAGGGTGACTCCTGAGCTTAGCACTGCCACATAAAAAAAAAAAAAAAAATCTGCTCAACCGTGTGGAAAACTGGAGAGTATCCAGTGAACACTCCTTTTCTGACCACAGAGTCATCCTTTTTAATATCAATATGTGCTCAACTGTGAAGAAGGCCCCTGGTTACAGGAATGTCCGGAACACAGACTGGGCCATATACAGACAAGTAGTGGAAAGATCCCTCCCTGAGGACGTTCCCACCCACCCTTGGAATGCTGAAGATCTCGAACATCAAGTGACAAATCTCAGTAACCTCCTGAATAACGCATTAGAAGCAGCCTGTCCCATTAGAAAATATGGGGGTAAAACCAAACCCCCTTGGTGGAACAGCAGACTTCTCAAACTAAGGTCTGAAAGCAGAAAGGCCTTCAATAAGGCCAAATGGTCTAATTTGGCTTCGGACTGGGACAACTACAAAAGTCGTCTCAGGGAGTTCAAATAGAACTGCGAAAGTCAAAAAGGGAATCCTGGAAGACTTTTTGTGCGACAATAGAAGGTTTTTCAGATGCCGCAAGAATGAGAAAAGTTCTCTCGAAAAGCCCAATGTGCCAAGAAATGCTGCAACAATCAGACGGTACATGGACCACAAGTAGTCAGGAGTCATTGAAACTCCTACTCGATACTCACTTTCCTGGCTCAACATCTCTTGCTGCATCTGCAGAAACAGGTTTTGAGGGCCCAGCTAGCGCACATAACTTAGGCACCATTGACAGATTGATAAACAGGGATTTACTCCTGTGGTCCATAGAAGGTTTCATGCCTTATAAAACACCGGGACCAGATGGAATTTATCCCATCGAAATTCAGAAAGTCAGTGACCTAATTCTGAATTGGCTCGCAGCCATCTATAGGAGCTCCCTTAGCCTAAGCTACATTCCAACATCCTGGAGAGTAGCGAAGGTGGCTTTCATTCCGAAAGCGGGTAAAATCTCCTACCACAATCCAAAAGCTACCTATATGTCTCACATCCTTTCTCCTCAAGATACTAGAAAGACTTGTGGAGATCCATGTTAAGCAAAGCATTGATAAAAAACTGCTTTCTCCCTCGCAGCATGCCTACACGAAAGGTAAATCAGTAGACACTGCTCTCCACTCTTTGGTAGCGGTCATCGAACGATCTCTTGAATTCAAGGAATTCACGTTGGCTGCTTTCTTAGATATTGAAGGTGCGTTCAACAATGTTGAACCCTCTGCGGTCACGAGGGCACTCCAGCGTCTGAATGTTGATAGGTGCTCCAGGTCCTTTATTGATCAGCTGCTAGGGTGCAGGGTCATAAAGTCTAGCCTGGGGCTTTCGGAAGAAGTCAGACGGGTCAAAAGAGGCACACCACAAGGTGGGGTCTTATCGCCGCTCCTTTGGAATATGACAGTCAATGAAGTACTGATAACTCTAAAGGAGTCTGGGTGCAACACGGTGGCTTATGCTGATGATATTGTGCTGGTGGTGACCGGCAAGTACATCTCAACAATAAGAGATATAATGCAACAGGCATTGAATACTCTTTCTCATTGGGCCACTACAAAGGGTCTCGGCGTCAACCCAGCCAAGACTGAAGTAGTGCTCTTTACAAAGAAGCATAGACTTCCCAATTTTCCTTCTTTAAGACTTTGTAATGAAACACTGCATTTAAAGGAGGATGCGAAATTTCTAGGTCTCATACTCGATAGGAAACTAACGTGGAGGCCGAATCTTATAAAAAGAGCAAGTAAGGCCAAAACAGCTCTCTTCTTATGCCAGAGTACGATCGGAGTCAACTGGGGCCTTAAACCCCGCATTGTCCACTGGCTCTATACAGCCGTAATCAGACCTATACTTATGCATGGCATATCGGTATGGTGGACTGCATTACAGAAGGCTACGTATCGTAAGATACTGGAAAGGGTCCAAAGAACAGCTGAGCTGTGTATCAGTGGTGCAATGAGAAGCACCCCTACAGCTGCGCTGGATTTCTTATTGCATCTTACCCCTTTGGATATACACGCCGAGCAAATGGCAGCCTGGACGGCTGCCAGGACAAAGGCTTCTCTTGGATGGACTCCATATTCATATGGCCATTCATCCATCCTTAGGAAGTTCGCCACCACTGCGAACAACCTAGATTATACTACACCTACGTGGACCTTGGAGAAAGGTTTCAATACCATCATTCCGGCCAGAGATGACTGGACAGATGGTGTTATCCCAACTGGGTCATTATGTATCTTCACAGATGGCTCAAAAATTGGGAATAATGTAGGCTCTGGTATCTTTTCTGAGGCATTAAATATAAATACCTCTCTTCGTCTACCCGACCATTGCAGCGTCTTCCAAGCGGAAGTCACTGCGATCTGGGAGGCCCTCGAATGGCTGAAGATAAATAATATATCTCATAAGAATATATGTATTCTATCGGATAGCCAGGCGGCCCTCAAGGCTCTTAATTCTGTCGTCACAACATCCACGACTCTTCTGAACTGCCGCAGGTCTCTGTGTGAGACTGCCACTCAGTTTGATATAACACTGTGTTGGGTTCCTGGACACAGTGGGATTAGGGGAAACTGTAGGGCAGATGAGCTTGATAGACAGGGAACCGAAGTAGAAAGGACACCCCACTTAACCCGAATGGGAATGCCCTTAGCCACCTATAAACTAGCTGTGAGAAAAATCAGCTTAGCTCGAGCCGGGCTGAGATGGACCACAGCAACGGTTTGTCGCACTCTTCATGCAATGTGGCCAACTTTGGATGCAAAGCGTTCAAAATCTCTGGTTCAGTTGAACAAAAAGGAGATAAGCCACGTGGTAAAGGTGCTGACTGGTCACTGTCCCTTCGGCCCACACGCCGAAAGATTAGGACTCCCCCACAACGACTTATGTAGAAGTTGTGGTAATGAAGAAGAGGAAGAAACTGTCTCCCATCTTCTCTGTACATGTCCCGCCCTAGCAAGGAAAAGAGGGACCTTCCTTGGCTCACCTTTCCATGATGGATTGAGCGAGCTGCAAAATATTGGTGTCTCTAGACTCTGTCGCTTTATCAAAAGCTCGAAATGGCCTGAACTATGTCCCAATACCAGAATGGCATCACAATGGGCCCAACAGCGTGCCTAAGTGGGCTCCCTGGTGGGGGCAGCCATTTCAACCTAACCTAACCTAACCTAGTATACACCGGCCATTTCCTACTTCTGATGTGAGTTCTCTCTAAGTAACAAATAATAATGGAAATCTTTAGATTTAATATATTTTATTTTTTTTTCATGTTGTCTTTTATGTATTTGACCGTATGTGATGACGATGCTTAGAGAAAAAAAAATATATGATGTGATTCCGACTGGTTGCTGTTCTTGCTGATATTATTCTTTCTTCTTCTTTTTTATGTTCCTTTAATCCTTCATCGGACATAGGGGGGAAACCGTCCCAGAGGACTCTGTTTTCGGCGACAGATCGCAGCTCTGACCAGGATCTCCCAGTTGTTAAAGCCTCTGCTAATAGGGTCCTTCTCCACGTTGTTCTAGGTCTTCCGACTCGACGAGATCCTTGCGGTCAAGGGCCTGTGTGGCTCGATTTTTGTTTTCTCGTCGTATGGTGTGACCAATCCAATCCCATTTCCTTCGCCTGATTTGGTGGTCTATCCTTTCTTGGCCGGCACTGCGCAATAGTTCTTTATTTGAACTTCTATCTAGCTAGCGGATTGTTAGGATACGAATACGACGTAGGTATCTGTTGATGTATCTTGTAGGCACTCTGTGATGAATTGGGTGACTTTCATATTTCGCAATCGTACAAAACAGCTGCCTTAACATTGGGGTTGAACACCCTCAATTTGGTTTTAGCTGAGATCGACATTGATCTCCACATAGGGAACAGAAATGCATATGCCCTTCGTGCTTTAATTATTCTGCAGATGACGTTTTCTTCTGCCACGCCATTTTCGGTAATAATACAACCGAAGTAGCAGAATTTATCAACCAGTTCCACGTCATGGCTATTCAGCAGCAGTTCGTTCAAGGGTGCTTGCATTTATCCGCATTTCTTTGGTTTTATTTGGATTTAGCCTTAAGCCTGCTGTACTACTTTCTGTTGCTAAATTGTTTGGTTAGGTTAGGTTGAAATGGCTACCCCCACTAAGGAGCCCACTTAGACACACCATTGGGCCCATTGTCATTTCCAAATTGTTTAGAATGTTTTAATATGTCTGTGGGCCAGGAAACAGATCGCTTATGCCGGATTCATCGTTGCGGATGATTCGCGCCGCACTTATGTGCGCGCATACTTTTTGTATGAAAAATAGTACCTTTCTCAATTTTGGGAAATTTTTGGGATTTTTTTTTCTCTCTCAAAAAAAGTTGAGCCAACTTCAACTTTTGTGCGGCGGATTTTAAAAATTGTCAAAAAAATCATATGTTTTTGATGAAAATTGTCTGAAAAACTGTCAAATCATACAAAATGTGCGGCACACTATGACTACAACAATGAATCGAAGTTCAGCTGACTCTCTTTTTGGGAAATTTGTGCGACGCGACTCATCCGCAACGATGAATCCGGCATTAGTCGAGATCCTTAAGGCGGTCTAGGCATGTCTCCCCATTGAATCCCGCCTGTTCTACTATCTAGAGCGTCGACAAGGATGTCGTTTATTACTATAAGAAATAGTAATGGTAAAAGTAGGCTTCCTTGTCATACTTCTGAACTCACCTCAAAACTGTCCGATAATTTTCCATTATAGAGAACTCTGCATTTGGAATTGTTGTATAGGGCTTTTATCAATCCCCTTTTTTATGAGGTAGTCCACGGTGCCGTGGTGCCTGCCATATAAAGCTCTGCTAAGAAGCTTGAATCGGCTTTCAACAATTCTGGCGGGAGGCCATCTTTTCCAGCTGTCTTACCATTGGCCATTGCATGACTTGCGGTTACTATTTCCGTCTTGTATGGGGTTCGGGTGGGATTGATAAGCTTGATAAGAGACTCGAGATCAATGATACAATTTCAGATGGTATTTTATTATGGAGCTGATAGTATCGCAACTGTATTGCCTCCTCTCTCTTGATGCTGGTGGTACTTTTACGTTCCATGGTGTTGGTATTAGAGCGCGAGATTTCAACAGTTGGTTTTTTGGTTGTTTACTTAAAAGTTTAGCCTTCAGGGGTAATTGACCTCTTTATAGTGTTGACCGTTCTACCTTTGAGTGCAAGGTCAGACAACAAACTGTAGTCGGAAAGAGAGAAAAGTGAAAGAGCTGTTTTTTTTTCATTTCTCCGTACTACAACAATACAGTGACAGAACGCTGATTTCGATGATGGAACGAAGATGGTCTTTCTTGCTTTTGGTTTTTTCCCGTACTGTCTCAGCTCAGACTCGATATCGATATTGACATGACACATCAATGATAGCTCACGTCCCGGACCCTCTCATGTTCACAAATCCATAATAATTTTTCACCAGCTGCACGTCGCTTTGTGATTTGATTAACCTTCTCCAAATGTTGAAATACTTCCGGATATCGTGAAGTGGCAATGGATTACTTGTCATTACAAGGAGAATGTAACAAATTGCTTCACCCATCGATGGCCTCCTCAATACAAGAAAAACTTACATAAATTTCTAATTGAAATCATTTAATCTTCGATTGTAAAATAACGGGGCCTTAAGAAAATATAAAGGCTTTTTTCAAAAAAAGAAAAAATTGCCCCAAAATTCAATTGACTTCAATACGAGGACAATTTATCTTAAGCACCACCCCCTGTATAGAGGAGCGTCACAGCGTCATCGGGTATCGGTAGCTACGGCTCTGGATCCTACTAAGTTCCATTTGTTGTCTGACCTAATACAGTTGGCCCCAGCCTCCGGTTTGAGGAAAATGGATTTCCACCATTAGGCACAACAATCACGTTCGCGGAAGAAAATAATTTTATAAATCACAGCACGTTTCTCGAAGTGTATTTCTTAAATTGGCAACAAAATATGTCAGCTGAAGCGGAAACGAAGGACGGAAAGTAACTGAGAGCTTTGGATAAAAGTTTTCATTAAAATTATTGACTCGAAAGGGCAATAAATTTCTATAGTGTCCCGGAATAAAAAAGGAGAAGTTAGTTTTTCTGGGATTAATTCCTTGAAATTCAGGAAAGACAAACATTCTGCGGACGACGGCCGAGAGAGCTTAGGTCTGCTGTATCCTGGACGGAGCGTAACAAGGAAAGCTCTGGGAAAGTTCTTTGTGTCCATGCTATCATTAACGAGCCACACATGCCTTGAAATTCAATTCACCTGTCATTCGATTGCGGTAAGGCCACAGCAGAAAGGTGAGCCCTTTTTTAGGTGGAAGAAGAAGAAGAATGTGTGTGGGAAGGGAAGAAGTAGAAAAATTGTTCACCCTTAACCAAATCCCGGAATTAAGAAGAGTGAAATCAATCCTCGACGTCACGAGTTTTCTAATTTTCAATTTTCATCCCTAATCCCACTCTCCCTCATTCCCGATCCTATTCCAGTTCGATTATTTGCTTTTGCCCCGGCAATCAATTTGGATCCCCCACCCCAGCTGCCCTCGAGGCTGGGTGGTGCGGGGTGGTTTTTTTCGGCTTGACTTGGTTTCATTGGCACCTTAGATGCTAAAGTGAAACCCTGGAAGGGGAACGGGTTCCAGAAACGGGGGAAGGAAAACAAAGGAAAATTTATGTACCAAAGAAGCGGTGAATTACAGTTTCGTTCTAGTTGATTGGTTTCTAGCTCAAGGGTGGTTTCCTTTCTACTGCTGTGTGTATTTCCCTTTTTTCGCCCCTTTTGTTACTTTTTCGACACGTTTGTGGTCAATTTGTTGGGCGATTCCTCGATTTTCCCCGGTTACTCAATCATCATTGTTCTGCAAGATTTCTGATACAAGAACGTGGGGCTCGTGCAACTACACAAACTTTAAACCCTACTTAAGTGATTCTCTGTCGGGGTATCGAAATTTATAGCAGAGATCCTTGAACCGCCGGAGTGGGGTGGAGGGGAAGGAGTAATCTTCAATGATTACTTGTCACCGGATTCAAATTGACCAGAAGATCAACTCGAATCAGGTAGAATGCTTGCTTATCCATTTCCCTTTGCTGGGTGTGTAGGGCCAGCTGAAACTCGATTCGTAGAGATGTCGTCGTACACATTCCCTGATAAATAAATGGGGAGAATGAGATTGAATGCAGACATCACATGAACCCGCAAATCATTTCCCTCGTATATGTTTGCTCAAGTAATCTGGGGGTGAAGGTTCCTTGTTTGCCCCATGTAGCTAGCACACACATGATATCCTTACTGACAGTAATTGAAATTGTGAGACGTGCTGCCGGGCCAAATGCAGGCTCCTCTATGTTTGGTATAGACCGATTTGATATTAGCATAGTGTGGGCGAAGGTTCCCTCAGTTTCTGATGAAACTTTCGCAAAGTTTTCTTTGCCTTCAAAGGAGTTTGTAATGAATATTTGAACTTAATGTCATAATGAAAATAGATTTTCATACTTTGAGTAGTGAACTTTGAGATGGAAGAAAGAAATGCCTTGAAGGATGTGTGAAATCCTTGAGATATGTATGTTCTCCAATTGAAATCAGCTAAAATGTGTAGTAAATAGTGATACACACTTTACCGCCAAAAAACACGGCACTCTAGTAGCACGATTTCGCGCTACCCTGGTTAAGAATTGGTGAAACCTCTTGCATAACACGGCACTGCGATAACACGGTACTACCAGAGATAACATAATACTCCGTATAAAGATGCGACAGCTAGAACAAAAAACCCGAACGCTTTTTGCCTCGGCAGGCCTCTGAGATTGCCTCCCCCTTAGCAACATGCAACATATTCGAGTTTCTAGCTACACAAGGAGGCGAACGTGGTCATGGTCCGCAGCACAAGACATGCGGTGAGTTTGTCGATAAGGAAGCTAGAATTTTAGGGGGGCAAGGAAAGGAACTGACAACAGAATGTTTCTCGCAGCATTGTCATCTTTCAAACATTTACGTCTAGCGCTACATTGAAGGATTTCCGTGATGCTTTGTATTTTAACTATTTCCTAGAACATTCAGTGTATTTTTTTAATGACTTCTAATTTCTCTTGATTTTAAATTTGTTTGCGATATTTTTAAAATAGGTACTTGGTTGAGGTTTTTTTTGGTTACGGATTTTCGAATTTTTTTTTATTTTCTGGTATTTCGGTATTACTAGAATGATTTTACAAACGAATTTAGGAAATTATTCTATATTTTATTTTATCTATAGATAAACGCTTTTGCCTTTAAATGTTGGATTTTGGCTTTAAGTAGGACTTTTGTTGTAGGTATGTTGTGGGCGTAGATTTTTGGCCACAGTTTTTTGTAAAAAATGCAAAAAAGTCGCATACCCTGGGGAGTTGTTTGCATCATCCAAAGTTGCAAAGCGCATAAACATGCTGAGCCATATCTGAAATTCTTTCGATTTCCAAAATCTGGGACAAGTCCTTTTCATAAATGCTTGTAAATTAACAACCCCGTCCACAATAAAAAATGCGTACGTCTGCTCAAATGCGTACGTCTGCTCTGCGCGGTAGTAGTTGTTTTGGTAAAAAGAAATTAAAAATAGGCTCAATACCTTCCTTGATATTTGTAAACTCTTCAATTAGGGAATATGAGGAAAGGCTACAGTCAATTTTTCAGGGCAAACGTATGAAAGCAGGAATTTAATCTCGGACTTGCAATTACAGGATTTATCCGTTTTAGAGTCCCCTTATCAACAATCAAATATTGAGCCTGCAAATATTTTCTGCATGTACACGGGTACATCGAAGGGCTGATGTACAACCAAAACTATCGATTGTGGGCCGGTCGGCCGATCAAAACTCATTGCGCTTATGGGTTTGATGAAATTCTGGATGTACATCCAATTTGACCGTGTATATCGGCCTTTATGGCAAGAGGAATATTATCCAACTGCAAATTCATCATTGCATACTACGTTACAAAAACCAGTATCACTGGGGAAAGTTTATCACAAAAATTACAAGAATTGATAGAATACTGTTCTAATGACGGGTAAAATATTAGATGTGGTATGGTATGCGATCAAGTTCCAAATAATAGAAATTGTTTCTTCCGATTAGGCGTAACAACATTTAAGCCACATTTTGAAAATCTCTATTGTGCATTATATGATGTACCTCAATTAGGAATACTTTGATGAAGGCTGATTTATGTACCATTGATGGTCCAGTTACATACTATAAATGCATAGAAGAGTTGGTTACTATGGAGAAAAGTAATGTGACAAAAATGAGCCATAAGCTTACGGAAAACATTAGAGTCCAAATAAATGGGAAAAGACGATTGATTCGATTGTTGGCGGCCATTTTGGAAACACTGTTGGTTGTTAACATACAATTTAAAAATAATACCTAAAAAACTTTAGTAATTATATTTTTTCATCAAAATATAATTCGTAATATCTTTTATCTACGATATCCCGATTAAAAATGAAATTCGCCCGCAGCTAGCACGCAGCTAGCATGCACTAGCCCGCACGGCGCCCGCAGCTAGCATGCACGCCTGAAGACTAGCCCGCAGCTAGCATGCAGCTGGTACGCACGAATATTATAAATCACGAGTAAAAGTGAAATTCGCCCGCAGCTAGCACGCAGCTGGCATGCACTAGCCCGCACGGCGCCCGCAGCTAGCATGCACGCCTGAGTGAAAATAACACTAGCCCGCAGCCAGCATGCAGCTGGTACGCACGAAACTCAAATTTAAAATGAAAGAAAAAATTTTTTTTCCCTAGAATAAAAATTCTACGCCTGTTAAAAAAGAAGGAGAAGAGTATTATATATGTATGTAAAGTCGTCATCAGGCACATTTTGAGATTTTCGTGCGTGTGGCGGGAGAGTGGATACCTGTGGCGGGAGAGTGCATCCCTCAAGCGAACAAATTTTTAGATTTTCGTGCCAGTGGCGGGAGCGTGTATCCCTGTGGCGGGAGCGTGCGTGCCTGTGGCGGGAGAGTACGTACTTTTGTGGCGTGCCTGTTTGTTCGCTATGCGTGCTAGCTGCGGGCGCGTGCGTGCTAGTAATAAAATTTTCGAATGAAATTATTTTTAATCGGGTACATGAATAAAGTTGTTGTCAATGATTTTGTATGCATAAAATGACCACGCAAAGACAGACCGGCGCGGCGTTTCGCCGGCTTAGTGCTTTAATAGCATAATGTAGCTGACCGGCGATTCGCCGGCTTCGTGTGTCAATGGGTTAAAACGAGTCAGGTCCTAGTGTCCTAGAACTGCGTGGAGTCGAACCTCAGACTTATGTGATGGTAGTAGTTGAATTGATTGTAAAAAAATTAATTATAGCCCAGTTACTATATACAAAATGCAACTGGAAATTTTCCAGCGGAGTTATTAACTTCTCAGCATAGGGAAGTTATTGTAATCGGTCCGAAAAACGAAATCGAAATTTTCAAGGTTTTTTTAATGTTTCAAGGGCCCATCGAATTTCAAGCAAAAATTTGGGAAGAAGTATGTGTGTGTGTGCGTACGTATTTGGTCATTTTTTCCTGCAAGAATCTCGCGAACCATAAAAGATAACGACTGCATTGAGGTGGTGTTCGAAACGTATTAACGAAAACATAATCTGAAAAGATTTTTATAATATTCGGTCGAGCGATTTTTTGGTTTAAAGGACATAAATAATTTTTGTACCCTACTATATCGCGCGAACCATAAAAGATACCGACTTAGTTGAGGTGCCGTTCGAAGAATATTAACGAAAGTATGATCTGAAATGATTTTCATAAAATTCGGTCGAACCATTTTTTCGTTTAAGTGACGTTCGGGATTTTTGCACCTGCACGATACCGCACGAACGGAAAACTATATCGACTTCTTTGAGGTGCCGAAAGAAGAATAAAAACGAAAAAATCCTCTGGAAAAAATTTCACAACATTCGGTCGGGCCTTTTTTTGTTTAAATGGAAAAACTTCGGCTATCCGAAAGACCATAAATTGATAAATTTTGCTAATACATATCTGCTAATTGCTAATAACTTGATGAAATGAGATCCGATCTAAACGAAGGGATCTTTTTTGGATTCTGCACAGCGATAAACAAAACATCACTTGTAAACATCGAATAACTTTTAACATTTTTTACAAAAATTACGTTACCCTTTACAAATATCACGAATTTTTCAAACTTTTTTGACGGGGAATTATTTTCTACGTCCTACAGTTTTATGAATCCCGGGATTTCCAGTTGTTACCGAAAAATTTGTTCTTTTTGGTCAAGTCTGACAAGTACTTTATGTACATTGATTAGTTTTGCTAATATCTCCGGAAAGCTTTTGAATTTCCAAATGAAGTCATTCGCTTTCCAAAATATCAGCGGCGCTTCGACACGCCCAATGCAAATTTGAACACCCGCTTTAGTGTATCGAACCAAGAACGAAGGAAACGTTTGTTTGCTAACGTTCAGGAAAAACTTCTGTAGAAAAACCTTGTGGATAACCTTGCACTATAGTTATTTGATATAGCTTCTCTCAGGATTACTTTGTCACCAGTTCTGATACTAGTCAATTTTCCACTAGTACTTAACGCATTACTCTTTTGTAAGAAGTCAGTTTATTCCGTCTGCGTTCATCATACTGGAAAGTTGGTCGTGTGGACCGAAGGGGTCAAACCCACTTCCCAACCAGTTTAATTTTTTTAAAAGCACTACATTCACTGCAAACCCAAGTGTGAATGAAAAACGTTAGCCACTTTTTACGCGTTTAAAACGTGTTAATTTTTGACCCACGAAAGCGTGTAAATTTAACACACTTAATTCGTGTGTTTTATGTTAAAAAGAATATAGAACGGGAATGGCAACGGGAGCACTCTATGCTCCTTTTGGAGCGCTCCAAGATGGCTCTTGGAGCACTCCTTTTTCCCACTGGGGTGTAAAAAATAATACACGCTGCTTGTGTGTGATTTTTACACGTATGCCTTTTTATCCACATTATTTTAACACGGTCCTAAACTGCATTATTTTAACACGGTGAACCGAATTTACACGCTTATGAAGGGTGTAGTGTGTTAATTTCACACGCAAAAAATATTCTGGGGTTTGCAATGTAGACTAAATAAGCCTTTGCAGTTATCGTCACTTCCTTTTTCTGTTTGGAGCTATCCGTTTTCCATATTATTCCACCCGGCGATGCTAGTCTCGTATTATATGCATAGAATCTTGCTCAAGTGCGGAAGTGCGGATGGCCCCAGCGATGGAAAGACAGCCCTTTGAGCTTTGTCTAAATTAGTTATGAAACCCTTAGTTCTTAATCTAATGATGATGTTTTCGGTTGTAAACCCCATGTGGATCTTCAATCTCTGCGCAAGCCCGCAAGGACCTGTTCGTCCTGCTCATCTGAGTGTTCATATGCTGGTTCCAGTTGAGCTTAGCTTCTAGCGTCACTAAATATTTGGGTTGCTGTGAAAAGCCCGTAGTTCTGCCTGTGAGTGTAGGTTGTAAAAGTATCGGTAGAGATCGTTTTGTGGTGAAAGGAACCAGAATCGTTTTGTTGGCCGTTGAGTAGCTCTAGGAGTTTGTCTACAACAAGGCACAAGAGAAGAGGAGATAAAACTCCTCCCTGTAGACAATCTTTTGTTATAGTGAAATATCAAAATACATGTTTCATGGGCTCCCTTAACCATGCATGATAGACTACAAATGTTCAACCGGGTACACATACCCAAGATAGATTTTTGAAACTATAATCGGGCCACATAGAACCGACAATGTAAAACAAAATTTGGTTAACAGAATGGGCTACTTCCAAACTCGTGAAGGGTAACTGATCTCAGTTTTCAACGCAAACAACAAATTTCTGCCTTATTTCAGACAGAATCCCGTCTAAAATTCATTATACTATACCTGAACTTAAAGTCTTGAGACAAGGATATGTCTTTATCTGTATCACCTTATGTAAACAGTGTGTGGTAGGAACAGAATCCTCAGAAGACGTCCTCTGCTATTGTGTTTCATTAGAGAAACATAGACAAAGTGCAATTGATGTCTTATGAAGTATGCAGTAAAAATTTAGGCCGTAAAAGCCTTGTTCTTGCAAGCATAACTAAGTTTTGTTCGTGTTCTTGGTCTTGATACATGTGCAAGAACAAGATAACACTGCAAGAACAAGACCATTTTTGCTCATCACTAGTGGGAACAGCTACCTACCGTCCCTAATTTCTTGGTAAAGCGGGAGCCACATAGCCACGTACTCCATTTTCCGTATTCCGTGTTCCGCTTCATATTAAAGTTGATTACAATTTCTTCATACTGTTTGACCAGATAACCAAAAAAACTAGTTGGGATGTGGGTTCGACCCTTTCGGTCCACACGATCAACTTCCCAGTATGATGGATGCTGAATATTATGATTGGATATTTTAATAATAAATTAACAATAGGCAATATAGAATATATGTATAATACCGAGAACTTGTCACAATTGTTTATCAATATTTTCGCTAAAATGTCAAACTAAATGTGCGCACTTACAAGATTAGGATGACGAAAATGTATATAAAATTGATGTGTTAATGTTTTTCGGCACCTCAATGAAGTCGATATAGTTTTTAGTTCGCGCGGTATCGTGCAGGTACAAAAATCACTTAAGTCGTTTAAACCAAAAAACCGCTGGACCGAATATTATAAAAATCTTTTCAGATTATATTGTCGCTAATACGCTTCGAACGGCACCTCAAGTAAGTCAATATCTTTCGTGGTTTGGGCGATATCGTGCAGGTACAAAAATCACTTACGCCGCTTAAACAAAAAAACGGCTCGACCGAATTTTATGAAAATCTTTTCAGATCATATTTCGGTTAATACGCTTCGAAAGACACCTCAACGAAGTCGATATCAGTTTTGGTTCGCGCGATATCGTGCAGGAAAAAATGACCACATCCGTACGCACACACACACACACACACACACACGTACTTCCTTCCAATTTTTTGCTTAAAATGCTCCTGGGACCTTGAAAGATGAAAATACGTTAAAATTTTCGATTTAGATTTTCGGACCGATTACAATAACTTCCTATACTGGGAAGTTAATAACGGAACCATAAAAGTACGGAAACGGAGAAGATAAACAAATTTAAAATTTAGAACGAATTGACGGAATTGCCTCATGTTTTTGTAGATTCAGTAAATACGGGAAATCGTAACAAATTAGCCACTAGGGCGTTTTGAATTTTTTTTGGTAGAGGTTTACATATTACCCTGTATTTTTGTAACCCTGTATTTTCATTAATAAAGCACCAATCTACGCAGAATACTCCCACCTATCTCAAAGTGTAAAAATCAAGGTTTCAACCCACTAATGTCCAGAATTATGAGTCGTCAAAATATAAGTATAAGAGTTATAAGCAATTGTTGGGCAGTATTCATAGGAATTTTGTAAAAGTTTTGTAAATAAAAGTATTGGTTAATTACGTGTTTTTTGGATCAAAAGGTGGTTGAAGTTGAAAATGTAGTGAAAAAAAATTTTTTTTTTTTGACTACTTTTATGACTTATAACTCTGGACGTTGGTGGTTTGAAACCTTGACTTTTACAGTTTGAGATAAGTTTGAGTATTCTGCGTAGCTTGGTGCCTCCTTCATGAAAATATCTAATTCCCTCCCCATCCATACGATTTTTTGATCGTCTATCCAAGACCTATCCACAGCCAGGCGTTTCGACATTTTAACTGATACACTCTGTATTTACTGAGAAAAACACCATATGATATCCGGTACCAATACCGAGTTTGAACATTACAAAATTTTTAACAACACTGTGCTTTCGAGTGGTTTAACTCAACGCGCGCCACATATTTAACGTACAACAAACCGACGACTGGCGAGCGCATTCCACTTGTGCATCAATAATCTAGTAAAATGCTCAAGTTCCCATAAACCACACCAATAGGAAGCTACTTGTCGTATACATAATTGTTTTGTAGATTCTTGTTTTGGTCTCTGGATTTCATTACTAGCAGTAGTAACCACTGACATATAATAATGGACTGCTCATCAGCAATTATTCCCATACAAACCGATGGCACCAAAAAGGTATAGTCGCTCGCTCATCCATAAGCCCCCAAACTGACAGAAGCACTCAGAAATAAAATCAGGTTAAATCAATTAGAAAAAAATAGACGGGTATAGTGATGTTTATATCTTTTGCGTTAAATCAATTAGAAAAAAATAGACGGGTATAGTGATGTTTATATCTTTTGCTCTTTTCCCCATAAGCCCCCGGATTTTGACATACAGAATGTCAGTTGCTAAAACAGGCGTTAAGAACTTAAATCAGATACACATAAAATTTGCAAATTAATGAAAAAAAGGCATTTTAAAAGGTGAAAAAGTGAAAATAGTGTTTATTAATTTTTTTAAACAAAATATTTGTGTTGTTTTAATGTTTTAAGTACGTATTTAAAAAAATGTAAATTTCAAAAGTGATTCCGGTGTTTACATGGAGTGAAAAAAGGTTTGTAGCCTATGGAACAAATTGGTGCCATGAAAAATTTCTCATAAGCAGTCCATTCTATATGTCAGTGGTAGTAACTGAGAAGTATGTAAGTTGTGTTTGCGGCCTTTATTCTTCTTTGCACGTCTATCGTTTCATCGTTGTCTTCGCTGATTGTGAATTATAGGTGGTTAAATTGGATTAGTCATTCGAAGTTACTTTCCCCCAGGCGATGTGGTTTCTTCTTCTTATTTCTTTACTAAGTTTAGCTCCATCTTCTACTTCCCGTCAAAGTTTTCTTAAAACGTAGACACGAAATTCGCATTGTTGAAAACGGCCGAGAAATCGACCTCAGTGAACTCCTTTGAATTTAGACAAAGTTATAAAATTACTTATAAATCGGAAATTACTCCAGAACATTCCGCGAAATTTGAAAATCATTCGAGTAAATTGTGCAAATGGTGAACTTATAATTACATGGAACCTAGTGTGAAAATCCCTTTAAAGAAAGAAATATTTAATTGGATTTTGGAATAAGTGTTAATAGTTTTACTATTTAATTTGAAAAAAAAAAAAACATAGTATTTAACAAATTAGAGAGGAGTTATAACCTGAAAAAGATGATTTCTATTTTGTGGGAAATCATATGTGATTATAATAGAAACAGGTACTATGTACATGATGAGTTAAATAATTGAGCTGAGGTTGACTTGAAAATAAAAAAAAATAGTTTAAAAAAACTAAAAAATACGCTTTTATTTTAAAATGAACTAAAAAGTAAAAAATAATTTTGAATGTAAAGTTTTTATTGCTTCAGCTAGTATATGGAAACAACCTACCTTTCAAAATGTTAAAAAGCGGGGGGCTCTTTACCTATATTCATATATATGCCACATATTTTATTAACATCGGACCCCACGCTTTTTTACATTTTGAAAGGTAGGTTGTTTCCATATACTAGCTGAAGCAATACAAACTTTACATTCAAACTTATTTTTTACTTTTTAGTTCATTTTAAAATAAAAGCGTATTTTTAGTTTTTTTAAACTATTTTTTTTATTTTCTACTTTTTAGTGGACGTGACAACGTCTTATAAATCGGTATACCCTGGGAGTCATTCGCAAAAAAGTTATCAGCAAATTCTCCGTTACCTTATGACTCATCGCTCTGTTCGAGTCTCAAGTCTTAAGTCCCAACTCTCAACTCTCAGCTCTCAACTCTCAACTCTCAAGTCTCAAGTCTCAAGTCCCAAGTCTCAAGTCTCAACTCTCAACTCTCAAGTCTCAAGACGTTGTCACGTAAAAACTTCGCCCGTATACGGACTTTACAGGCAACCAGGTATTTTTATATGTATTCCCCCATATTAGATTTAAAATGATGTCACTCAGCTTACTGTACTATACTCTTCATAAGCTTTTATTTGATACCCATACCAAGCGCGTTGTAAAGAAAAAGGTGCTCCTCATTTTGGGTTCGTCGTCATTTTCTTTCGGCCGCCATTTTGAATTTGGAGTGACTCCACATAGATAATAGTATTCTACTTGTCATATCCTTTCATTAGACACCGATAACGAGTGGGTTGTAAACAAAGCCATAGTCCGCCATTTTGTGTTAGTCGCTATTTTGAATTTTGAATGACGCCACATAGTAAATTGTATTCTACTTGTCATACCCTTTCATTAGATACCCATATCGGGGGTCGGGGAGCACAATTGCAAAATTCGGCCGCCATCTTGGAACCGCCATCTTGATTTTTTTTTAAATGGTCAGATTGCATTGTCATCCAAACTAAACATGTATGCAAAATTTCAGCTTAATCGGAAACTGGGAAGTGGGTCAAATTTAACTTCCAAGATTTTATTACATAGTTACAAGTGATAGCAGGAACACAATGCTCGCCATAAGCCGTGGGCTATGAAAACTTTTCGTTGTCAAAAAATAGATGCCATGTATCTACATAAGAACGAACAAAATGAGACTACCGGTCAAATGACCATAACAACGACTATAAAAATTAGAACCCATTTCTATTTTGTGGTTGACGCTTACAGTTCTACCAATTTATCCATACAAAAAACCACCACTGTCAACAAATAAAACATTATTATTATGACAAGTGCCTTTTTGGCAAATTTTGTCGCATCTGAGGGTGCTTTATTTTAAAAATAAAGAAAACATCAAGTTTTGCATTATCTTTTTTCATTATATTTGTTTAAATTAGTTAATTTGAATCTCATTTAACAGGTAAGGAGTTTGTCATCGCCTACGTATCGCTTTGCTCTATTATAATTTTAGTTTAACGATTGACAGCGATGGGATAATTTGAGAGCGATAAAGCTTTCATAGCCCGCGGCTTATGGCGAGCATTGTGTTCCTGCTATGAAGCTAATAAAAGCGTATTAATTAAAAACACAACACCTTACAAAAGCCCTGAGATTTCACTGTCAATTAAATTCAACTACTCAACTACTGAACTATCGTCTATATGCATAATTTCAACTCAACCCAGGTGTCAGAACTGGGAAAAGCTCAGTCGACCCTAAATCAACACATCTATATGCAGTTGGACTCGGGGTCAACCTGAGTTAAACTCATCATGTATACGTACTAAGGGTTGCGTTCGCGTCAATATTTACTTCGCCAATTCCTCCTTCTAAGAGTAAATAACATCGGTCCCAGAAAAAGTCTTCTCCATTTACAAGCCATGCAGTAGGTATGTGTATGTAGTTGTATGAAGATGTCGGGTTCATCGGTTTCATGAAAGTTGATCAAAATCAAGTTGCAAAAAATAGTCAAAAATCATACTATCGTATTAATTTTAATTAAAAAATACCAAACTAGTTGATATCGGCTTAGAATCGGGACAGGCCAGGACCTCATCCCGGTTGTAGAGCCGTTAAAGAAGAAGAAGATTTACATTATTGAAAAACAAGTTAATAAAACTGTCGAAGAACGATTTTCAAAAAAAAAGTTTAAAAGAAAAGCTTTGTATTCAAAAAAACTGGAAAAAGGGTGGTTTTTAATTGTGTTCTTAAGGTGTTAAAACGAACTTTACATACATTTCATGAAAATGGAGTTGTAGAGCAACTCTTTGGGAATAAATTAGGCTCATCAAAATATTTCTAGGACCACTGTTGGCTTTGTTCAACATTTTTTTGTGAAACAGGTGTTTTTACATTTTTGAGATTTACTCGAAAAGCTACCATTATTTTTTCATGAAATTTTTATTGTAGGTAGGCACCATCAGTGGCCACAATTTAAGCCCTGACACAAGGTTCTACGATAATTACACTCCCGATAATTAAATATCAAAAACGGCCATTTTTAATAGTTTTTGAATTTTTCTGCAAAAACCTGTTGACCGATTTCAATGGTCCAAAACTAATAATTTTCGTCTTTTTAAGCACTATTATGTAGTATTTTTTGTTTCCCAAAACAACATTTTTATCGTACCCAAAACGTGAAAAAACGTGTTTTTGCTACTATTATTAGCTTTTTACCACCTGTTGCCCTGGACCAATTTTATCCAAAACACATTCATTGAATTCCTACGATTTTTCTCTTAATTATAGCGTCAAGAAATCGCAGGGTAGATTTATTTCAACTTTTTTGCTATCGCTCCTGGGCTATGTAGGAAATAAATGTTGCAATTAATGTCCATAATGTTTGCTTTTATTTGTTCAAAAAAGATTAATTTATTCCCAATAAAAGCACATTATCGTTGTATTCTACCACGTGTAGCCACTTTAATTAATAACACTTTTTTTGTTATTATGTAGGGGAGAGTGGGGTGAGCCGGGACACACTTTGTTCAAGGCCTTATAAAACCTAAATAAACAATTTTTCTCTCTTATTTTGACATCCTATCCTGCAGATGGTTTCAATACCTTTCATTATTTGTCACTTTTAATATTATTACTTTATATTTTCAATAATTTCTAACCGTTTAAAAAAAAAGTGTCAAATCGGCAGTTTCGAAAAATCGTGGGGTGAGCCGGGACACGATAGAAAGAGCAGGTGAAAGTGGCGTTTATGTTGTAACTAATAGTCTTATTTGCTTTTATGTCAAAAATATGTTATGATATTACTATAAACAATGCTTGAACATATATATTTTTTAACTTTTTATTATAAACAATATAAAATGTGCATTTTGGTTTAAACTATAAATAAACGTAAAATCATTAATAAAAAATTGTTAACAATCATTTTTGTTAATAACTAATGAATTTAAGTCGATTTTGCAGCTAAAACGAGGGCCGAAACATTTCTCGGTCAACTCAGAAACCGTGTCCCGGCTCACCCCACGGTGCTGTTTTTTTAAACAAACGCGTGGTTATCACATTTTTTTGAGGTTATCACAAATTCCATGTGAACTCTAAAAGATAACATACTAACGAATACTTTTTATTTCCTTACGTTTGTTGTAGGCTTAAAGACCATAAAATTAGGCTTCCTTAAACTCCGAGAAAATAAAACTTTGTGGAGTGTCGATTTTTATAAACAATCCTTACTAATAAAGTGATGCAGGTGCTGACCTTCAATTCTCATAAAATAATGTAGAGAGCCAATACAAACATAATTCACTAAAAATTACCAGCATAAAAATGTTAACAACAATTAAAAAAGCACTGTCCCGGTTCACCCAACCGTCCCAGCTCACCCCACTCTCCCCTATGTATATATAAAAACTTTATTATTATTTATTGAATTACACTTAGTATCACAATTATTATTGTTATTTTATTTGAATATATTCATTATTTATTATAATACATTATTTAGTAATTTCGGTATCACGCGTGCAATGTCGCTCGAGGGAACTTTCGTACGAGAGTGAAAAAGGAGATGCCGGAAATTGGCTAGATCACTGAATTATGAATTCAGTGATCGATAGAGTGTTCCGAGTGATCGTTTTGATCGTGACGGAAGTTGCTGTGTGAATTGCGTAAAACTTAGTAATTAAGTTTGAATGCGGTCACCACAACATAACTTCACTCCACACACTTCGGCAGCTGAATTGAAGTCCCATTATGCTTTCATTGGGAGTGCGAGATTTCTTTGGGCATGGTTTGTAAATATAGAAGGATTTGGTGCCAGACTATCGCCCTGATTTAAATCTTGTTTGACTGGGAAGGACTCCGTCGATGCTTCTTGTATTGTTACTGCATATCTTGGGTTTTCCATTGTCATTTTTGTTAACTTCACTGTCTTTAGGGCGATGTCCATCTGTCGTATGCTTGTTTCAAGTTGCTGGAAAGTATTGGCAGCATTTTCAGGAGAACGGCGTTATTGAAAAAAGTTGGTTGATCTATTTCTTGTGAATCTAACTTATTATTCAGTTGTTGCGGTTTTTGCGTACTACAATGGCTTTAATTATATTTATCAATATTTTGTATGCTGTGCTTAAAAGGAATATGCCTCTCTAGAATTTGTCTCATTTCTTGTGTATTGGACAGATAGTGCTTTGCTTCCAATTTTTTCGTTCCTCCATATACAGGAGAGTAATTCATGTATATCAGCTAAAAACAATCTGACTCCTTGTTTGATCAACTCTTCTGGGATGTTATCAATTCGTGGAGATTTTCTCTTTTTAAGCATCGTATGACACTTTGTACTTCTTCTTTCTCTGCCGTCCTCGTTATCTTGTAGACGGGATTCTGGTACAAATCTGATGCACTCATTTGCGCTCAGTAGCGCGCCAAAAAATTCCTTCCACTTTTACATCTTCGCTGTCTATGACTATAGTGCCTTATTTTGTTCTACGCATACCGGAGAAGAGTTTGAAGGCTTTTATGAAGAAGCTTACTTCCTTGTATGCTTCCCGTGTTTTGTTTTGTGCAAAGTTTTGTGTTATTTCTGGCCTCTATAGCTGCTGGCTGGAGCGTTTGTAACCTACAAATTCCTTCTTGATATTTGATAATATTGTCTTCAGTCTTCTACATTTTTCTTCGACTATTTCGACTTATTATTTGTGTTTTGTTTTGACCAATCTTTGCTGCTAGGGTTGCCAGATATCTCTCCAAAATATTCTGTTCTTGGGGGGATCAACTTCGAATTTCTTTCGTTTGCTGTTTCTTCTTACTTGAGTGGACAGATGACATCTGAATCTAGCTTTAACTAGCAAGCGGCCCGAATAACAATTCGCACCTCTGCAGGATATTACTTGGAGGATCTCTCCCCCCATAGGGGTGTCGCCATCTATGTTAGGGATGACGTGGCTTATTATAAAAAATATTCAAGCACGACTTCAGATTTTAACTATCTTTGGATTAAAATCATCTTCCGAAGCCACGTCATATTCGTTTGCTTCCTATACAGAAGCCCTAACATAAGTAACGAAGCCTCCACTTCATCATTTGATTCTATTTCGGAACAAATCTCGGGATTTTTATCGTCCAATCCTGAGTATGAAATCATCGTTGCGGGTGATTTCAATGTTCACAATGTAAACTGGCTGACTTACTCAAATGGCACCAGTGCTTCTGGCAAGGACGTAGAGCTCTTTGCAGGCACCAATAATTTACATCTCATCCCACGAGAGTCCCTGATGTTGCTGATCAAGGAAAATATCTCCTTGATCTTTTCCTTACTTCTCACCCAGCGAGGTACTCCGTCGAAATTGATTCACCTCTCGGCAATTCGGACCACTGCTTAGTTAGCGCTAGTTTCCCATTCAAATTTCCCACCCCTCCCAAACCAGTTAAAAGAACTGTATGGCATTATGGGAAGACCAATTGGCTGGGGCTTATTAATTTTTTCCAATCTACTGACTGGAACCTGTGTTTCCTAAACAAAAACGTCAACGCTGCCGCTATCCGTATCTCCAGGATCATACAGGCAGGAATGCATTTGTTCATTCCTCATACAACTAAATCTGTGAAGGCTAGGCCCAACAGATGGTTTAATCAGGAGTGTATGAATGCAATCAGAAATAAAGAAGCCGCCTTTCGAGCTTACAAGAGCTCCCCGAGTGAATCGCTCCGTGTAGAGTATATAAAACTGAGAAATTCCTGCAAAGTCACCATCAGGAATGTCAAAAATTCATTTGACAACAAATTGAGAAGTAAACTCCTTAACGCAACCTCTGGTAGCAAAAACTTCTGGTCCTTGGTAAGCTCCATTAAGAAGAATTTCACTTCATACACAACTCCTTCATTCATCCACGATGAGAAGGTGATAACAGACAGAAAATCCAAGGCCGATTTATTAGCATCTCTGTTTGCTGCCAATTCTTCTGTACCCCAAACTGATATGCTACCTCCGGTTCTCGAGCACAGCGCTCATTTAATGGACAGGGTTTTTTTCAGAACTCGCGAGGTGTACAGGTGCCTCAAAGAGCTCGATGCCAACAAATCCACTGGACCCGATAATATACCCCCTATCGTCTTAAAACAATGCGCGTCACCTTTGGCTAAACCTCTGCGCAAACTTTTTGCTCTATCATACTCCTCCGGAGTTTACCCAGACTCCTGGAAACTTGCCCATGTCCAGCCAATACCGAAAAAAGGTAACTCCAGCGATCCCTCCAACTACCGTCCAATAGCAATTACTTATATTCTCTCCAAAACCATGGAGACGATAATTAACAAAAAGCTAATGGGATATCTAGAATCCAACCAACTTATCAACGACAAACAATACGGCTTCCGACAAAAAAGATCCACTGGTGATCTTTTAGTTTGCCTTACAGAACACCTCAACCGAAGTTTGCATGGATCTGATGAATCTAGTTTGGTTGCTTTAGATATCTCCAAGGCTTTTGATAGAGTATGGTACTCAGCCTCAGGGCCTATTTTCTAAATAGGCCGAATAGGCCGCGGCCTAGGGCGGCAGATTTTGAGGGGCGGCAAATTTTGGAATTACAATTTTTTTTTTCATGGGACAAAATTTTTAACTGCAAAAATACAAAAATATAAGAGATTATAGGGTGAATCATTTTCAAGTTGCAAACTTTTCATGTGTGCTGCTGTTAATTACAGCGTAAACGCTTCAATTTACCTTGGGTCTGTTCAAGATTTCTGCTAAAGCTGCTTTGGTAGCAGAATTTTTGAACTGTCAAATTACAACGAAGCAAGAAAAAGCTGCTATGATATCTTGGACGCAAAAAAGCTGCTAGAATAGCTTCTTGTTAATGTATGGGCTCGAAACAGTCATTTTGGCAAAACGACAAATGAAATTTACACACACATGTGTGATTTACGAAGCTGCTTTCTTGCTTGCAGTCGAAAGTGCGAGCAACAAAAAGCAGCTACATTAGCAGCTTTTTTCGAATCTTGGACACAAAAATAGCAGCTTCTTTAGCAGCTTTTTTGCTGTTTTGAACACGAAAAGCGTGACAATAGCTGCTAAAAGCTGCTATAGCAGAAATCTTGAACAGACCCCTTGTCTCACTGGGCAGTATGCTGGGTAATATTACGGAACACGCCCTTTGTGTACAATGAACGTGCCAAGTGACGTCACCATCAAAATGACATTTCCTCATTACATTACCTTGTATTCTGTATATCGTGGATGTCTGTTGCGGTCAACTGGATTGTTTTGATTGTTTAAGTTATTTTCCAGTTTGTTATTTCGATATAATTTTGTTCTAAATCTAATTTAAAATTAATAGGAAGGTTAAATCGTATATTTCATCAAGTTTTCAAGGTAAATCATAACATAAGTGATGCATGTGTTTTTTTTTAATGTGTGTTCGCAATGTGTATTATACGGGATAAGATAGAAATTATTTGAAAAGTTTGTCAGCGCAAATGACTGATATCATGATAACGTTTACTGCATATTTTTTTACGGTGTTTTTATGTTTCCACAGTGTTATGAAACAGCCTGCTTTTACTGAAAATCAGTCGCCGAGCGACCGCTCCGCCAAGTGTTCTTCTTTTGAAAATCAAACTCAATTTTGGGAAATTTTATTTAGTAAAAGAAAGCTTAATTTTTTTATAATTTTAAATCCTGCCTTTGTGCCTTACTATGTTAATGTGCAGACTCGTTATTGTAGATTATACTCGCAAAGTAACACACAGTGTTTCTTCTTTACAGCATTCATGAAAAATGAGCGACGGTAGAAAAAGATTAAGCGGTTCTGAGTACCGAAAACGGGCAAAACTAAAAACAAAGGAAAAAAATCAAGTTATAAGTAAAACATTGAAAATAGAAAATTTCTTTGCAAGTGATAACGTTTGTAAAGAAAGTATAAATGGGGGTAAAGGCGAAAAAAAGAAGAAGAAGTAAAGAAGATAGAAGAGATACAACCCGTGGAAGAGAGTATTGCTCAACATGAGATTGTTGATGATAATGTCATTGCAGGACAAATTTCAGGATCTAACCCAGTTGAAGAGCATGATTCTTCAAAAGACCATGACCTTAATAAAGATCCGGCACTTTGGGTACTAAATGACACCACACGAGACATCATCGCTAAGTACGGCTTCGACCAAAACAATTCTGGGGATTTTCAGTCAAGCAAAAGAAACTACTCGGACCATTGTCGTTATCTCACTAAAACTTTGTTTGAGCGAAAATTGACTAACGGCGAAATAAACCATCGAAGTTGGTTGGTTTACTCTGAGAGTAAGGGAGCAGTTTTCTGTGGTCCATGCTTGGCTTTTTCAAAAAAACAGCTTTCACAATTCGATAGCAAAGATGGTTTTAATGATTGGAAAAACGCCGAGTCTCGAGTCAGCCACCACGAGAACTCACCAGGTCACAAATCATCTATTATCGACTTAAAAGCAAGAAGCATCGCTATGAACAGAATTGATAACATACTCCTGAAGCAAATTTACGAAGAAACGTCATACTGGCGTAACATTCTAACTCGAGTTGTTGCTGCAGTTAGGGCACTTACTTCAAGAGGGCTTCCTTTAAGTGGAGATAACACGATTATCGGTTCAAACAGAAATGGAAACTATTTGATGGCGTTAGAGCTAATCGCCGAATTTGATCCTTTTTTGTCGAACCACATTTCTAAATATGGGAATCCTGGGTCAGGGCACACTAATTACTTATCTGCAACGATATGTAATGAAATAATACAACTAATGGCAGAAAGGGTAAAAAGTAAAATATGCTCTGCATTAAAACAGGCTAAATATTTTAGTATTGTAGTAGATTCGACGCCTGACATTTCACATACCGACCAACTGACTCTTGCTGTGAGGTATGTGTTGCCTGACGGCACTCCAACCGAGCGTTTTTTAACTTTCATTCCCTCTGTTGGACACAAGGCAGATCAAATGTTGAAGGCGGTGATAAATGAACTGGAGTCACAAAATATTGATATAAAGGATTGTCGAGGCCAGTCATATGACAATGCTGCAAATATGTCTGGGGTATATAATGGACTACAGGCAAAAATAAAGGAGCTGGCGCCATTAGCTATGTACATCCCTTGTGCTGCTCATTCATTAAATTTAGTAGGGACTTCAGCAGCTGAATCTTGTAATGAAGCTTGTCATTTCTTCATGCTAATTCAGGAAGTTTATGTATTTTTCACCGCTTCAACAAGCAGATGGGAGCGTCTAATGTCCGAAGTCGACGGTAGTAAAACTCTGAAAAAACTTTCATGTACCCGGTGGTCGGCAAGGGACGATGCGTGCCAGGCTCTTCGAGAAAACTGGGACGAAGTTGTGGAGGTTATTACCTCTATTGAAAATGACAACTCAGAAAAAGCTACTACGAGATGTGAGGCCAGAGGAATTCGTAAAAAATTAGAACGGTTTGAAACGACATTTATGGTGTGCTTTTGGAGCACGATTTTACATCGGCTTCACAAAACATCGGTAAAAATACAATCACCCAAAATGGATGTCTTGACTGTGACGGAGCTTTACGCTTCTCTCGTTGAATTTTTTTCATCCCAAAGGGATAACTTTGACTATTATGAATCCCTTGCTCTAAAGCTCTCGGAAAATAAATCATACGAGAAAGACTACAAAAGGAACCGCAAAAGAAACAGAAAACTTGACACAGGAAATGCAGAAGACGTGGATTTTGATGGAAGAGAGAGTTTCAAAATCAACACATTTTTTGTCATTATCGATCAGTTCATCGTAGAATTTAAAAGAAGATATGAAGCATACAGTGAGTACAAAGACAGATTTAATTTTTTGGCCCTAATTGTGCAGACACTAAGCAAATTAAATGGATTGACCTTAAGAGCAAATGCAAAAAGTCTTGTTGACATCTACGAAAACGACCTTGATGAAGATTTTGTTGAAGAATGTATCCATTTTCAAGCATACTGTGTGGCTGCAGTTGATAAATTCGAAGATAGTTCTCTGCAAGGCATTTCTAATTACTTGAGATATCATTCACTTCAAGACGTTTACCCTAATGTAGACATCGCATTGCGGATTGCTTTGTCGATTCCAGCAACTAATTGCGCGGGTGAAAGGAGTTTTTCCTGCTTGAAGAGAGTAAAAAGTTACCTACGATCGACGCTTGGAGAAGAAAAGTTGAACGCTTTGTCAATTTTGTGTATTGAATCAGAAGTAGCAGCTGCAGTAGACTATAGCGTCATAATAGATGATTTTGCGAGAAAGAAGGCTCGGCGCAAAGTGTTATAGGAATCTTAAGAACTGATAAAAAGTAGAATGTAGATACTTACAATTTTCTCAATTCAATACTAAGCAATAAAGTATAGTAAACTTTTCCATGCTACTTTGGCTTACAATTTTGAAATGCAATACCTCGAAAATGTCCAAAATTTATAATAAATTAATTGTAATAAATACATTATGAGTTAATCAGTTTACCTTTGTGTGTACTCTGTGATTGTGCTGTATGTTTTGTAAGTATATGAAAAAACTCATCTTGCCTAACGTTTACTATTATATTTTCGAAAAACAATAGTGATTAGTTCATAGTTCATAGTACTATTAGTATTATTATTATTATTAGGTCATTAGTGTCATTGGTTCTTAACTTAGCACAAGTTAAGATCTAATTTCTAATGTTAGTAGGCTACTAATAATCCACCTATGGCTACAGCTGTAGAATTGTCAGACGGCAACTTATATACACTGTCGTAGGCCTTCACACTAAAGATCAACTCAATCACTTGTAGCCCGACCACCACGGCGCAGTGGACAGCAGTGGCCCGTGATCGAGAGGGGCGGGGGCGACTTTACTACAGTGAGCGGTTGAATGTGGTTGGGGGGGGGGGGGGGGGGGGGGGCGGCACGCTTCATGCGGCCTAGGGGCGGCACGAAGCTAAAATGGGCCCTGCTCAGCCTTGTTAGCTAAACTCAAAGCTAGGACTCGCTTCTGTATAAGTGGGTTGAAAGTTTCCTTTCCGGTCGTTCAATTAAGGTAGTATTGGATGGCGTCAAATCTGAATCTCACCCCATTTCTGCGGGGGTCCCCAGGGTTCAATTTTATCACCGGCCCTATTTCTCATCTTTATAAATGACCTACTTTCCATCCCCTCCAACCCAATTCTCAGGTTCGCTGACGACGGTACTTTACGTTACTCGTACAGCTACGATACAAGACAGACTCATGCCAGATCCTGTCTTGATGATCGGGAAATTATGTCCATCTCTGTTAATAACGACATGGAACTCATTCTAGAGTGGTGTGTAGCAAGCAATTAACTTAAAGAGTGCAAATTTAATTAAAAAAAAAACACTGTACGGTTTGGTTTGCTTATTTTATTCACAAAAAAAACCTTTACACATAAATTTCTTCAAATCCCTACACCAAATATAAATTTTATTTTTCTCTTTATTTCAATGAATTTACAAATTTTCTTAATTTATTTTAAACTTATTTCTATTGTGTTATCCTACACGAACACGGACTTTAAATCTCACTCAAAGAAAAACAACACTAGTTCATTTTGTTCAATATGGCCAAAATTGGCATATACCTTTGAACATATGGCACTAGGAAACGCACACCGAATTTATCTAACACCTTTAAGTTGGATTTTTATTCAAAAAAAAAACTCTTTTAAAAATTTTCCAAAAACTCTTTAACGATTTTCCAAAAAAAAAACTCGCGACGATTTTTAAGCAGCCTGATTTTCTATGGTAGAATGGCGGAATTGCGATGAAAAAGCTCTGTTTATATAGTTTTGGCCTTTTAGAACCTTTTAGACCTTGAATTAGGATGTTTTCCATCTTAGAAATCGAAATTTCCCTATCGTCCATATTAAAATTTTATTTCTTTTCTCGCTCATTCTTCTCCCTTTCTCTCTCCCACTTATGGCGAATATTTTCTAATTTTTAAACCCTTTTTTTAGCTTTTTTACAAAACGTCGAATTTTTTAGACGTTTTGTTTATATTCAGCGGTGCTGAAATTATCTACTGGCACTATCAGCTGATGGATGTCAGTTCGCAGAGTGCCAAATTCGTTGTGGACATTTGCGTTTTTCTTCGCGAAGTTTGCCGTTTTTACGCGGTTTATCCAGGTCTACCGCCGTGGTCGCTTTAGTACACCTCTCGGGGAGTTCGCGGTCATCAGATTGTTTGTTGTTTTCGCGATTTCGTCGCATAAAAAAAACGCGAAGTGAAAGTTAGGTTAAGGTGTGCCGGTATTGGATTTGCTATTATTGTTTTATGTTGCATTGTTTTAGTACATTGTGTCGTTTAATTTCAATTTTATGTTGTATTTTTGTATATGTTAGCTTAAAAGTTTAATGTTTTTTAAGTTTTTGTGTATTTATGCGGTAATTTCCGACGGTGCAATCTTTGTTTTGGTCAGGGTTCTTCCCTTGAAGAATCCCTGAAATCTTTAGCTTGTGTGTTTTATCGCTTGTTCTAATGTTGTTGATAAACTTCAATATAGGTAAATGATTACATTATTTCTATTTTTGTTTAACTTTTTTCTTATTTCAGGTTGTTTATTTACTTCAAGTGGACAAGTATACATAAGTATCATTTGATATATATTTACTTCATATTTATAATTTCATTTCATTTTAGGTTGCTTCTTTTATGGTTGTTCTCAACATTCTCCCCGCCGTTGAACATTTTTGTTCAACATATTTTTTGTCCGTTGCAAACGTTTTACCACTCCTCGTTTGTGATAGTGGGACAATACAAGGGAATCATCCGCTCTGACTCTTAGCCGAACTTGGTAGCGGTCTGGTAGGTTGATCGTCTTCTCGTGGTTCTTCCGCTTCCTTATCTCTTCAAAGTTGATTCGTACAAGTACTTCCTTTGGCAAATACATTCTAACTCCTTCCCTGGTGGTGAAACTTTGAAAGCTATTTTCTATTCTGTCTCGAAATTCTTTAATGTTCGTTGTTGTACGTAAGCGCTCTAGATCTGTTAACGTTGCTCCATTAATTATAGCAGGCTGGTTCAAACGTGGTTTGGTATGCGTGGTGTCATCTAATTGCCCTACTCTTGGACGACGACCTTCACTGGTGCTGGCATTGGGACTCCTTGAGGATGATGGTGGTGGAACCTCAGGAACAACTTCTTGGGTCATCTCGTCATCAGGGATTGGACTGGACACAGGTGAGAAATAGATGTCTTCTAAAATAGTGATGACTCCATCTTCTCCATAATATTCCATCTGCAATGGAAACTAATTGGGGTACTTCTTCGGAAGGAGCTAACGGGAGACGGGCGAATGGCGAACTCTCTGCGCCACAAAACACAGTTTTAAGTCGGTTGGGCTGAGGGTTAGCAACCCGCTCCCATAAAAAACACCATTGCTACGAATCGGCAAACAATGCCTCGGAACCGGATGGACAACACGACGACGACCTTTGCTTTTCGAACAAGGACACGAATCGGATCATAGAATGTGAGAACACTGCTGGCTGAGGGACGGCTGGATGAAGTCCTCAACGAGATGAATCGATATAAAATCAAGATCATGGGACTTAGCGAGACCAGATGGCCCGATGCGGGTGAACATATCTGCCCAAATGGTGAGTCCTTTTTGTATTCTGGGAGAAACGAAACTGAAAGCCGTAGGAGTGGCGTTGGTGTAATACTCACCAAAGAAGCCAGGTCCAGCCTCATTAGCTGGTCACCAGTTTCTGAGAGGATTATTACCGTGCGCCTGCGTACCAGACTAAGAAGTACTACGGTAGTTCAATGCTATGCTCCAACTGAAGACGCTGAAGATGACATCAAAGACGAGTTCTATTTGCGGCTGAATGAGGTTTTTCGCTCTATTCCAAGGGGAGACATCATTGTATTAATGGGTGACTTAAATGCACAGATCGGCCGCGACAACACCGGCCTTGAACAAACAATCGGAAATCAAGGTCTAAGCCAAGTTACCAATAACAATGGTGAGCTTTTCGTTGACTTCTGTAGCTCCCACCAACTCATGGTAGGTGGAACTTACTTTTGTCACAAGAAGATACACAAAGAGACCTGGGTATCGCCCGATGGTAGAACGAGAAATCAGATAGATCATGTGGCCGTCAGCCGCAGATGGAGAACTATCCTTGAGGATGTCAGGAGTTTCAGGGGAGCAGACACTGGAAGCGACCACCATTTGGTAGTAGCAACTATTCGCCTTAAAATCGCCGCAATCAGAAACGTACAACGCGATGCTATAAACCGTAGACGGTTCAACGTAGACCTTCTGCGGGAGAGCGGTAAAAAGCGAGAATTTGCTGGAAACCTACAACAAATATTAAACCAGCACAACGTTTCTGTCGACACAAATATTGAAGAGCGGTGGAGTAGGACAAAGGGCGCAATATTGACGGCTGCGGAAATGAGCATCGGTTATGTCCCAAGAAACCAGCAACACTGGATCTCGGACACAACCTGCCAAAAAATAGAACGCAGGAGAGCCCTAAAAAATAACGTAAACTCTACAAGCGACCCCGAAAGACGTTACCAACTGGAACGGGAGTACTCCCAATTACACCGGGAGGTAAAGAGAAGTGTCCGGCGTGATAAAAGGCAGCAGATAAATGAGCTCGCAGAAAAAGCGGAAAACGCGGCAAACACAGGCAACAGTAAGGTGCTATACCAAATTACTAAACAGCTCACGGGGAGGAGCAGCTCCAAAGATGGAGAGATTACTTCTTCGCCGCTCTGAATGGTTCATTTACACAGGAACCTCAGGAAACCAGCAACAATGCACAGCCAATTCGAATCACCACCCGGGCCCCATCCAAGACGGAAAGTAACCGCAATTCATGCGATGGCCAATGGTAAAGCAGCTGGGAAAGATGGCATCCCGTCAGAATTGTTGAAAGCCGATTCAAGCCTCATAGCAGATGCGCTTCAGCCAATCCTGGAAATAGCATGGAACACCTGTACCTTTCCGGAGGATTGGACGGAAGGTATCATAGTCAAAATACCAAAAAAGGGGACCTAACAATATGCGACAACTGGAGAGGCATCTGTTTACTATCTATTGTGGGCAAAATTTTGTCCCATATATTACTATCTAGGATAAGTGAGGCAGTAGACCGAACGCTTAGGAGGCAGCAGGCCGGATTCAGGAAGGGCCGCTCATGTATTGATCATATCAACACCTTACGAATAATAGTAGAGCAGTCTACTGAATTCCGATCCCCCCTTTACCTTGCTTTCGTAGATTATGAGAAAGCGTTGGACTCGGTCAATAGGAGCTTTATATGGCAGGCACTACGGCGACGGGGACTGCCTGATAAAATAATAGAATTGATAAAAGCCCTATATAACAATTCCAAATGCAGAGTTCTCCATAATGGAAAATTATCCGACAGCTTCGAGGTGAGCTCAGGAGTACGACAAGGATGCCTACTCTCGCCTTTACTATTTCTTATAGTAATAAATGACATCCTTGTCGGCGCTCTAGATAGTAGAACAGGCGGCATACAAATATTGTTAGACCGCCTTAAGGATCTCGACTACGCAGATGATATCTGTTTGCTGGCCCACAGACACCAGGACCTCAAAAACATGATTAACAATTTGGCAACAGAAAGTAGTCCAGCAGGCTTAAGGCTAAATCCAACTAAAACTAAAGAAATGCGGATAAATGCAAACACTATTGAACGGACTGCGCTGAATAACCGTGACGTGGAACTGGTCGATAAATTCTGCTACCTCGGTAGTATTATTACCGAAAATGGCGGTGCAGAAGAAGATGTCAGTTTTTTTTTTTTTTTTTTTTTTATGTGACACACTAGAGACTTAGGGAAGACCCCTTTGTACTGTCGACCATGTATTTTTTTATTTTTTTTTTTTATTTTTGCAAATGTCGAACAGCAGCTCTAGTCGGAAGATAGAGAGAGAAGTGAAGGAAAGAACTGTCACAACCTAGCTGCGGTATTTTTATTTCACCTACTCCCAACCATTTCGCGACTCTGACATCGGGGCATCGAGAACAACTCGCTGGAGTGTTATGCCTCCTGAAACGAGTTGAATCTCATCAACCAACCGATGACATGCGCTTTGTGGAGCGGGGAAGAGAACTAGTGAAGGCTATGACAGGAGGAATCAGGAATGCAAAGAGGGAAGAAGAAAGAAGGAAAGTTATGTAGGCGGGAAATTGGGAAAGGCTAGGACCGTGGCACCGCCGGGAATCGAACCCGCCCAACTAACACAAAAGGTTTTAAAAATGTTGTAAGAATCTTTACACAACTTTTTAAGAAGTGCAGTAGTTTTATAATTTAGTGTTGGGAACGTTTTACCAATATTAAAAAAACATTTATATACCCCAAATAGGCGCAGGTTTATACAGCAAAATTGCTCTGTAAGTGTCTTACGTAAAGGTCGTTTAATCGCTTGTTCAGCAAATGATATCACTTTTACTCAGTAACTGATAAAGCTGTTTTAAAACTTCTCTGCGTATAAGTGGCTATATGACTTTTAAAAAACATTTTTATAAAACCTTATATCCTTACATTTTAGAGGATTGCTGCAAAAATTTTGTTGTATAGCTATTTTCATTAGATATTATTAAAAAATATTATGGTAACATAATTGCTGTTGACTGACTTTGTATTTGACTAATTTTAATATTTTTCGCACTGTTAATTTCTGCATATTATGATTATGATGGTCATCTTATAATAATATGATAATTTTAAATTCGAATATTGCCTTTGGAGGAATGAAAATTACTTGCAAAGCTCACTTTACTGTGGAAAGTCTTGGTAATAATTCGAATAGGTACAACGCGCCATTAAAATAATGAAAACTTTACAAAAGTTTATTTTAAACTCATTTTTGAATTTTAATTATTTTAGGATATTATTCAAAGGTACAATTTTTTTTTGATTCCATCTTAATATAGTGTTCTTACTACGTAATATTTCAAACCATTAAAGCAGTGCAGTGGAGAACAAAAAAAAATTGTTTTTTTTATAAACGGTTTTTGTAATATGGCGGCATTCCTTTGTTTACCATTTTCAAAACCAAAATGTCTTCTCTTGCAGTAAGACTATTTTACTTTTACTGAAACTATTAGAAAGTAATTTAGATACTTGGTAGATAATAATATTTTATAAGAAGTCAATTTGGGATAAAATAAGTATCAATAAAATAATTATAGAATAATCGGCCGTGTAAAAGGATTTTGCGTGATATTTTTGCTCCGAGTATTATTCATTATGCTAAACATGTTCCCTCTTATTTCAGCACTGTTTATTCTTTATTGCTATATAATGGTTGTATTAAAGATCGGGAGCTGCCAATGAACAGACTTATAATTTGTACCAAAGTGTATAATCACTAAATAGTTGTAAGAGAGTGTTGTAAATGCCTATTACACTTTTTGGTTGAAAGAGAGTTCTTTAAATGTTAATTTAATTTACTTAAAAGAGCTTTAATAAAGCATCTCTATATAAGCTTATACACCAGCCTTTAACCTCATAAAGCAATAATGTTTTGTAACGTAGTTGTGTGAACCTTTAAATTGCTATTATATTCAGTTTTTATACAGAAATCACTTGTTTTATAATTACGTTATGGATTGGTTTTTAAAGCATTTATACAATAACTAGCTGGGACCCGGTGCGCCTACGCTGCACCCATAAGTCAATAGTAAACAATAAAAACCATCCATTGACTTAATATTTTTCGAGATATGAATTTTACACAGATGAAATGCCTCAAAGAACATGGGTCTTGCGTCGGCCGCCATGAATCGGTATATTGAGTCTACTACATTGCTTATTGTATTCTACTTATCATACCCTTTCATTTGATACCCATGTCGAGGTGGTTGTGAAGAAAGTGGTAATTCGGCCTCTTGAGACGGCCGCCATGGATCTAAAGATATATTTTGTATACTACATTGCTTATTGTATTCTACTTATCATACCCTTTCATTTGATACCCATGTCGAGGTGGTTGTGAAGAAAGTGGTACCCCGCCCTCTTGAGACGGCCGCCATGGATCTAAAGATATATTTTGTATACTACATTGCTTATTGTATTCTCCTTAACATACCCTTTCATTTGATACCCATGTTGAGGTGGTTGTGAAGAAAGTGGTAATCCGGCCTCTTGAGACGGCCGCCATGGATCTAAAGATATATTTTGTATACTACATTGCTTATTGTATTCTACTTATCATACCCTTTCATTTGATACCCATGTCGAGGTGGTTGTGAAGAAAGTGGTACCCCGCCCTCTTGAGACGGCCGCCATGGATCGAAAGATATATTTTGTATACTACATTGCTTATTATATTCTACTTAACATACCCTTTCATTTGATACCCATGTTGAGGTGGTTGTGAAGAAAGTGGTAATCCGACCTCTTGAGACGGCCGCCATGGATCTAAAGATATATTTTGTATACTACATTGCTTATTGTATTCTACTTATCATACCCTTTCATTTGATACCCATGTCGAGGTGGTTGTGAAGAAAGTGGTACCCCGCCCTCTTGAGACGGGCGCCATGGATCTAAAGATATATTTTGTATACTACATTGCTTATTGTATTCTACTTATCATACCCTTTCATTTGATACCCATGTCGAGGTGGTTGTGAAGAAAGTGGTACACCGCCCTCTTGAGACGGCCGCTATGGATCATTTTAGTTTCAATAGCGTCATGGCCTACCTATTGTTTGACAGCTGCGTAAATTTGAAATTTTCATTAAATGTAATGATTAAATTTAATGACAATTTTACATTTGTCAAACAATAGGTAGGCCATGAAGCTATTGAAACTAAAATGAAGTGAAAATTCCTAAAATTACCATTTTTGTTTGGATTTTGCAGCTGTTTTTTTGGTTAAAGGTATAAAAAATAGCCTACGACCTATTCTCAGACCTACCAAATTTACACAAAAAATTTCATGCAAATTGGTCAACCCGTTTCGGAGGAGTACGGTAACAAACACTGTGACACGAGATTTTTATAGATATAGATTATAAATGTAAAAACAAATCTGGATATCTTTAAGTTCATAATTGGTTTCAAGATACCATTTATATAAACACTATACAATATATTATGAACCAGTTTTATAATTTTGTCGTAAAACTATTCTCACAACTTTATTTTACAGCTAAATGGCATTTGAGTGAAAATACAATTAATAAAACATTAATTCAGCCAAAAGTATTAACACATGCAATTAAAAAACATATATAAAACAATTTAGTTGTGAAGAGAAATATTTGTGCTAGTTGGGCGGGACCTCTGGGGATTGTAGTCAGGCGCCTTACCCCTAGACTACCGAGGCCCCCAAAGAATAAATAAAGCACGAGGCGCATATGCTTGCCTGTTCCGCATATGGAGATCAACGGAGATCTCAACTAACACCAAATTGCGGCTGTTCAACTCCAACGTGAAGGCAGTACTTTTGTACGGTTGCGAAACATGGAAAGTCACCCAATTCATCACAGGGCGCCTACAAGTCTTCGTCAACAGATGCCTGCGTCGTATCCTAAAAATCCGCTGGCAGGATAGAATTTCAAACGAAGAACTATGGCGCCGTGCCGGCCAAGAAAGGATAGACGACCAAATCAGACGAAGGAAATGGAATTGGGTTGGCCACACCTTGCGACGCGAAAACGAAAATCTAGCCAAACAGGCCCTCGACTGGAATCCGCAAGGATCCCGTCGAGTTGGAAGACCTAGGACAACGTGGAGGAGAACCCTACTAGCAGAAGCCGCAACAACTGGGAGATCCTGGTCGGAGCTGAGAGCTGTCGCGCAAAACAGAGTCCGCTGGAGGGCAACTGTTTCCGCCCTATGTCCCATGAGGGATTAAAGGAGCACAATGATGATGATGAATGGAAACTAATTAAAAACTTGTTTATTTTTTAGGGACAACACAAAACATGGATGACACAGACTTGAATATGTTACGTATTTGTTGTTGTCTCGGAGATCGAGGAGTCGATTGGAAGACGTGTCAGCTTGGAGACTGGTCTCTTAAAAGAGCTGTTTTGGGTTCGTACTTGGACTACTCTGATTAGCCCATCTTGGCCTGGATAAACCTCCTCAATCTTGCCCAATGGCCAATATGTTGGAGGTAAGCTCTCGTTCTTCAATAAAACAATATCTCCAATCTGTATGTTTCTTTGTGGTTTAAACCATTTGGGTCTGTGTTGTAGTTGGTGGAGATAATCTCTGGACCACCTTTTCCAGAAATATCTTACTCGTTGTTGTAGATGTCTCCATCTTTGTAACGGAGGTATTTTCTCGTCGGTACAATCTGGTTCAGGGACAGCATTTAGTGCATCTCCAATTAAAAAATGTCCAGGTGTCAATATAAAAATATCACAAGGGTCGTTGCTGATGTATGAGAGTGGACGGGAGTTGAGGCAGCATTCAATCTGTGCTAGCATTGTTGAAAATTCTTCGAAGGTACAAATGGCATTCCCTAAGCTTCTTCTTAAGTGACTCTTTATAGATTTCACTCCAGCCTCCCAAAGCCCGCCAAAGTGTGGTGCAGCGGGTGGGTTAAAGTGCCACTGTATCGATTTGGACGCCAAGTATTCTGCTGCTATTGGTGTTGAATTTGAAATTGCTTCTTGTAGATCTTTGTCTATTAGCCCTTTGCCTCCAATGAAGTTCGTTCCACAATCAGAGAAGATGTCAGTGCACAGACCTCTTCTTGACACAAATCTTTTCAGAGCTGCGAGAAAGGCTTCTGAAGATAACGATGATACTGCTTCAATATGGACTGCCTTGGTGACCATACAGATAAAAATACAGAAGTACGCCTTCAACTGTTTTGCCTTACGACAGTGTGATGTCTTTATAATGATTGGTCCGGCATAATCAATTCCTACTCGACTGAATGGTTTACTTATATTTACCCGCTCATCAGGTAAATTGCCCATTAATTGTGTGATTGTCTCTTTGCGATGACGTGCGCAAGTAACGCATTTGTGGATTTGACTCGTAATTGTACGGCGTGGATCTAGTATCCAATAATTATTACGACTAGTGGCCAGTACTAGTGAGTGTCCTCCATGCAATGTTTCCTTGTGAATTTTGTCTATTATTAGTCGTGTTATGTGATGATCCTTGGGGAGTATGATAGGATGCTTCTTGCTGAAAGTGATGTTAGCATTTTGTAAACGACCTCCAACTCTCATTAACCCTTGATCGTCCATAAAGGGATTTATTTGTAGGAGCTTGCTTTTGGTATGTATTGGAGTTTTGTTGGACAAATTAGTGTATTCATCTTTGAAACTGCTTTGTTGTACAAGACGAAAAACAACGCTTTCGGCTTGTTTGAAATAACTAATTTTGAGTTGTTTTGCCGATGATCTTCGACAATTTTGAATAAAGCGAAGCATATTGGCAAGGATTCGGATGAGCCGTGTGAAGGATGAATACTTACATAATATATCCTCTTTAATAGTGATGTTGAAAGTTTTATTTGCAGTGTTCTTGGCTTCCAATTCAGTCCGATCTGACGTTTTCTGACTGATTGGCCAGGAGCTTTCGGTTTGACTTAGCCACTCTGGACCTTTCCACCACATGTCATTTGACTGCAGGTGTAGTACTGTAGTACCTCTTGACGCAATATCAGCTGGATTTTGATTAGTTGGGATGTGATGCCAATTGTCATATTTGATGATTTCCTGTATTTCAACGACTCTGTTGGCAACATAAGTTTTCCATCGTGATGGATGCTCTTTGATCCACTGTAGGACTATTGCTGAGTCTGTCCAGGCATAGATTGGTACATTTTTAAACTCCATATCGTTATTGATTGTTTTGATGAGACGTGCTAGAGTTAATGCCCCATTTAGTTCTAACCGTGGTATGGTTGTTGGTTTGACAGGAGCCACTTTGGTTTTCGATGTTAACAATGTGCATTCAATTTTGTTGTTATACTCCACACGTAGATACAGGACTGCTGCATATGCTTTGTTAGACGCGTCGCAAAATCCGTGGAGTTGAAGGTTTGCACTGGGAGTGTAGCCAATCCATCTGGGAATCCTTAATTGATTCAAATTTACTAGGTCTCCCTTAGGTTAGGTTAGGTTAGGTTAGATATGGCTGAGCTTTTGGTTCAAGCCCACACACTTAGGCCAGAAGGATAGGCCCATTGTGATGCCATAGTGATCCCACTTTAAACTTGATGTTAAAATGTCGTTTCTTCGTTAAACCATCTCGAGGAAGTAATGAATCTTCTAAGCTGCGGGATCCCAAACTTCGAGATTTCCGCAAGGTTGCTTAGAAAGGGTTCACCAAATGTGGTTAGCCTTATCCTGCTTAGGGCCGGGCAGTGGCAGAGGAGGTGTAGTACACTTTCCGCCTCGTCAAGGTTCTTACAGCTTCTGCAGAAATCGTGGGTCTCAAGACCTAAACGGGTCGCATGCGTCCCTATCAGACAGTGTCCGGTTAAGACGCCCACTATAACTGAGAGTTCTTGTCTCCCAAGGCTCAGTAATAAGGTAGTTCGCCTGAGATCATAGGAGGGCCAGGTTAATTTGGCCAAAGTGCATTTATTAAGATCCCTCCAATGCTTTTTCGCTTGTGTAATTGTGTGTTGCTTGCATCGGAGTTTAAAGGAGGCCCAAGGCATACCAACTCTTTCCTTTTCTGGAAGGAGAGTAGCGGTCGTGCCTCTCCTAGCCAGTTCGTCAGCTTTACAATTTCCCTCTATATTTCGGTGACCGGGCACCCAAACGAGGAGGGTCCTGAACTGCTGAGCCATCTCGTTAAGAGATCTGCGACATTCAGAGGTAGTTCTAGAGCTGTTTGTGCAGGAGCGCAGGGCTTTCAGAGCTGCCTGACTATCTGAGAAGATGTAGACAGTCCGGTTCCCATCGCCTTGCTGGTTAATTTGCAGAACAGCTTCTTGTATGGCTAGAATCTCCGCTTGATATACACTGCAGTGATCGGGAAGTCGGAAGGGGATTTCAATCCCAAGTTCTGGGGAAAATACTCCTCCTCCCACTCGACCCTCGAGCTTAGAGCCATCAGTAAAAACGTTTATGGCATCCTGAAACCTATGTGGTCTATTTATCCATTCACGACGTGAAGGGATGTGGACTCCGTAGTTCCTCGTGAAGGTAATTTCGGGAATGCAGAAGTCGGTTTTTGTGGGGATAGTAACTGAGTTCAGTACCTTCGTGTGTCCTCCCCTGGTTCCAGTCCAGAAACCGGATTATTTTATTCTAAGGGCTGCGATGGTTGCGCTTTCCCTTGCCACGAGATTTAAAGGAGGGAGGTATAACATAACATTTAAGGCCTCTGTAGGAGTGGAGCGAAGTGCTCCTGTTATGCATAACTCCGCACATCTTTGTACTCTCTGTAATTTGTTTAACACGGTGGATTTACTCAGAGTTGGCCACCACACTAAAGCCCCGTAAAGGAGAATTGGGCGGACGATCGCTGTGTAGATCCATCGCACAATGTAAGGGGAGAAGCCCCATTTCTTACCAATGGATTTTTTGCAGGCGAAAAGCGCGATGTTTGCTTTCTTAATGCGCTCTTCTGTGTTTTCATGCCAGAGGAGTTTCTTGTCCAGGATTACTCCCAGATATTTGGCACTGTTGTTAATTTTGAGCCTAACATTGTTAAGCCGGGGGGGTGTTAACGGAGAGGTCTTATACCTCCTTGTGAAGAGGACCAGCTCCGTTTTTACTGGGTTAACGCTGAGTCCGCGGGTAGCAGTCCAGCTTGAGAGGGTTTGTAGCGCTGCCTCCATGAGATCACAGAGGACTTGAGGAAATTTTCCTTTTTTGATGATAACAACATCATCTGCGTACGCCAGGACGTCATGTCCTTCTGCCTGCATGCGTCGCAACAGCTGGTTCATAGTTACGACCCATAGCAGCGGGGAGAGTACTCCTCCTTGCGGAGTGCCTCTATTTACGGCCTTTCGGACCGAGCTATCGCCCAAGATCGAGCTCACCATCCTGCCAGTAAGCATTTGGTGGATAAGAGACACCAACGATGTCTCGATCCCATGTTCTGTCAAGGCCAAGGTAATGGCATTCGGCAAAACATTGTTAAATGCTCCTTCAATATCAAGAAATGCTACTAATGTATATTCCTTAACCTCGAGGGATTTTTCAATGGTTGAGACCAGTGAGTGAAGAGCAGTATCAGTAGATTTGCCCTTTGTATAGGCGTGTTGTGCGCCAGAGAGTTCCGAGGTCAATATGGTCTGCCTCAGATATATTTCGATTAGCCTCTCCAGAGTCTTTAATAGAAAGGATGATAGGCTGATTGGCCTGAAGTCTTTGGGTGTTACGTGGGAGGCTTTTCCTGCCTTGGGTATAAAAACTACTTTAACCTCTTTCCAACTAGAGGGAATGCAGTTATTTTGGAGGCACCCAGTAAACATGGTTTGCAACCAGGGCATAATATAACTAAGAGTGTGCTGCAGTTGTGCCGGCACTATGCCGTCAGGGCCTGGTGATTTGTAGGGCTGGAAGGTGTTTACAGCCCATTTTATTTTTGCTCTACTTATGATAGATCTGATCAGCTGTTGTGAGCATGGGCGTAGCAACTGGGTGGGCCAGGTGGGCCAGGCCCACCCCAGAATCCTTCTGGCCCACCCCACAGTAAAAGTGATTCACTTATTAAAAACAAGATAAATCCGCTCTAAAACCCGTGATGTTACATAATGCTTAAAACAATTTTACAAAAAATAGTTTTTAAATCATCCCTCTTTTGTGGTCCCCCGTTAAACTACGATTATAATTGGTTCGTGGCGCATGACACAGCGTAGTGGCCCCAATGGCCATGGGGATAAAGCTGGAAAAACATAATTGCATTGCGTTGTATTGCTTGGGTGGGTATCAAGTGCATTTCATACAATGCAGTGCCGTTTTTATAAGACAGCAGTCTTCGAAATACTACTTTCTTCAGTACAGCGTTGCCTACTCTTGCCTCCAGGGACCACTATATTCGGCTTTTAAACCACCAGTAAACCACTAAAATGTTTTCCTCTCGTCAGTAACTAGATATTCCACTAACCCCCTATTCTAAAATTGAGACCAGTCATAAGTCACAAGCTTTAGCGACTCGCGCTTGCTTTTTATAAACTTCTTATTTTGGTTTCTATGTCGATGTTGACAGAAGTTACGTATAAACAACTTCAAAATAAATACCTTTAGAATACAGGGGTATATCTAAAGTTCCTCAAACTTAATGTTAGATAGACGCTGTTCCCAACTAATTCAAAAAACAAAAAAATGATCATCACTGCACTAATAAATTGCTATAAAATAATAGATTTTAATAATAGAATCAGCATTATTGCTTTGACAAATTACCATTATAACTGGCTTCATTGACCGAACTGCCTAAGTACGAGTAAATTAGTGAACTGAACTTGAAAATAGCCTCAATTCGCATACAATTTCCATATATTCAACTGAGGATAATGGTGGATCCACACTACGCGAACTTAGCTCTTACGCGCTTTTGCCTATTTTTCATAAAGAGTTTTGTGATTGTTTTATTACCTTTTTAATGTCAAGGGTAGTGGGGCAAAACTGCGCGGACAATAGTCTGGAATTAAAACGGTGCATTGTACGTTCACACAATACGGGCTCTACAAAAGCGCGTATGGCCTTTCAAATGAAAATTGGTTTTTTGTGAATGTTGTAGATTAATTAATATTCATTTTTAAAAAGCTCATAAATTATTTGTTTTCAGATTTGCTTTAGGATCCAACATAAATCTAATAATTCTAGATATTACTCTCAACTCCCGATTCAGAAAATTATCCCCCCTGTTCTAAAATTGTGACCAGTCATAAGTCACAAGGTTTGGGGGCTCACGCTTACATCTTATGAAATTCTTATTTTGGTTTTTATGTCAATGTTAAGAGAAGTTACGTTTATTTCATTCCTACTTCGCTTCTAAGTTACTGTTGATTTAGTAAAGGTTTTCTATTATGATTGTGTTGTGACTTATAGCTGCTTTTAGAATACGGGGGTAAAAGTACACGCATGCTCTTTTCAAACGCCTTACGGCCAAAAGCACGTGGAATCTATGTTTATGTAGTGAGGACGGTCTTTAAAACAGAACTCAGTTCGCCCAACTGGACTCGAACTAAAGTTAAACGTTAAAGCGAGTCACTCTTGATGTGTTTTTAAGCTGCAGAACTTCATACGAAAAATTGATGGTATTTTTGGTTTCATTACACTTTGGTAAAAAACTTTTGTTTTTTATTTAAGTGAATCATTAGGTAAGGGGTAATTGATGTCTTATTATGGTTTAGTGAATGACCAATACTAATTTTGTATACTTGTACACTTTCCTATTACCACCAAAAAAAACCTACTAACCACTAGATTTTTTCCTCACTAACGGCAACTATAAACTACCAGTTCTAGTGGCAAAACCACTAAGTTGGCAATGCTGCTTCGGAAATAACTTGCACGCTCGTAACGCAATGCAAAACTTATTACCACCAGCTTTAGACAAAGAGTATAATCTCTTACGGAAGAAAAGGCAAAAAGTCAGGAGCTAAGTTCATTTGATATATACGTAACATATAACGCGGAATACAACCAGAAATAAATAGTTAAGTCGTTGAGTTTTAAATTCAAATCCAACTCAACTCGGCTCCAATAGAAACTCAGTATATATGATATGTACAACCTTAAATGCGCAGTACAAATGTACTTTTTGGCGCACTTCTATCTCCATGGTAACCGCAGGTGTATTCATATATTAAACTAGGTAGCCAAAGAGCCGGCACACGTGGGTCTGAATCTATGATTTGTAGCTAATTTGTTGCTAATTGTGACGTCAAAAATAATTTTGTCGCTCATCTCATTGTTTAAATAATGATGAAAACCGCCAGCATGATGTCAAGCTGGCTAGCCCCACAGCGATCTTCCGAACTGAACACGATAAAAAACAGCATTGAGGATAACGTAATGCCGATTTTGTCTCCGGTTTTTGGAGGAGCCGGAATACGATTAGTATCGATCGGCCTATCAAGGTGGCTAGGTAACCTGCATACCTCCCATTTAAAAGTTCTAAATACCTAGGTAGTCTATACATACTTAAAAATTAAAAAAAAAAAAAAATTAGTTTTGTTATTTATCATCTGTCAGTCGGTAATTAATGGTGGTTTAAAATTTGGCCCACCCGAGCAAAAATTCATTGCTACGCCCATGGTTGTGAGGCTGAAGAGTTCATCGTGATAGTTGTATCAACTGTAGTACTACTCGGGAAGTGGGTGTCCATAAGTAGTTTCAGGGATTCCCTGCTTGAATCGGTCCAATCGCCGTCTTCCTTGCGTAAATAACTAAGCATTGTTGGCGCTTTAGTTAATATTTTACGCAGCCTTGAGGTCTCCGATGTGGACTCTATATTACTGCAAAAGGTAGCCCAGGAGGTACGTTTGGCCTTCCTTATTGCCGTTTTGTATCTATTCAGCTTTGACTTATAGCAGCCCCAGGCGGTTTCACTGTTGCTGCGTCTCGCTGAATTAAATTCCTTTCTGCACTCTTTTCGGAGTGTCTCAAGTTCGCGAGACCACCATGGGGGTTTGGAAGCCTCTTTATGTGGCCTGTTCGGACAAGCTTTATTAATGGCGTAAGTGCATTGTTTCGTGAAAATGTCCACAATGCTGTCGAGCTGTTCCCGGTTTTTGGGAATAAAGGGAGGCTTGGGGGCAAGGTTTTTTGCGATAAGCCTAGTATAGTAGCCCCAATTTGTCTTTTGGAGGTTTTTTATTTTGGAAGGGGTGGCTGGGCTCGAGTCCTGCAGTTGGAACTCTATAAATCTATGATCTGAAAAGGAGTGTTTCTAGGTCTCCCTTAAAGCCTTCCCATTTTTGTGCTATGGGACCAGAGACTTGAGTATCCCATGAACAACCGGTAATCCAAAGTTCCTGAATCAGTATCTTTGCAACTATTATTACTGGTGACAACCATCCTAGTGGATCGTAGAGAGACGCAATTTCAGACAAGATGGTCCGTTTAGTGGAAGCCTTGCTTTGTAGTTTTGCGGTAAGTTGGAACGTGAAATTGTCTGTTGCAGGATGCCATCGAATGCCTAATGTTTTAATGTGATCTTCGTCTCCAAATAATAAGCTGTCCTTGGATTGGAGATATTCTTTGGGTAAGTGGGACAACAGGTCTGGACTATTGCTTGCCCATTTTCGAAGGTTGAATCCGCCGGAGTTCAACATTTCAATTAATTCCCTTTGTAATTTCTTTGCATCAGCTACATCATTGGCGCCTGCTAGCAGATCGTCGACGTAGAAGTTTTTTAAGGTGGCTTCGGAAGCTCGTGGCCGTCTTTCTCTCTCATCTTCTGCTAACTGATGCAACGTTCTGATTGCTAAGTACGGCGCAGAGGTTGTACCGAATGTCACCGTTTTCAGTTGGTACTCCTGTAGCCTTGGTTCAGCTGGATGTTGAAAATTTTGATGGTCCGGATGCATCCAAATCATCCTATACATTTTTTCAATATCTCCTGTTATAGCGATTTTATGTTTACGCCAATTGAGTAGTATTGAAAATAGCTTGTGTTGTATAGTTGGTCCCTTTAACAGAAAGTCGTTCAAAGATTTGCCGTTGGTTGTTTTGCATGAGGCATCGAAGACGACTCGCAATTTGGTAGTGGTACTGTCCTTAAAAACCGCATGGTGAGGGATGTAATAATGTGATGTTTCGATATCTCCTGACTCCACCATTTGCATTTGATTTAAGTCCAAGTACTCATTTAGGCACTTTGCATAATCCTTGGCTAAATCTGGAAATTTTTGAAATTTTCTCATTAACGCATTAAATCGTTTTAACGCTTGTGGTTTGGATTCTCCTAATATTGGCGGTTGGTTGTTGACAAAGGGTAGTTTCACTTCATATTGGCCGTTGCTGAGGCGCTTATGAGAGGCTTGAAAACATCCTTCGCACTGTTCCTCTTCCTTAGTGAGCATAGGGCTTGATGGCACTTCTTCAACCTCCCAAAATTTAGAAATTTGATGACTTAAATCTTCGGTTGTGACTGTCAGCGCAATTGAATTGTTTTGTGGTACACTTGATGTTGGTCCTAATAATATCCAACCAAAGAGTGTGTTGATTGCAACTACAGATGATTTCGTTCCTTTTACTACGCCTTCTAGTACGATTTTTGAATATGCGTTGACTCCTAGCAAAGCATCTATTCGTCCCGGTTTCCAAAATGTTGAGTCGGCTAATGGCAGTCCCACTATGTGTCCGAGGTCTCTCTTGTGGATTTTGTATTTTAGAAGTGGATCCGTAATTTTTTGGATAACCAAAAACGTTTCGTTAATTTGCTGTGTTTCAGAATTGCACCCTTGTAGTTGTAAAGTGGTTTGACTCCTTGCATTGGCCGCTGTAGTCTCGTTTACACTGGTGATTGAGATGGATGTTGGCGAACAACTAGCACCCAATTTTTGGCACGCAGCTTGGGTGATGAACGAGGATTGTGATCCTGGATCTATAAGACACCGTAAGATGTGTCTTTCTCCGTGCTTACCCTTTACGGAAACCAGAGCTGTAGAAAGAAGGGCATGCACATTTTGATTTGCAATAAAGGCTTGAACTGTGTTGTCAGCGCTGTGGCTAGTGCCTTCGTCGATGGCTCTTCTTGGGCAGGCTTGAACCTCACTTGATGGTGAAGAAACCTTCCTTGAATTGTTGGCAGGCTGCTTGTGTTGAGTATCGTCGTGTAGTGATGTGTGGTGTTTTTGCTTGCATTTGAAGCAGTTGAATTTGCTCGTGCAGTTGATATGTGAGTGGTTGCTGGAAAGACAATTAAGACAACGATCTGCTGACTTGATAGTGGTGAGCCTTGCCTGTGGACTCATTTGCTTGTAAACAGGACACCTCTGAACGTAATGCTTCCCCTCACAGGCAGGATATCCGTCTCTCCTTACAATATGGTATGATGCTACCTTTTCCTTGGCAGTCGTAGGTCTCGCTGGTGCCTTTCTTGGAGTGATTGTGTCAGCAATGGATTCTAGAACTTTCAATCGGGTATTTAAAAACGACATAAATTTTGTTAGCTCGGGTAATTCCTTTTGTGTCCCGAGTTCTTCCTCCCAATGTCTAAGGGTTACGAAAGGGAGCCTTTGAACCAAAATATGAATAAGTAATACATCCCACGATGTAGTATCCACATTGAGATTTTTAAGTTGCTGCATACACTCCTCTATAGTTTCTATGAATTCCTTTAAACTCTTTGTTGATTCCACATTTAATTTGGGCTGACCTATAAGACGTTTTAATTGGTGGTTGACTAATATTCGTGTGTTTTCAAAACCTTCCTTAAGTTTAGTCCATGCCGGCTCATAATCTTCATTTGTGACCGGGATATGCCTTAAAATTCGCTCCGCATCTCCGACTAAGGAAGTCTTTAGGTGATGTAATTTCTGGACTGGCTTAAGGCTTGTATTGTTGTGGACTAATGACACGAATAAGTCGTGAAAGCCACATGTCAAAATCACCATTAAATTTTGGTAAGGAAATTCTCGGCAGAGTCTCATGCTGCATGATAGTTGTTTGGATCGCAGGATTTGATGTATTGGTGGTAATAGTTTCTTTTCTGGTTTCTGCAGGGATAAACTTTCGTAGACCTTCCACAAGATCGCCCATGTAGTCGGTGTATTTGGCTTCAGTATTTCCGTAGTGGTCTTCCTTTACGTAGGAATGCTCTCCTGAATCCTCTGACTTCTTGGACCTTACTTGGTGCATGATTTGCATATCCACTTTCGTGTACTCTTCCCAGAGCTCTCGGAAGTCGGAAATTTTTGTTTCGAAAAAACCTTGCGTTCTTCTGGCCTGAGCTGTCTTCTTTCCATTTTCAATTAATTTCTCAATTCTATTTTTTAAAACTTCATCTAAAGTTGCCATGATTAAATTTGACCAATGTCAACAATTGGTTGTTTAATAACTTGAAGAAGAGTTCTATAAAAAAATAGAATCCGTAAATGAAAGATTTCAAATGAACTACGATGTGGAGAAAAAAAAAACTTCGAAATCGAGTACGGTACTGGTGAAAAGTTTTCGATGGAATACGGTTATCAGGGCAAGACCAACCTTTGCTAAATACGGTTCTTTCACTTTGATATTCAAAACCAATTAAAAAAAACAACGGTGAAAAAATAAGCAAAAATCGTACAGGTCCTGGATGGAACCACCAAAAAATGTGTAGCAAGCAATTAACTTAAAGAGTGCAAATTTAATTTAAAAAAAAAACACCGTACGGTTTGGTTTGCTTATTTTATTCACAAAAAAAACCTTTACACATAAATTTCTTCAAATCCCTACACCAAATATAAATTTTATTTTTCTCTTTATTTCAATGAATTTACAAATTTTCTTAATTTATTTTAAACTTATTTCTATTGTGTTATCCTACACCAGGGGTTCCCAACCTTGTGCCCGCGGGCGCATATGTGCCCACGAAGATATTTAAGTGTGCCCGCGACAAAGTGCTAAAATACGGAGAAAAACAAATCTTAAAAATAAAAAAAATTTAAAAGTTACTTTAATTTTAAAAATCTTGCTAGATGTAGTGAGAAATTCGCTAAATTGGCTACACTAATAATCTGTCTAATCCACCACGCGAATTAGACCCTTAGACCCTAACTTTGTCGGTTAGGTCCCACGATTTGGTCGCATTTTTATTGTTTTTTCTCGCTAAGTAGCTTTGAGTAAAACTGACTTACTTAGTACGAAAAGCAATAAAATCGCGGCCAAACCGCCATCCAATATGAAAGGAGCCTTACAATCATGTCTTTCCCGGCGTCTTTATTTTATTATTATAGTAGTATAATATTAATTGTCACAGCGTGCGGTCCTGTTATCATCAGGTGCTATCGATGTGTTGTGTTTTTTTTTTAAATCCGACTTGTGCCCGCCAGTTTGTTTTGCAATCTCGAATGCGCCCGCACCACAGAAAGGTTGGGAACCCCTGTCCTACACGAACACGGACTTTAAATCTCACTCAAAGAAAAACAACACTAGTTCATTTTGTTCAATATGGCCAAAATTGGCATATACCTTTGAACATATGGCACTAGGAAACGCACACCGAATTTATCTAACACCTTTAAGTTGGATTTTTATTCCAAAAAAAAACTCTTTTAAAAATTTTCCAAAAACTCTTTAACGATTTTCCAAAAAAAAACTCGCGACGATTTTTAAGCAGCCTGATTTTCTATGGTAGAATGGCGGAATTGCGATGAAAAAGCTCTGTTTATATAGTTTTGGCCTTTTAGAACCTTTTAGACCTTGAATTAGCATGTTTTCCATCTTAGAAATCGAAATTTCCCTTTCGTCCATATTAAAATTTTATTTCTTTTCTCGCTCATTCTTCTCCCTTTCTCTCTCCCACTTATGGCGAATATTTTCTAATTTTTAAACCCTTTTTTAGCTTTTTTACAAAACGTCGCATTTTTTAGACGTTTTGTTTATATTCAGCGGTGCTGAAATTATCTACTGGCACTATCAGCTGATGGATGTCAGTTCGCAGAGTGCCAAATTCGTTGTGGACATCTGCGTTTTTCTTCGCGAAGTTTGCCGTTTTTTACGCGGTTTATCCAGGTGTACCGCCGTGGTCGCTTTAGTACACCTCTCGGGGAGTTCGCGGTCATCAGATTGTTTGTTGTTTTCGCGATTTCGTCGCATAAAAAAAAACGCGAAGTGAAAGTTAGGTTAAGGTGTGCCGGTATTGGATTTGCTATTATTGTTTTATGTTGTATTGTTTTAGTACATTGTGTCGTTTAATTTCAATTTTATGTTGTATTTTTGTATATGTTAGCTTAAAAGTTTAATGTTTTTTAAGTTTTTGTGTAATCTGTGTAATTTGGTGCAATCTTTGTTTTGGTCAGGGTTCTTCCCTTGAAGAATCCCTGAAATCTTTAGCTTGTGTGTTTTATCGCTTGTTCTCATGTTGTTGATAAACTTCAATATAGGTAAATGATTACATTATTTCTATTTTTGTTTAACTTTTTTCTTATTTCAGGTTGTTTATTTACTTCAAGTGGACAAGTATACATAAGTATCATTTGATATATATTTACTTCATATTTATAATTTCATTTCATTTTAGGTTGCTTCTTTTATGGTTGTTCTCAACAAGTGGGGAAAGAACAATCGTGTTGATTTCAACCCCGACAAAACCAAGTACTGTCTTATTTCAAAGAAAAAGATCAACAGCTCTCCATCCTTGAAAGTGTACAAAGTTGAACTAACGGCCGATCCCTCCCTACACATCCTAGGTGTGACATTAGCCAAAGACTTGCGATGGAATGACCACATATTCCAAATCGCAAAACAAGGATCCCAGTGCTTGGGATTTCTTAAGAGGTGCAAGTTCCTCCTCCAGCCATCGGCCCGTGCTGTTATTTATAAAGCCTACATTCGGCCTCTTCTCGAGTACAACTCCCTCGTTTGGGGCGGTGCTCCAATTACCACCTTAGCATGGTTAGATAAGGTCCAAAAAAAGGCCCTTAAGTTAATTAATGACGATACCGCTTGCTCCACCATCGACCCCCTGAGCCACCGTAGGAATGTAGCAGCACTGACAAAATTGTATCGCTACTATCATAGTGACTGTTCCCTCGAGCTAAACGCTCTCCTGCCTCCACGGCAATCTTATACCCGCAACACCAGATTAGCCCACTCATCTCATTCCCTCCACCTGCAACTCCCCCTTTCGCGCACTCAACAAGATATGAATTCGTTTGTGAGTAGAACAACTCGACTCTGGAATGATCTCTCGCAGTCAGTATTTCCGAGCTCATACAACATCCAAGAGTTCAAACGTTCATCACCACCTTCTTCAATACCCCCCCCCCCCCGTACCTTTATAACTCCCCCCCCCCTCCCCCGTACTAAGCTTACTTCTAATCATTGCACCATGACGTGACAAATGACATGACGGACTAGTAGTACAAAGGGTGACTCCTGAGCTTAGCACTGCCACATACAAAAAAGCTGTAATTTTGTCTGTGAGTATGTGGTCTATTTGAGTGCAGTATTTTTCGCTGGGAAATTGTCATGTGTATGTTTGAATGTCCTTTCTTATGAAATATGTTTAACTGACGATCATATTTCAGCTCATTGTAAAATCGATAACAGGCTGTGCGTTATTGTTTGATGTTTCGTGGAAACTTTTCTTTCCAATGGTCAGTCTGTGCCATTTCTCTCCTCCAATTTTCCTATCACCATCTTGATGTATATTTGGAGGGGGCTGTATTATATGCCTGCTCAAGCTTGTAATAGAAAGTGCCCTTTGTCGTGTCCGCTTTCCCTTCCGTCTCCTTATGTGCGTTTATTCTCACGACAAGCTAAAAACTTAGGGTTAACCATACTTGAATTCCTTCAGAACCAATAATTGGAGAATCTGAATAGGAGTACAAGCTCGGCAGAGGTTGTACCGCCAAAAGCCACATATGTTGAATATACACCACTATCTTGATTGTTTTGCTGTTTCGCTTGGCTTTTCTCTGTCATATTAAATAAACCAACGCTTTGTTATCAGGCAAAACCAAATGCCAAAGCATCTAAGGCACAACTTTTATATTTACATCTGAAAAGCAAAGGAAGCGAAGCAAGCGAAGCGTACATAGAGGTTTCACCTTTACACCAGCATTACTTGATACGGGACATCCTACAGGCTCTTTTATTGTAAAAAACAGAAGTTACGGCCTTATGCTGATGTAATGTTAAACAGTTAGATTTATTTGGAAAGATAGCAGGGAGAATATAGCAGAAAGGACTACCAATGGCGACAATTGGTTTATTACACTACTGCGAGAGAACGCTTATTTCAGTAATCAAACAGGAGGAGCCTTCTGGCTTATTTTGCTGTAAACTTTAAACACAAAACACAATAAAGAAGATATATATTTATGTGGAATAAGTGGCAAAAAGAAGGCCCGTGCCTTTCCTCTGTTGGGTATAACATACCATGCTGAGAATGAATTATCTCCTGGGCGGTAGACTTAAGGGGCATTTTACAAACCTTAGGTATTATCGAAGACAGCGGAATGTTATTGGGTTGAATGCCCGCGAAGAACTTAACACCTTTTTATGACAGGCAATACTGGGCTCTTCCTAACTGCAATACTTCGTATAGTGTACCAGTACGAAACTTGTGTGGGTGTTGGTATCTGGGGCGAAGTTCCAGGCTTATCGAAATCTGAGTACTTTGAGTACTATCGTTCAAGTTATACATCTCTACTGTCATAATTACCGGACACTGCGTCTACACTGACATTGTCTCGAAGAGGATAAGGGTTCTCCTTACGTTCTCCATTAATATTCTACGATAGCGCTGTTCTGGGTTTATAGTTTGGTGCGACTTTGCTTGTACAGCGATAAGTGTCTATGCGGGCTGTTGAAAATTTTCAAGCGGTCTAGTATAAAAATGTAGGTGCAGAGACTTTCAAGGGTACAATAAGTCCAAACGGCGACCGCAGTAGTTGAAGTAGACAATAGGAATCGCGTCTCTTGACTTCCAATCTTAAAATCGCTCTGCGATCTGCCAGTTATCTCCATTCTTCACCCATTTTTTACTCCTTTAAAACAAATTCTGCAATTTGATTAACAAGACAATTGAGCATGCAATACACTAAATTTCCATCTCAAATATTTCTTAAACTAATCAATACACAAGAAGCTCGAAAATTCCAAGAGCATAACGGCAGAAAACATACACAATTGTTCTTGTGTATTTGTTTAAACATTTGCATGCTTATGTTTATGTTTGGATACCCTCGACTCCTCTTGATTATTTAATGCAATTTATTCACATCGCATTCTGAATTTTTCACACATGAGGAATACCCTGCTGCCGAAGCCGAGAAGGCCCAGCACCAGACTGGCCCGGCCCGAACAGAACTAAAGCAGGATCGAGCTGTGGGGCAGCATTACGGCAAAATTTATCTTAGCATGCAGGAGCAATTTTATGCACATACATAATTTGGACCAAATAAAATTTTTATTATCCTTAAGCTGCACGTTTTATAAACAAACGCAGAGAAACAACAACGCGCCGAGCGAAAAGAAAGGAGCCATATTTTTTTCTTCGTTCAGTAAAAATCGAGGCAAATTTCATGTCACAGTCTTGACTTTCCGAGAAAAGTAAACCAAGAGTGACAAACTTAAATCAACTGAAAATGACTCGGAATTCCAGTCACACCGGGCCTCGTTGTTTATTCGCAAGAAGACGTCATGTTTTCTGGTGTTAGGCGTTCAGAACACCCTGTGATCCTGGAGCTGTTCCTGTTCTGTTATTGTAGTCCCACCAGGACCCCGGGGTCCTCTCTAGCCATCTCGCTCGCTCGCTCTTTTATTTTAAGGACATACGGGGCTGGTGAGTGCTGGGTGGATACACTCCTGCGGGCCTTAAGGAATCTTGAGTCACTAAGCATGTACGAGATTAAGTGTCGCATAAGAAATTCAAAGAAGTCATGCTAGGCCCTAGAATGTCTCCACTTGCGGATGACATAGTGCGAGCCATAAAAAGAGATTTATAGGCGGGGGAGGCCGCATACCGTATAAGAAGTCCTTCCTGCTTTATGTTATGTGTACTTGACACTTACTTGGGGCAAAGACATACAGAATGTTTCTATTTCAATTACTCGCCGTGATTTTACGTCATTTCCCATAATCATAGGCGCATAGTACGTGGGATAAGGCAGGAGATCGCCGAGTGGCGGAGGGGACAAGTTTCCGAGGTGTATTGGGGTGATGATAATTTTTGACAGGAACCAAGATTGTGTTTCCTTAAATTTCCTAAAATTATTTCCTGTTATACACAAAATCCTTAGTGTTTTCGAGTTTCTATTGTTTGCATAACATCCCCATCAATGATGAAAGTTTTTGGAAAGGACCCTACTCACCTACACCCAGAAGGATGCCGCAAAACTTCCACCAATGGTCCTTGTTGTTCACAACAACTGCCTTAAAAGCTCGTAAATCCTGCAGAAGACGTAAAATAGGAAAACATTCGAAAGAGTTTGTAACTTAGAAGTTTTCACAGTCGACTCTATCAGGAACAGTTTCGGGTCCGTTGTACTGCTCGTGAATCCTTCGCAGAATGTAGGACAAGGCACAGGCGGCACTGATGGCGGCGAAGGTGGCGGCGGCGGCAGTGGCAGCAGTACCAAAACACAGGCCAACCGGGTGGGGGGCGACTGCTATACCACTGCAAGCAGGACTCGCAGTATACAGGAAGCCGTTCCTCATGAACTTTTCATAAGTGCCCTATTGCTCTCCGTGGAGATGGAGTGGTCCTTGCTGAAGGGAAGAAAACTTGCCGCACTTGCACCAGGCAGCACTGTGTCCTCTTCAGTATCTCCTTGCATCGTTATGATTTAAGAGTTTTGTGCAACACTTTGAAATCGGAGGAAGATCCTTTTCCGATTTTTACCCATAATTTCTAGAAATTTCACGATTCAAGTGGCATTGTTTTCGCCGGATGCGGTTAAATCTGACAACCACGCTGCGATGGTATGGGTATATACTACATTTGCAAAGCATCCTTAAGTTTCCTTTTTCGTTTGCCCCCCACAAATTAGACGAAAGTGAATATGGGTCCAACCTTAAACAGGAGGTTGGGATACTACATTCGTGCTACTTTCGCCGTGTTTGAATCACTTCCACAACTGGTTTACGACCAAATATGACAGCCGTAGAACAAGGACATTTATTTTTTCGCTAGTTGTTTATTGGTTGAGTTGTTTTTGAGCGAAAAATTATATTAATTTCCCCCCGCCGCCAAAAAACTTAAAACTCACTACGCCAGCACCGAACATTTGCAGAAGTTGTTTCGGGTTATTTCAAGAAAATGTTTATTATCCTGTAAATCAAAAGAAAAATTTTATTTCTTGACTTTGCTGATTTATATGCTCAAATGTGGCGGTAACTTTTCAGATCCAGGGGAAAATGGAAAAAACTCACATTGTGGTGTACTTGACTGTATGGCGGCCATGCAGTTGGGTCTTCGTGCTCTTTTTTTGTTTGGCTTGAGTTATGGCATAGGTGGAATTGCTCTATGTTAATATAATAGCATGCGACTTAAGTACCATTTACATCTTGTGTCGTCGGCTTATGAAATATGTAATTATCATTTGGCTGCACATCTAGAGTAATAAGACGTAAAAGAGGGTAGTATATTTGGTAATATTGAAGAAATTCTGCATTTGGCTGGACTCAGTTACGCGACTATCATCCCAGAGGTTTGTGGTTCGATTACACGCAACGGCATTGTCTGAAACTAATTTGCCTTAGAACGATGCTAGGTCTTACGGAGCTTGTACCGTCAGCTTGATACTACCAAACCTTAAAACTGGGTTTCAGGGTATTTAACATGTGGAGTTCTGTAGAAAGGATTAAGGTTATTGTACCTTAATCTCTGCCGCCCTTGTTATTACAACACTATAATCAATTAGCGGAGCTAGAGAATTTACAGTAAAACGCGTTATTCTTTGATATAGTCAAAAAGAGTGACTGTTCTTTATTTGCTCTGTTATTTTATATTACAAAAATTGCACGAAATTCTAAACCATATGTATAAAAGTGAAAAACACTTTCTCCCTACAAAATTGCTTATTGCTAAAATTTTCAAAAATTCTCACACGGCCTTTAAGCTACCCGACAAATTAAAGAATATAAACGCCCCTGATATAAAAAAAAATGAGTGTGCTTATGATCATACTTTAGAAGTAAAACTTTTGTGCCAAACAGCTAGTAATGTGAAATAGATATAGTGAAAAGTCTGTCGCTTTGAGAAAAGTCAGACCAACGACAGATGCAGGAAGTAGAGTGACGAGACGAGTGCTATACAAGTACTATTTGAAAATCTCAATATTTCTGAATTCCTATTTACATTAAAACCTAAAAACGAAGAAAAGGTTTTATAACTGAAATATTTTTGATAGAAACTGATCTAAAAATCACGTAAAAACTACATCAAGTGAGGTTACATATGCCGTGGTACTTTTGTCTGTTTAGACGCTTCGCTCCTAGGAACGTTCTTCACACACTTTATGGATGAAGAGAGAAGTATAGTGGTACCTCTTATCATCTCCACTTTCACATTCATCCGCAAAGCTCTCAAATTTTTTTTACTTCGTTTTCATTCTATCACTAAATTATAATTTTTTAATAATGATACTCAGGAGAACATAAACATTTACTTAATTAAAAGTGAAAAAATATCATTTTCTTGATTTTTTATGGCTCTTCGTCGGTGACCAAAACAAAAACTCAATTTTATCGATTGTCGCTGTGGATTTGTCACAAAAAATATGTATGATTTAAACGAAACATTTGGTAGGTTTATGAAAAATGTATAATCACAGTTATTAAAATTATTAGTGAGTGTCAGTAGATATAAAACGAAAAGTAGATGTCTAATTTTTACCAGGGAATATAAACGCTTACTGAAATGAATGAAAATTTATAAATTTAATTGCACGAACGATGTATTTAAGACCGTCCTTATAGTCCATCACTATAAGGAAGTGATTTTTCTCAGAATTTTTAATATTTTACAAAAATTTTACAAACGATTTGCCCCATATATAAACATTTTTGCAGCCCGTTGTCTAAAAGCATATTTTTAAGTTTTTATTAACTAAATTTGTATGTATCTCTTCAGAATAACAAAAAAAAATTATAATAAACTAAGCCTTCGTCACAAAAAAAAAAAAAAAAAAAAATAGATTGTCGAACAGCACAAAGGGGCTTTCTCTAAACCTCTAGGCTAGGCTATCACATAAAAAAAAAGAATTGAACCCTGGTCCTTTCGTACACCGATCTGGCGCCTTCCTAATACTCCAAACGCTAACTTGTAGGAATGTGGCAATAAATATATTTATTCATGCTTACGTAAAAAGGTACATTCCAATGCTAGATATGTATAAAGTTTCGAAGAAAGTAAACAACTGATTTATGACAACAGATTTTCTATTATTTATGAAATGTATTTTGTATATTTTATGGAAATTGATAATCACAGGTAAAACGAAGAGTAATGTAGAATTGGCATAGATGGAGTGTTCACTATTCTTTGTCATAGATGGGGTGCAATTAAAATATATCAATTCTTTCAAATTCCTGGCGGGCAATTATTGTATAATTCTTTCAGCAGCATCTACATGAAAGGTGCGTTAGTTTTTCAAGTTAATTGTTGGAATGTTTTCGCGATTCTTCACAATCTCCACTTAATATATTGTTATCCAGTCTGAAGTGTTATTCAACAGAAAGGATACCATGAAAAAGCGTAATTAGGGGCTAGTCTCTAGGCACAACAGTTTTTATTGAATTAATAAGATAATAATTAACAAAAGTCTCCTCTCTCGAGATAGATGTCAATTACTGGGCCTGATTGCTGAATCCGGTGGCGGGAAAGTGAACGAAAATTTGACAGTTTATGAATTTCTTAAGTGGAAGTGAACTCTTCCCTGATTAGTGAATACGCGGGAAGTGAATCTGCCTTAGTGATTTTGACATTTCTGTTCACAAGAAAAGTTATTCCGGATTGTGATTATCAGCTTCTTCTTCTTCTTCTTTAAACTCCTTTAATCTCTCATGGGACATAGGGCGGAAACAGTTGCCCTCCAGCCGACTCTGTTGTGGGGGACAGCTCTTAGCTCCGACCAGGATCTCCCAGTTGTTGCGGCTTCTTCTAGTAGGGTTCTCCTCCACGTTGTTCTAGGTCTTCCAGTCGAGGGCCTGTTTGGCTAGATTTTCGTTTTCGCGTCGCAAGGTGTGGCCAACCCAATTCCATTTCCTTCGCCTGATTTGGTCGTCTATCCTTTCTTGGCCGGCACGGCGCCATAGTTCTTCGTTTGGAATTATATCCTGCCAGCGGATTTTTAGGATACGACGCAGGCATCTGTTGATGAAGACTTGTAGGCGCCCTGGGATAAATTGGGGGACTTTCCATGTTTCGCAACCGTACAAAAGAACTGCCTTAACGTTGGAGTTGAACAGCCGCAATTTGGTGTTAGTGAAGATCACCGTTGATCTCCATATGCGGGGCAGGCATGCATATGCGCCTCGTGATTTATTTATTCTGGAACTTACGTCTTCTTCTGCCCCACCATTTTCGGTAATAATGCTACCGAAGTAGCAGAATTTATTTACCAGTTCCACGTCACGGTTTTAGCGCTGTCCGTTCAATGGTGTTTGCATTTATCCGCATTTCTTTAGTTTTAGTCGGATTTAGCCCTAACCCTGCTGGACTACTTTCTGTTGCCAAATTGTTTAACATGCTTTTGAGGTCCTGATGTCTGTGGGCCAGCAAACAAATATCATCCGAGTAGTCGAGATAATTAAGGCTGTCTAGCAAACCCCATTGTGTGCCGCCTGTTTCACTATCTATAGCGCCGACAAGGATGTCGTGTATTACTACAAGAAATAGTAAAGGCGAGAGTAGGCATCCTTGTCGTACTCACCTCGAAGCTGTCGGATAATTTTCCATTATGGAGAACTCTGCATTTGGAATTGTTATATAGGGCTTTTATCAATTCTATTATTTTATCAGGCAGTCCACGTCGCCGTAGTGCCTGCCAAATGAAGCTCCTATTAACCGAGTCGAACACTTTCTCATAATCTACGAAAGCAAGGTAAACGGGGGATCGGAATTCAGTAGACTGCTCCACTATTATTCGTTAGGTGTTGATATGATCAATGCGTGAGCGGCCCTTCCTGAATCCGGCCTGCTGCCTCCTTAGCGTTCGGTCTACTGCCTCACTTATCCTAGATAGTAATATATGGGACAAAATTTTGCCCACTGTAGATAGTAAACACATGCCTCTCCAGTTGTCACATATTGTTAGGTCCCCCGTTTTTGGTATTTTGACTATGATACCTTCCGTCCAATCCTCCGGAAAGGTACAGGTGTTCCATGCTATTTCCAGGATTGGCTGAAGCGCATCTGCTATGAGGCTTGAATCGGCTTTCAACAAATCTGGCGGGATGCCATTTTTTCAGCTGCTTTACCATTGGCCATCGCATGAATTGCGGTTGTCGTGGCGGATATTAATAATGCTATCATAGGAGCTAACCTTTTGGCTCCTCATCGACGTTCAAGGTCAATGTCTCATCAAGCACCAGACTCACCATGAGAGGGTACGTCTCAGAGGAATCAATTCATAGCTTCTCAAGTATAGGATCATCTAACACGATTGCGCCACATACAGACAGCTTCTACATATGTAAATACATCGACATCACTGTGCCTAAACCATTTCCAGTTATTCTCAAGTCAAGTGCAGTTGGTCATCCCATTGTAACTACTGGACATCCTGTGTCGGAACGTCCTCGACGTCTCACAGGAAAAAAGTATGCAGCAGTCAAAGCAGATTTTGACCTTTTGCTTCTGCATGGTATTGCTGGACCATCCGGCAGTCACTAGGCAAGGCTATTTTTTCCAGCATCATATTCCTTAGACACATCTTGGAAGGTCGTCCGTTTGTGGTCACGACTAATCATCGTCCGTAAACGCCTTTGCTGAGAGATTGGATAAAGTTTACCATCGACAGTTCAACAGTATCCACAGTAAAAATAAAACATAGGCTTACAGGGAGCGAACAGCGGAAGCTTGGCCTTTTTCGGGGTATATGATGGCCGTAGAATTTTCAACCATTTTTAATGGGAGCACTTACGGCCTCACAACGGCCAAAATTGACCAAACGATTTAAATGGCCAAGAACTAAGCTGTACACGCAGGCATTCCATGGTAAATTTGAGAATCTTTTATTTTTATTTTTATTTCTATTTGAGAATCTGCACCAAATGCTGTGGAATTAAAATCTTCCTTTTATAAATGTGCTATCATAAGTGTATACTGTCCTCCCACTTTATTTGATCCTGTGGTTGCTGCTGAATTCCATACTGCTGTATCTAATCTCTCTCGCCAGTATGAGAATCTAGTTGTTGCTGGTGATTTCATTGTCAACTTGTTAAAACAAAATGGTCAGGTGAAATCTCTTAATTATATGTTTGAGTCTCTGTCTCTGGACCTTCATGTTTTAAATAAACTCCCAACTTTTATGAATTGTCGTAATCCGTCGTTGCTTGATGTTCTCGCTGTTACGTCCGTCGACTCAGTGTTGAGGCACAGTCAAATTTCTAATCCGAGTTTTCTTGACCATTACATCAAAGACCTTAATATCTACAAAGATGTTGCACTCCCATAGAAATGAAACGGCACAGTAAATCCGCATGGTGGATTTTCCGAAAATCCACATGAAAAAGCTCAGAGAAACTTAAGAGAGCGTGCTGATATTATAACTATTTTACAACTGTTTCTCTTTCATTCGCAATTTGTTAGAAATGCTATTAAAAGGAGTAAATAAATGAGGAATATGGAAAGGAACTCTAAATGAATGAATGAAAACCATATTTAAAAAAAAATTAAGAGCGTATTTTATATACACATAATTTGTACGTAAGAATAATAAGAATATAAAATATATTTAAGGAGGCAGAATCACTTTCAATTGTGACTTATAATTTTTAATTTCGAGTCTTTTAATTTATTATTTTTAACTGCCCATGAACAATGTTTATATAGTAAAGTTGAAATAAGTATATTTAAAATTTTCATCCTATGAGATAAACAAGGATTCTGTTCTTCAAACCACAAAGAAAATTCATTATCTTGCTGTGTACACTTTACACAATTATCAACAATAACTTTTTTTATGTTACGAATTTCTTTGTTTTCAAGAAATATTTTTTGGAATACTTTAATATGGATCTTACAAATATTAAAAAAGTAATCAGACGGTGCGTGTAAACTTCCAAAATCTGAATTGCGGGTGTAATTTTTTTATGAATAAACATTTCCGATGGACAAGCAAGTACTTCATCGGATTTCAAAATAATATTTTTGCAACTTTCACAGTTTATACGACTAGCTATGTATCCTACAAAATATCGACTGGACGTTAATTCTATTGGAATGTTTTCAGATTCAAAACAATCAAATTTTTTATCCAAAAATGGTTCATCAGGTTGAATAATATCTTCATATATTACAGCCGGTTCATCATTTTCCAAATCCTCTTGCAAAAATGAGGTAGTTTCTGATAAATTATCCTTAGTGATTAGCATTTTGTCGCCATCGTCAATGCAGTTGAATTTTGCACTAAAATGCAACATTTTTAGTGAGAACAATTTAGCAATAATGAAATTAAATTCGTGTACGGAAGGATTTTTACAGTGACCCCCCTTCGCTCTTACAAATGAGAAAAGGTTTTCAAGAGGATCCTGGTTGAATCTGCTAGTGAAAATAAAAAATGTGTTACTATTTTCAGATAGCATTAAAATGGCATTAATTGTCTGTTTTAAACCATCGAAACAGTAGTTTTTTTTTCATATTATGTTTAATTTCCATAATATATAGCAATAATTCTTTTAATTTATGCCAAATAAAATTTCCTTCCTTCAAAGGTCGTTTGAAAGGATTTGGATCTGTTAATATTTTACTATTGAGGCAATCAAACAAAGTGTTCATTTTCTTAACAAAATGGGCAGTTGAAATAGCCGTTTGTGTTTTAATTTTTTTAAATTGTTTATTTTCGACAGCACTTTCTATTGCAGTAGCAACTGTATGACTCAAGGTTTGTGTTGCTAAACTTACTCTCATTTTTTGGAAACTGTTGGGATTTACATGAGTAGATGTTAGTTTCGTCATTTTAGTGACTTTTCCTTCTTCTAATTCAAAGAGTTCCCTTATTACATCAAAATTTACCACTCCATCTGGAGTCTCAAGATTCGTTTTTAACAATGTATTTCGAATTGATTTAAATAAGTGCGGTACATCATACAAAAGATAAACATTTTTGCTATTATGTAAAAAATAAGGTTTTTCAATCGCGGCACCAAGCTGTTTCAAGCATTTCCGATTATTTGGTCCCTGATCACATGTGATTGCCCTTACAGCAAAACCTAAATTTTCTACGACATGTAAATTCTCTAGGAGAAGTCTTTTTAATGTATTTCCTTCAATAGAATGCTCTGTTACGAAATAATTTAAAACAAATTTCCAATTTTTATGTAAGCCGCGGATCATAAATACACAAATTTGACTACCTATTTTATTTAACCTATCCAAGATCAACTAAACCATCTATAACATCAACTGAAGAATTGTATGTTAAATTATGTCTAATTGACACTTCATCAAAAAGCAAAACGCATTCTTTATCTATAGAATTCATCATTTTAGCAGCATTACTAAGTGCATTATAAATACAAAGATTACCACCCGGTTTTAATTTTTTTACTGTATTCCATCTACTTAATGAAGATGGATGAGGTAGATTTAGCTTCATAACATCACGTAAAAATATATAAGTGGAAGTTGACCTATAAAATATACTTTGTGCTAACATTTTCTCCTTTTCATTCCAAGATGCGTTACTATTTCTATTAGTCTTAAGAAGTATTTTGCATAAAATTTTCTCATTAGGATGAATATTCATTTCATCTATTTGGTTTTCTAAAGAAAGTTTTTTGGATAAATCTGTTTTGTATTTACTTTTTAATAATCTATATCTGATATTGCTTTTTTTTCAAGATTTCGATTTTTCTGTTTTTGATTTTCATTTGTGTCAACAATTGTCCACACCGTTTTCTATAAAATTCTAAACTTGATGCACTTTTTTTGCACGATTTACATATTGAAATTGGCGATTCACTTCGCCTTCTTTTTCGAGAAGGTGATTTCATTAGACATATCTCATCAACACCACAATCTTCTGTGTGATCGTTGCCTTGGATAGTATTAATATTATTAGGTGTTAAGCACATACTTGGTTTTGCACCTCTTTTCAAAAATCTCTTTCCCATATCATCAGGAGAAAAATGGTGTTCACATAGAAATAGAATTGGAGATTTTTCTACAAATTCTTCTGAGAAATTACATATGTATATTAACCCATTCATAAAAAGAGGCGAATCAAAATCTGGGAATTTGAATAGTTTCATTGTAGGAAAATCCCTTTTGGATTTCCTGCAGTGACTCAAACAACATCTATTACCAGCTTTTGCTGATCTTTTTAGTTTTTCCATATCGTCAACGTTAATACAGAGCAAAATAGTTTTTTAAAATAAAATATCTGAAATATGGAAGAAACCCCCAAACACAAATAGAAAAATGGGTTGTCAGTGTTTATGTTTACAGTGTTTACAGAAAAGTACCTTAAATATAGTATATCCAAAATAAAGAGAGCGAATCGAGGATAAATAAAACTATTTCTTAACTTAAAATGAATCTCCAATACAAAAATAAAAGATAATTATTTTCAAAAAAAACACTTTAAAAATATTTGAAACAATTCAGTAAACGTAAAAGAAAAAAAAAAGAAAACAATTTTTTTAAGAAACTCTTTTCTTTACCTTAATATATTGATCAGTTGTGAACACAAAATTAATATAAATACTAAAAAAATCGACTAAAAGGTAAAAAATAAGAAGTTTTTAAACAATATAAACTTTTAAATCAAAATGGAAAAAATCTCACACATTCCTTAAAGAAAAGCGTGGGGTGCGTTTTTATGAAACAAAATGCTCAATTAGTGAAAATTCGTAGCTGTCTGAAATGTTAAAATGTACTCACGGCAGTCATGTTTTTTTAAGTTCAGGTTGGTATGGGCGCCCCACGCTTTTCTTTAAGGAATGTGTGAGATTTTTTCCATTTTGATTTAAAAGTTTATATTGTTTAAAAACTTCTTATTTTTTACCTTTTAGTCGATTTTTTTAGTATTTATATTAATTTTGTGTTCACAACTGATCAATATATTAAGGTAAAGAAAAGAGTTTCTTAAAAAATTTTTTTTCTTTTTTTATTTTTTACTTTTTAGTAACGAATAGCGTTAATTAATACATTACAATTTCCAAACTTTTAATTAGATTATCATGATAAATAAGGAAACTTTTTTCATGTTTTGTATTTGTTTCTTTACAACAGTTCTCAAGTGCAGCCCAAAAATGCACAATTTGATGACCCCTCAAAAATCTAATAGCGCTCTACGTTTTTTTTTTACATTTTGAAAGGTAGTGTGCTCGCGTATACTGGCTGGAGCAATAAAAACTAAAAACTGGAAACATATTTTTTTGCATCTTTTTAAATCATATTTTTATTTGCTATTGGTAGCTATGTTATGTCTTCCGCCATTTTTTAGTGAACGCCATATTTGATTTAAAACGACGTCATACAGTTTATTTTCTTACTCACTTTAATACACTTTCATTTGATATCCATACCGAGAGCGAAGTAAATAAAAGGGTAAACCGCCATTTTGTGTTGGCCGCCATTTTGAATTGAAATGACGGGACACAGACAACAGTATTCTAATTGTCACTCCCTTCCATTTGATACCCATGCCGAGCGCGTTGTAAAGAAAAATTGATCCTCTGTTTTGTGTTGGACGCCACTTTTATGCCGCCATTTTGAATTTAGGATGACGCTAATTGTATTCAACTTGTTATAACTTTTCATTTGATACCCATATCGAACGAGTGGCTTGTAAAGAAAAATGTAATCCGTCATATTTTTTGGCCGCCATTTTTAATTTGGAACTATCATTTTCGTGTGTTTTCGTCGGAAATACACATGTCTGTTAATTTTTACCAATTTTTATTGAATGGAAGTGAATTTTAAGACTCTACATTGAGTAGAACGAATAATTCCAAGCATTTTTTATTAAAATCGTTTTTTGTTACTCAACAACAAAATCAACAACAAAAAATGTAACAAAATGTCATATTCGTGTATTGTCATCGGGAATATGTATGCCTGCAAAGTTTCATCCATTTGCATTGAGTAAAAGGCGGTTAAATTAACGTTACAAGATTTGATGCTCCGAAGTGAAAGTAAAGAAAAGAGTTTAATAAAATGTTTTCAATGTCCAAACACAATGCCCACTACAATATAATAATTTAAATGGTCTCTTGTAATTAATAAAAAAAAAGCAAACAAACAAGCAAACACAATCTTCAAATATCCGTCTAAGAAATTAGGAAAATTTCTATGACTGGAATGAAAAATGTAAGAGTACGAATAAGCTTTTTAAAATCTATATCTATAAAAATCTCGTGTCACAGTGTTTGTTACCGTACTCCTCCGAAACGGGTTGACCAATTTGCATGAAATTTTTTGTGTATATTTGGTAGGTCTGAGAATAGGTCGTACGCTATTTTTTATACCTTTAACCAAAAAAACAGCTGCAAAATCCAAAAAAAATGGTAATTTTAGGAATTTTCACTTCATTTTAGTTTCAAAAGCTTCATGGCCTACCTATTGTTTGACAAATGTAAAATTGTCATTAAATTGAATCCTTACATTTAATGAAAATTTCAAATTTACGCAGCTGTCAAACAATAGGTAGGCCATGACGCTATTGAAACTAAAATGATCCATGGCGGCCGTCTCAAGAGGGCGGTGTACCACTTTCTTCACAACCACCTCGACATGGGTATCAAATGAAAGGGTATGATAAGTAGAATACAATAAGCAATGTAGTATACAAAATATATCTTTAGATCCATGGCGGCCGTCTCAAGAGGCCGGATTACCACTTTCTTCACAACCACCTCAACATGGGTATCAAATGAAAGGGTATGTTAAGTACAATACAATAAGCAATGTAGTATACAAAATATATCTTTAGATCCATGGCAGCCGTCTCAAGAGGGCGGGGTACCACTTTCTTCACAACCACCTCGACATGGGTATCAAATGAAAGGGTATGATAAGTAGAATACAATAAGCAATGTAGTATACAAAATATATCTTTAGATCCATGGCGGCCGTCTCAAGAGGCCGGATTACCACTTTCTTCACAACCACCTCAACATGGGTATCAAATGAAAGGGTATGTTAAGTAGAATACAATAAGCAATGTAGTATACAAATTATATCTTTAGATCCATGGCGGTCGTCTCAAGAGGGCGGGGTACCACTTTCTTCACAACCACCTCGACATGGGTATCAAATGAAAGGGTATGATAAGTAGAATACAATAAGCAATGTAGTATACAAAATATATCTTTAGATCCATGGCGGCCGTCTCAAGAAGCCGGATTACCATTTTCTTCACAACCACCTCAACAAGGGTATCAAATGAAAGGGCATGTTAAGTAGAATACAATAAGCAATATAGTATACAAAATATATCTTTAGATCCATGGCGGCCGTCTAAAGAGGCCGGATTACCACTTTCTTCACAACCCTATCAAAATGGGTATCAAATTAAAGGGTATGATAAGTAGAATACAATAAGCAATGTAGTAGACTCAATATACCGATTCATGGCGGCCGACGCAAGACCCATGTTCTTTGAGGCATTTCATCTGTGTAAAATTCATATCTCGAAAAATATTAGGTCAATGGATGGTTTTTATTGTTTACTATTGACTTATGGGTGCAGCGTAGGCGCACCGGGTCCCAGCTAGTATTATATATGTTTGAAAAGAGTAAAGAGCTTTTATTTCTCTGGCCAAAAAGTAAGCTTTCAACTGCTATTGAAAGCGGAAACATAAAGCTTGAATTTTTAGGTCCAAATATTTACATGGCAGCGAACTATCTTTGTAATATTAAGGTCTTTGATTACATGCTTTTTCTCTCTATCTCTTTCTCATTCCTACCTTCTTCTTCGCCTCCTTCCCTCTCTTACCGTGATTACAGCATCATCAATCCTGAGCGGCTTCTAACTGCTGTTTCTTCTCTACCTTGGTACGACATCTATTTCTCTACCTCTGTCGATGATAAGGTAGCTATCTTGTCTTCCTTCATCCAATCAGTGTACGATCAATGTGTACCGCTTATTACCCGTAGATTTAAAACTCCTTCCCATTGTCTATGGTTTTCACGCGAGATTTGGGATTTGATAATCCAGCGCGAGTATATGTACCGGCGTTACCGTAGAACTAAAATTCGCAGCTACCTAATTGAGTACAAAGTGCTTCGCAATCGCATCAACCTCAAAGTCAAAGCTGCCAAACGTGTGTTCTATGCTCGCAAGCTTAATCCTAACCTAGATCCGAAACGACTTTGGTCTAACCTTCGCTCGCTTGGTGTTCATTCTTCTGCATCTGACCCTTTTGATGTTGAGCTCATAAACTCATCATTTATCCTCTCTCCCCCGAGATATGATGGTATCTCTTTCACTAATTCCTCCTCCTCTGACTCACTCAGTCCTGGTAGCTTTTACTTCGGCTTTGATGGATTCTCTCCACGCTTTCTCAAAATCCTGTCTCCCCTAATTGCTGATCCTATCACTCATGTTTTTAACTATTGTCTTACTGCATCTGAATTCTTTTCGCTCTGGAAAAAGGCCATTGTGATTCCTTTACCCAAAAGACCGTCTCCATCGGATATATCTGATTTTCGTCCTATTAGCATTCTCCCCTTTCTTGCTAAAGCTTTTGAAAAAATTATTTTTACTCAAGTGATGAGCCATCTTGAACGTAACAATTTTCTTTCTATCTTTCAATCTGGATTTCGTAAATCGCACAGTTGTGAGACTGCTATGTTAAGGGTTACAACTGATCTAAGGGCTACCATTGATCAGGGTAATATTGCATTTCTAGCTCTGCTCGACTTTTCTAAGGCTTTTGACTCGGTAGTCCATCCGCTCCTGTTGTCCAAACTTAATCAAATCTATCAGTTCTCTTCCTGTGCCACGCGTCTTTTCTCCTCTCTTCTTTCTGATAGATTTCAATGTGTTCGGCACAACGGCAGAATATCCTCTCTTCTGCCGGTGCGTCTGGGTGTCCCTCAAGGCTCGATACTGGGTCCTCTTCTTTTCTCCCTGTATATTAATGATCTTCCCTCTGTCATTGACGGCTGTTCTTTTCATATGTATGCTGATGATCTTCAGCTGTACAATTCTTTTCCTCCTAGTGATATTGTTTCCGGTACAGCAGTTATGAATAATATTTTATATCGTATCAGTGAATGAAGCTCTAATAATTTGGTCAAACTTAATCCAATGCCACTTATCTAATTATAAACCCCCAATCTTCGCACTGAGTGAAACCCAAATATCACCCGATAATGACTTAGGTCATTACCAGGTGTCGGGATACACTTTAGTGCACAATCTCTCCCCCCATAGGGGTACTGCCATCTATGTTAGGGATGACGTGGCTTATTATAAAATATTTTCAAGCACGACTTCAGATTTTAATTATCTTTGGATTAAAATCATTTTCAAAAGCCACGTCATATTCTTCTGCTTTCTATACAGAAGTCCTAACATAAGTAGCGAAGCCTCCATTTCATCATTTGATACTATTTCCGGACAAATCTCGGGATTTTTGTCGTCCAATCCTGAGTGTGAAATTATCGTTGCGGGTGATTTCAATGTTCATAACGCAAACTGGCTGACTTACTCAAATGGCACCAGTGTTTCTGGCAAGGACGTCGAGCTCTTTGCAGACACCAATAATTTACATCAAATTGTGGATCTTCCCACGAGAGTCCCTGATGTTGCCGGTCAAGGAAACCATCTCCTTGATCTTTTTCTCACTTCCCATCCAGAGCGATACTCCGTCGAAGTTGATTCACCTCTCGGCAATTCGGACCACTGCTTAATTAGCGCTAGCTTCCCTTTCGAATTTCCCACCCCTCCCAAACCAGTTAGGAGAACTGTATGGCATTATGGGAAGGCCAATTGGCTGGGGATAATTAATTTTTTCCAAGCTACTGACTGGAATCAGTGTTTCCGAACCAAAAACGTCAACTCTGCCACTATCCGTATCACTAGAATCATACAGGCAGGAATGCATTTGTACATTCCTCATTCTACTAAATCTGTGAAGGCTAGGCCCAACAGATGGTTTAATCAGGAGTGTATGCATGCAATCAGAAACAAAGAAGCCGCCTTTCGAGCTTACAAGAGCTCCCCGAGTGAATCGCTCCGTGAAGAGTATATAAAACTAAGAAATTCCTGTAAAGTCACCATCAGGAACGTCAAAAATTCATTTGACAGTAAGTTGAGAAGTAAACTCTTTAATGCAACCTCTGGTAGCAAAAACTTCTGGTCCTTGGTAAGTTCCATAAAGAAGAATTTCACTGCATCTACAACTCCTTCATTCATTCACGATAAGAAGGTGATAACAGACAGAAAAGCCAAGGCCGATTTATTAGCATCTCTGTTTGCTTCAAATTCTTCCCTACCCGAAACTGATGCACTACCCCCAGTTCTCGAGCACAATGCTCACTTAATGGACAGGGTTTTCTTCAGGACTCGCGAGGTGTACAGGTGCCTCAAGGAGCTCGATGTCAACAAATCCACTGGACCCGATAATATACCCCCTATCGTCTTAAAACAATGCGCGTCACCTTTGGCTAAACCTCTGCGCAAACTTTTTGCCCTATCATACTCCTCCGGAGTTTACCCAGACTCTTGGAAACTTGCCCATGTTCAGCCAATTCCGAAAAAAGGTGAAGCCAGCGACCCCTTAAACTACCGCCCAATAGCAATTACTTCTATTCTCTCCAAAACCATGAAGACGATAATCAACAAAAAGCTTATGGGATATCTAGAATCCAACCTACTCATAAACGACAGACAATATGGCTTCCGCCAGAAAAGATCCACTGGCGATCTTTTAGTCTGTCTTACAGAACACCTCAGCCGTAGTCTGCATGGATCCGGCGAGTCTAGTCTGGTTGCTCTAGATATCTCCAAGGCTTTCGATAGAGTTTGGCACTCAGCCCTGTTAGCTAAACTCAAAGCTATTGGAGTCGACTCACTTCTACAGAAGTGGATCAAGAATTTCCTTTTCGGCCGTTCAATCAAAGTAGTATTAGATGGCGTCAAATCCGCATCCCACCCGATCTCGGCGGGGGTCCCCCAGGGGTCAATCTTATCACCGGCCCTATTCCTTATCTTTATAAATGACCTTCTTTCAATCCCCTCCAACCCACTTCTCAGCTTCGCTGACGACGGTACTTTACGGTACTCGTACAGCTTCGATACAAGGCAGACTCATGCCAGATCCTGTCTTGAAGATCGCGAACGTATGTCCAACTCTATTAATAACGACATTGTACTCATTCTAGAGTGGGGAAAGAAGAATCGTGTTGAATTCAACCCCGCCAAAACCAAGTACTGTCTTATCTCTAAAAAGAAGTTCAACACCCCTCCACCCTTGAAAGTGAATGAAGTTCAACTATTGGCCGAACCATCCTTACACATCTTAGGCGTGACATTAGCCAAAGACTTGCGATGGAATGACCACATATTCCAAATCGCCAAACAAGGATCTCAGTGCTTGGGATTTCTTAAGAGGTGTAAGTTCCTCCTCCAGCCATCGGCCCGTGCTGTTATTTATAAATCCTACATTCGGCCTCTTCTCGAATATAACTCCCTCGTTTGGGGCGGCGCCGGCGCTCCAATAACCACCTTGGCATGGTTAGATAAGGTCCAAAAAAAAGGCCCTTAAATTAATTGATGACGATACCGCTTGCTCCACCATCGACCCCCTCAGCCACCGTAGGAATGTAGCAGCACTGACAAAATTTTATCGCTACTATCATAGTGACTGTTCCTCCGAGCTAAGCGCTCTCCTGCCTCCACGGCATTCTTATACCCGCAACACCAGATTAGCCCACTCGTCTCATTCCCTCCACCTGAAACTCCCTCTTTCACGCACTCAACAAGATATGAATTCGTTTGTTAATAGAACAACTCGGCTGTGGAATAATCTCTCGCAGTCAGTATTTCCGAGCTCCTACAACATCCAAGAGTTCAAACGTAGGGTTCACCACCACCTTATTCAATTCCCTCCCGTTCCTTTATAACCCCTCCAACCCCCTCCCCGTACTAAGCTTACTGCTAGACATTGCACCATGATGTGACAAATGACATGACGGACTAGTAGTACAAAGGGTGATTCCTGAGCTTAGCACTGCCACATAAAAAAAAAAAAAATTAAATCCCAAGTACTGCTTATCAGCCAGCGTGTTATGTCCTCAGAATTTACTCCTAATTTATTAGTAGGTGGTGTTCCTATTCCTGTCGTTGATTGTGTCAAGAGCCTTGGGATATTTATTAATTGGAAGCTTTCCTGTTGTAATCATGTTTCCTTCATGCTGTCTAAGATACATATATGGTACCTTGCGAAAACTGTGGCTGTTTGCGGATCTGCTGTCACCCTCTATCCGTGCCAAGCTTGTGAAATCCCTAATTCTGCCGCATTTTCTCTATGGCTCCCTTGTTTATATATGTATCTCTTGATTCGTTCTGTCATCAACGACTCAGGGTCGCATTCAATGATTGTTTGAGATTTGTTTTTCACCTTCGTAGATCAGATCATGTGTCGGGCGTGCAAAATTCACTACTCGGATGTGGGCTCTTTCATTTTCTCAATGTCATGGCACTAACTCTTCTACATAAATTTTTTTACTCTAAGCGTCCTTGCTACCTCTCTGATTTCCTTGTCTCGATGCAGTCCTTGAGATCAGTTAAGTTGCTTATCCATTTTCATCGTTCCATGGTTGACAGTCGTTCTTTCTTTGTGCAGGCTTCTATATTTCTAAACTCTCTTCCAGCTTCGCAATAGTACTACTACTCTACTGTTCTTAGCTTACTTAGCTCTATCGTATTTTCTTAATCTCTTACTTCTTTCAATTTCTTCACTTCTCTATATTAAGCTAGTTGTAAGAATTTATGGATTATTTACCGCTTTGTACTCTTAAAGATTGTTATCTTGTATACTCTGTCCAATAAATAATAATAATAATAATAATAAATGTACATATTGTTGAATTTACAATGAATGGTCCTTTCAATTTATCCTACAATATTATCGATGAACAAGAGGAACGAGCTTGCCGGTCGTCGATTTGTTGCACTTGATGCGTGTTGACTTATATTTTAGTTAGAATTTTTTTTATTGAACCGCATGAAAGAAAAAGCAGTTTCAGTAGTTTGTAAGATGAAATTGAATCACGAACAGACGGGGACCGTCTTCCTAAACAGAACCCGACGTAGAATAGAAATGATTCTCTTCTACTATTTTCAGAGCGACTAGAAATTCGCCTCAACAATCCTCTTGGCAATGAATCCTTTAATTTTATGGGATACTATAGAATGGTATAGATAATATTGATACTGTGAATTTATTTATAGAGGATGATTGATTTGGCATTAAAAATTCGCAAGACTAAAACTAAATTTTCTTAGATTCCATTAATTTATTTCTGGTTCGGACAAGCTTTATTTAAAATTCGGAGCATGTGTAGGAGTCACAATGAAATGAAATCAAGACAAGCAAAATCCATTAAGATTTTAATTGCAATTTTTAACAATAACATAAAAGTAAAAATTGGCACGTCACGTACCCTTATCAATTCATTAGACCGAACTTTATGCTACTTTTAAGTCTCATTTCTAGGTTTATGTAATTTCCTGCAAAATATCTCCCTCTCTCTCGTTCTCTTATAAAATTGGTAAGTTGCTCGTCCTTCCTTTTTCCTCGTTAATTGAAAACCGCACAGGAAAGTTTTGCGACCAAGTTTTTCCCCTACAATGTTTTTTAGCAAAATTTGAATAATTCCCAATGACACTATTCTCTAAAGCCGTCTTTCTTATCCTTGGGTAAAATGTCCTGCCTGTCTGTCCATCAACTTGGCACGTAGATCTTTTGGGAAACCTATGTTAGACGCCTAATTTCCAGCCACTTAGACAACTCTCCTAGAACCCAAACAGGGGGGATTTAAAATTTTCTGCCAGTTAAATTATTCAAATTGTAAATTTACGTTAACATTTCGTGCGACCCTGTCTGTCCTTCAATATCACGCTGAGAAGTCGGACTGACAAAAGCTGAAATGTAGAAAATCTCTGGGCTATATGGCATCTAGCACTGACACCACCCATACCACGGGCTGTCCATCCCCCCACCCTCCACCATGAATATTCAACGAAAAATTTGAATAAAACAAATTCAACCAGAGATGGCAAATTAACTTCGCCATCTTTGTTGGACCAAAAAATTAATGAAATGTTGAAGGACTGCGCGTCCAGCAACGGAACCAAAATATTATGGCGGACGGACATTTCGTCTGAAACAAGTTAAAATTAATTCAAGATGACAAAATGGAGAATATGTAAGAAAAAAATCGCTTTGCTGAGGACCGAGCGAGGAGGCAAAAGAAATCTGTTCATTGCATGAATATTTTGTTTCCGGTTCCGAGTGGCCCCTCCAAGGGCTAAAGAGTGTCGGAGTATGGAGTCACTACGGAACTAGGTCGGAGTTGACTTAATTAAGTCGTATTTGATGTAATGAGAAGAACAATATTATCCTGCAGTCCCTCGAGTCTGTTCGGCCTGGATTTTCACTTTATTTTAGAAAATTATGTGCAGTTGGAAAACGTTGTTAAGGAACCTTTCAAAGTGTCTTCCGGTTGGACATTACATGTATATCAGGTCCAATTCCCATTGTTCTCTGCAAGGATGTCGGCTTGATTATTCAGTTTTTGTTCTAATAAGTTTTTACAGATTTCGTTTATCAGCTAATCCAAATTACAGCAGCTTAGTCACGTAAGGCAGTTGTGGATATGATGGCTTACGATTAGTCAAGATGAGCAAAGAGTGGAAAATGTTTGTGATGCTTAGCATGTTTTCCAATTACATCAGCACAACAACGATATTGTTTTGGGTAGTTTAAATAGTTTCAAAAGGCGCCCAGTGGCTAAAAAGGATCTTAAATAGGAAAATCTACCACCCACCATTTTTTGAAAATATAAATAAAAAAATAGTGCCCCTAAAAGCATTAATGTCAAGCAAGAATTATTTTCAACATATTTGGGGTCGTCCGTTAATTACGTGAGGCGTTTAGGGGGGGGGGGTCGAGCCGAATCTCACCAAATCTCACGTGGAGGAGAGGGGGGATCTGGGCAAATATCACGTAATTTTTTTTTAACAAAGAGTGTAACATTGCGAGAGAATTGGGTTAAATTAAGTAAAACATGTTTCTCCACTAAAGAACCCCATTCACTTACAGACCGGCCGGCACGACTAAGCTTGACTAAGTCTAAATGAGGGATGATACTTCAAGTATTCGCCTGACAGGCCGTGGCATGTAGGTGAAGTCCTACAGACACAGAGGCGAAAACGACTGCTTAGCATAGCAGGTTATTAATTCAAGTACAAAAATGTTCAAGCTTCAAGGCGGCTCCAGCTTTATGCCGTGAACACCCGAAAACAAGCGCAAACGTGTGGATGGTTTCAACTAGTTGGCGCCTTGCTTTCCGTTCCGTGTGGATACGGTCTGAATTCTTCCGTCAATTCACGGCTTGAGAGTGAACAGAAGTTCGATATTCAGGTACTAACGATAAATGCGAGTTTTGTCAGCTTTCTTGAACCGCTGGCCCCATAAGATGGCGGCCAGTAAATGTATATGAATGTAGTGATGCTTGGTCTCAAGGCGAAAACTTTCAGGCCACGGCCTGCTGACGTCCTTCCTGTGTGTAAATTGGGGCCTTAAGATATGGGTAAATCCTACACAAATTTTTTTTGTCGATTGTTTAGCCTCCACCGGCTAACCAAACGCGTGTCTCGCCGAATGCTGTAGAGCCAAGTAACACTGACCCGCGAAAAGGCCCTTAAGGCCGTATCAGATCAAATTTTTGAGCAGCGACAGCAGCAGCGGAAGAGGCAGCATGCTGCTTCTTGTATCAGATTCGTTGTAGCAGCAGCAGGCAGCAAACGCTTTTTCGTCTTAAATAAAAAACTGAAATGTCAAAAAAAGTTGCCTTGATTGGCAGCAAAATTAGGATTAGGAATGAAAATGCAGCGGCAGCATTCAGTGCTGCTTCTGTGGTCATGTGACCCGCTTTGACCAATAGAAACAGTTTGCTGCTGATATTTTTGTTGCGCTGCTTTGGATCTGTTACAGCCTTTAGGATCTAGAACTACAAGAAGGAACACGCCGAATTTTAGCGTAACGAAATGCTTGTTGAGTTAGTGCTCACGTTTTGGTAGTTGTGTGTCCACTACAAGCGGAAAAGAAGAGGGCAAGGAGTCTCAAATAAAATCTTGCTCCCATCACCCCCCATCCGCCCAGATGAACTTTTACACGCCTTTCACTCCGAATTCTAATCAACTGATGGCATTTCATCAACAAAAAAGCAGATATAATTTGACACTCAACTGACCCAGATTTCACTACGGATACGAACAAGGATTTTAAAAGCGAGGGCCTTTCCTGCAGCTCTATATTCTAAGCAAAGGCCCGCTTTGCTGTGGTTACGACCGTAAATACTAGATTTTTTTATTAAAGGAGGTGGGTCAAAATTTCCCCAGGCCCGATGCAAAAGGAAAGTATCTCAGATTATCGGCTATAATGAGTGTTGAATTTCTGTATAGTTGTTATATCCCGTAACTGTGGCTAAAGTGTTAATAATGCTATTTCCTTTTATTCGGGCAAAATAACTAATATAACCCTCTATTTTTGTAACGCTATAACATACGTTAACATTTACATATTTTCATGAATAAGGTATCAGTGTACGCAGAATACTCCCACTTATCTAAAATTGTAAAGGCGACGGTACCACCGTACCAACTTCCAGAGTTATGAGTCACCAAAGTCAAATATTTTGTTTTTTTTAATAAAAAGGTCACCTAAAAGCACCTTTTTCTCCAAAAAAATACATAGTCAACTAATGTTTTTTTCCAGAATAAGAAAGCTTGGAGTATTTCCTATGAATAATGTCACGGCCTTTACTTTTTAAGTTATAAGCAACTGTAGTTAAAATTGGTGCTATTTCGTACTTTTTTAGTACTCTTTTTCCTAAGCTTATGTCGAAAAATACCAAGTGCCAATTTTAAAGTCAAAATTGCTTGCACTTTCACCAAATAAGGCCAAATTTTTTGGATGAAATGCTCTTTAGCCAGGTTTTCTTCGCTGAAAATCGCTGAATGGTCTGCCGAATGATCTCGCCAAAATCTTACCAAACAGTTGAACATCGGAACCTGTTCGATTTGGGTTCCATCGAGGTGTATACACTTAGTTTCGATCAGCCCGTTTTGAGCACTGTGGTCTTTTCTGCATTGATTTTGAACCCTTATAACTGGACGATGCCGGATATGTCGTATAAGATGTCCATGGTTTCGGCATCCGTATCGGCAAAGGCGGCGCTATCGTCATCATCAAGTCGGTTACGAAGTTGTTGTCGTCCTATCGAACTCCGGTTCGTCCATCGAATGCTTCACGCTTAATCGCGTCGATCACAACGTTGAAGAGAAGCAGCGAAGGGAGGTCTCCCTGCGGGAAACCGTTTGAATCGGATAAGTCGCTTCGAATTCGACCGCTGCTGGTTGAGCCATCGTAAGACGCTTGGAGAAGTTGCATGATTTTCAATGGCATGAGTTCGGTTTCCAAGGCTCAACACAAGCTGTTTCAATCGATGCAATCGAAAACGGATTTGAAATTGATGAAAAAGACGACAGTTCGTTTGCCGCAATGAAGTCTTTCTTCTATTAGCTGACGGAGAGCGAATGTGTGCCTCCTTGATGTGGTCTGAATCCCGCTTGTTCTTTCCGGCTCGTTTGCTCTCGATGTTTCTATAGTGTCTTTGGTGATCACAGTTTATTTCATAATAATAAATATGACGTTAAATTTGAGCATGGCTTCTGGTAGGCTTCAGATCTAAATGGCTGTTGTCTTTGCTGAGTCCAGGGTTACCTTGATGAAACTGATAACCGCTATCAGTCGGTTGTAGGTTATCATGATTTTAATCTCCAACTTTTTCGTTAGTGAATATGTTAGTGATTTCCAACAGAAACACTTGTGCATTTCTTATTAAGCTTCTTAAACTCCATAGGATGGCTCTAAAAGTCACCCACAGCCGGTCAAGCAACCAGGTAGCCTAAAGGTACGTATCCACCAAGGCAAGCCAACATATGCTCGCGAGCAAAATGACGTCACAATGCAATTTTAAATTAGTATCCACCGAAAACAAATGATCGTGTGCATTGGATTTGGATAACATTTGCACGCAAGCACCTTGTTAGTTTGATTTTAAATGAAAAGTCTTTGATATGTCATTCGAGGAGGAAATTGTTATAAGTGCTTCTTATGTAATTTTGGGCTTATTAAATAATAAGCGAAAGTCACCGCGATGCTGGGTGAGGCCGTACTTAAAAAGTAGAAATGATGTGCGAAACAAAAACAGTTTGATACAAGAGTTAAAAATATATCCTTTGAGCGGTTTTAGAAAATTTTCGCGCATTTCTTCTTCAGACTTGGTTTATTGACAAAATTAGCTGCAGTATTGCAAAATCTGATACCAACTTTAGAAAATGCGTTAGCGTAGAAGTGAGACTAGCGATAACATTACGTTTTCTGGGAAGTGGTGACTCGTATTCAAGCTTGTCATATCTTTTCAGGGTGTCAAAACAGTTCATATCACGAATTATACCGGAAGTGTGTACGGCAATTTTACTTACGTTAGAGGGTTCAATTAAGGTAGCTATATTTTAACGTACATATATAACTAGCAATTATATATATTAGAATCTTTGACTTGTGTATATGAGCCGTAATCTGGCGGCTCCAAACATATCTCACTTCATATTAATATCCTTTTTCCGCCTGCCATCATTTCTACCGAAAACAAAGACTTCTTTTATAATAACACCTGCCTATTTCTTTGCACTAGTGCTTTAACATGTGTATGTTTATTGTTTTAAAAAATACATCGAAATAAAAAAATACTTTCGAATTACAATTCATCCGAATTTTGAAGTAGTTCTTCCGTATTTGCTACGTGCATATTATCTGTAGTTTCTGAAGGGATAACAATACTGCATGAGCTACAACATGGGCTTGGTGAAAAAACAGTTAAAACTGGAGAGTGCATAGTTTCTGCAAAAGAACAGTTTGATGACGTAGCATATTTTCCAACTCCCATTAAAGCGTCATAGATGAGATTGTCTATATCCCTCTGCAACATTAATCTTACTTTGTTATCTTCAATTTGCCGTAATTTCGACACGAAACACTATCCATAAATATTTAAATCATCTGGTTTCGGTTTTTTTTTAATTTCACTGAGCATGTTAAATGCTTCTTCAACCCTTGGATCGGTAGTTGCAGATTTTCTTTTCTTTTTTGGTGATTGAAATTCCTTTCTGGTGCGATGGATGTTCGTATCTGGTGCAGTAACTTCCGAATTTGTCTCAGTATCTAAATCAAAAATTTCTTGATACAATGTGTTTTGTAGCCCTTTATCAGTCTGTAATGGAATTTTCCCCATTGCGTTGGTGCGATGGATGGAAAACATATTGTATTGAAAGCACCGGAAAACTCAGGGAGCCAATTCTTCAATTATAAATCCACTTTTAGTATTAATTTACTGGCTTTAGTCGACGCTTCATACTGCTTTTTGTACACAAATATAGGATCCCAAGGGAGAATTTCTGATGGAGGTGTTTTCCAAAATAGCAGCTTAGCTCAAATGCTTCAGCAAAAAACATTAAATTTACCAGACCCTGATACTTTAATCCCAAGAGGAAACCCCCTTCCTTATGTTATTGTTGCTGATGATGCTTTTGCGCTTAATGAAAATATAATGAAACCGTATGCTGGTCACCATGAAAAAGGATCGGATCAAAGAATTTTTAACTATAGGTTGAGCAGGGCTAGACGAGTCTCCGAAAATGCTTTTGGAATCCTTACGGCTGTATTTCGGGTTCTTCGAAAGCCAATGTATTTAGAGCCTGGAAAAACTTTGATTATAACATTATCCTGTGTACATTTACATAACTTCCTTCGAAGAAGCAAAACGTCAAAATCACTTTATACTCCGGTGGGATCCTTTGACAAAGAAAATGCTGATACACACGAAGTAATTCCAGGAGCATGGCGACATGGAGAAGGCGATTTACAAAATATGTATTCTTTACCCCGAATTCCACGAAAAGAATCGGTGACCCCAAAGAATTATAGAGATGAATTTGCAAAATATTTTACTTCAGAGGAGGGAAAGGTAGCATGGCAACATAAATATGCATAAAATAAATTTAAATAAATGATAATAAATAAAAATAACTACTTACTTGTTCTTTCAATGTTTCCGTGGTACTTATATTGAATAAAGGTGTGTCCCTCTTGTTTAAGAAATAGAGGTGCGGAAACGCAAACCATAACTAACGCAAACTTTATAAATATTTTCACTGCCAGTACCGGAAACTTTACTGTCTTTTACTTTCCGCAATTCTCTTTTTAATTGTCCCTTTAAAACTTTCCACTTCCTATCTATTTCCAATTCGCTGCAATTAAATTTCGTTGCAATAGTTTTTACTTCGTCTCGCTTTTTAATATTATTTTTAAAATCTTGATTATTCGGATCCCACAATTTTGGCCTTATTTCATACTCATTTATTAAATCCACTGTATTTTTTCAAAATCGAAATGTAAATAACTTTGCCCGCACGCACTTGTACCGCAGATGAGAAATAGAAGCTAGACACTTTAAAATGAACACGTGCAATACCTAGAAGCAAAAGTTTGTACGCATGTTTTACTGCCTAGGAGCAAACATTGTTGATGTGCATAGCTGCGATGAGCTCTTTTTGGTGACGTCATTTTGCCCGCGAGCAAATGTTCGTTTGCCTTGGTGGATACATACCTTAAGAGGCACCAGTTTGTGGCATCAAAACGTCGCCATTTTAGGGTTAATCCGGTCTCTGGTACATGTAATGTCTTGTTTCGCTATGTACATTTTGGATATTATACATATACATATGTACTTCTCAAAAGCGTTAGGTGGTTTAGGGGCCAATCCTTATCACTGTTGTGCATCTATAATTAGATAAAGATATTTTTATTTACACGTACAAGGTACAAACATTGGCGTGTCGAACACCTAATATTTATTTGGGACAAAATTATATTCGTTAGGTGTGCTATAAAAAGACGATTTTTCGTAGACACCTTATCTGAACCTCAAATGTCTGCTCTACAGCGGAATTATTGAGGAAACAAACTTCCGAAGAAATGCCTACCCACAGAAAAGGGAACTTATGCCGCATTTTAACGTTGAATGTGTAAATATAGACCAAATATATATTTTCAGTCAACAAATCCCATTCGGCACACCTCTTCAATATGTCTATTATTTTTTAATGATGTAAAACTCGACACGTGGCATTCACACCTTATCGCCCCCCTCATAAAAAATTCAATTAAGACAAAAAGGACCCACAACAGAGCCCTGCTTAGAATTCTATTGTGGCGGTGAGACGCATCATCCGCGATTTTGTACAATGGTGTATGTACATCAAAGAAGTTCGTCACATTTGGATTTCCATTTCTGTACACGGAGGGATGATGGATGGAATTGTATTTCCATTCTGATACACTTCCTTAAGATTGATGCCATTTTATTTTCTACTTTACTCCTAAGATGGCGGAATATTTTCGGTAGAACAATTCGCTGGGTTTTTGAGCTGAACAAGAAGTGAAAATTATGTCAACACACAGTAACAGGAAAAATAAATCTCTCGAGCTTAACACAATTTCAATTTCTGTCGTGCAAACTGAAATCCTTTTTGCGACACGAAATGGCATACACCTTTGCGTCCTTGTTACTCCTGAAGGCAGAAGGAAGTGTTAGGGGGCACTGGTGGTGAGTGAGCGTTCACCCCGCGCGCATAGAATTACTGAGTCTCTTTTTTTTGCATATTATTTCTGAGAATATAAGTTATGCACAAAGGGGTCGTGCGGGGGTGGGTGGCAAGAATAAACGATTCGTTCGCTTTTGAGCAGTGAACGAGCTTTTTGTGCAACGAACGTGAATTCTGATTGTGCTGCGTGCATGAATGAACATTTAGTTTCACAAGGCTTTCAGCTTACTTCGTTGACTGCGCGGGGTGCATATGCTTGGGGTTGTTTGAAGGTAGTGAAGCTACCTCTTAGGTTCTCGGGGGAGGGATGATTTACACACCGCGGACTAACCTTTTGCAATTAAAATAGGGATGGCCTGTCAATGCATATGCCAGAATGTACAAATGTGACTAATTAAACCTTTGTACCAAGAGGGGATGGGGTGACTTTTTGGGGGGGATCAAAAGGCAAACCTTTTTGGCACTATCTCATCCAACCGAGCTTCAACGAAAGGTCATGCACACCCATATTTTGGGCAACTCATTTAAAGCACAGCAAAGTGGATTGCGGTGTATTCAACTCGTGCCTGTAAACAGGGCATTATTTAATTATAGCGAATTACCCCAAAAATTCGCATCGACCGACGGGGGACCACAAACTCACACACACCTACGTAATTCCACGTTAAACAATTTTATAATTGAAAAAGCGGCTTATCGATAAATTTCGCACAATTTAGGGGCACTTGTTCCAGCAACAAAAAACAGGATCAAGCGCCGGGTCCTGACAAATCGCTTGATTATCACCCAGGTCGTCTAGGATGGATTTGCTTTTAATGAGGTCGAGAGCCTCTAATTTCGCGAGATTAAAATCGCCGCTAAATTAATCGTCCACAAAAGGAGAGCACAGGACCTTCCCACTTCAAGAAGGAAGACTAGGAATTTTTTATAGTTGTTGTTGGTGTTGTTGTTGTTGTTGCTCCTTCTGCTCCTGCCGTATTTTTTGCCAGTCACATTTTTTAAAGGATCCTTGCGATATCTATTCATGTCGTTGAATGCCATTTAAGCTGTTTACTCTAGTCTAGACTTAAAAATTGGCTGGCGACGAGACGAGAGAGAAGGCAAATACCGAAGAAAATTGAAAATTTACTTGAGATGATAAACTGCAAAGTGATGTAGTTTGATGTGATTGAATTTACGTACTTTTTTGCGTGTGTTTGTGTGTGTATGTGCCACTGTTTGCGCTGTTAAGGTGAAAAGATGGATTGAAAAGTTTTGCGATATTGAAAATGTGACATCTGTGTGGAAATTTTAATATGTTTTTTGTTTGCTTTGCACATAAAAATTTCGATGGGATTATGTGTCTATTTTATGTTGGAGTAAAATGTTTCCATCAAATCCTGTCTCGCATGCTAATACCGGATTGTAATAACCAGGGAGTGCTACGGGAGTTTTAGGTTGTTGACACCCTCCCAGCTTGAATGCCAGCAGACATACTAAATGGAAGGTTTGCTAAGAGTATTGTCAATTTAACTTTGACATCTGCTTGGTTTTGTTGAAAGGATAGGTCTTCTAGGTTCCTTTACAACGGAATTCGCAACGTTAGCACGCAGTTCTATTCCACCGTCACCCATTTAGTACTACCACAACAGAACACTCCGTTGATCGAACTGGAGATGACTTCGTCGCTTATTGTGCTTACAGAAAAGAGGAGGTGAAGGATAGGATAAGTGGAAAAGCGGAGCATAATGGTGCTTGATGGAATCGAACCAGGGACCTCTAAGATAGTAGTGGACTTCCCAGTGGGAAAAATTAGGAGCGATGCACAGGGGAGTGCACTTGGAGCACTCTCAAGGGAGCTTTCCTGGAGTTTTCATAAATTTTATATAAAAAAATAAAACGGGCAATTATCTTCATCCCCATAAAATGTGACATTAGCAAACTCAATAGCCCGGCTCTCGTTCGATACGGAGGACAAGCAGCTTTGGAAGCTGATAGAGTTTAGTTGGGGGGGGGACTGCTTTGGTAAAGCCACTCTCGGGCTTGGAAAGAAAAAGGCTATTGCAAAAGGTAAACAAAATAAAAGCTTTTCGATACCGGATCACATTCCCACAGGCGCCCATGAATATTTCTTTTTTAAAAAGCTTTTTTATAATGCTCCAACAACGCGTTTTTGGGAGCATAAAAACGTATGCTCCCTCGCAATGTTAAAAAGAATATATAACGGGTATGGCAACGGGAGCACTCTATGCTCCTTTTGGTGCGCTCCAAGAAGGCTCTTGAAGCAATCCTTTTCCCGATGGGTTATTATCCCTAGTCTGCCAAGGCTAGCATTGGATCTTCAAAACCATCACTTACCTAATGGAAACAAAACACTGTAAGTTAAGCATAAGGGTGGGGATGACGCCATTTTGAATTTAAGCTCATAAGAATATATAAAATCACTTGGTAAAAAAAATCGCGTGCGGTATTTTTCGCATTACGAAGGCCATTTTTTCGACCTATTTACTGGACTACATGGGATTTTGTGGAAGAGCCACGCTTAGCAGGCCGAAGAGCCAAATGAGGCTCGCGAGCCGCAGTTTGCCGACCACTGTCTAGCTGGTGCCCGTAATCAACACGAACCCGAACCTGGTACCAATCTCCTAATTAAGGCTCTGGAAGGGTCTAAACCTATAATAATACAACCGTGTGTTTAATATTAGTGAACCTGATTATACACGTTTATGGGATTTAGATACTCTTGGTATAACACCTGTTAACGTGCGTTGCTGCGAATTTGACATTGAAAATTGTTCATTGTATTCTACTTATCATACGCTTTCACTTGATACCCATGTCGAGGTGGTTGTGACGAAAATAGTAATCCGTCCTCTTGAGACGGCCGCCATGGATCAAAGAGATGAAATTTGAAATTGTCGTTAAATGGAATGATTCAATTTAATGACAATTTTACATTTACGAAGCTGTCAAACAATAGGTAGGCCATGAAGCTATTGAAACTAAATTGAAGTGAAAAGTCCCATAATTACTAATGTTTTAGATTTTTCAGCTGTTATTTTTGGTTGACGATATAAAAAATAGCCTACGACCTATTCTCAGTCCTACCAAATATACACCAAAAATTTCATAAAAATCGGTTTCGGAGGAGTTCGATAACAAACACTGTGACACGAGATTTTTATATACATATTTAGATTTAAGAACTTTTATTAGAGATTATTGATTGTAGTGATATACCTACATAAGTAAGGGCAGACTTCAGGTTGTACGGCAATTTTTTGGAACATACTCGTCTGGGGGAAGCTCTTTCCTATAGATGAACCACGGCTAAAGTGAGAAGTCTGAAAATAATCTTCCAAATGCCGGACCATGATTTCATTGCCCTATATAGGTTAAATAAGAGTTTAACTCTTGAGCTCGTACAAAAGTTAGAACCATATTTATCAAGATAGGGTGAACTAACGACAGTTGGCAAAATAAGTCAATAGTATTTTAAGTGTAATTAATACCTTATATAATGTATAAAATGTTTGTATAGTTCGTATACCTACAACAGGTTATTTTAGGGTCCTAAGTACACTATCGTTTTTCTCGTCGGGATCCTAACAACTAGCTTTGAGCAAATGCTCACCACATGATGCACCTAAGTCAGTGTCAAATTCATGTCATGTTAATGTCATCACTTCTTACAAACCAGAGAAGAGCGAAGCGTAATTAAGGGTCTGTGCCAAAATAGCAATTCAGACGTCAATTTGTATGGAAAACTCATTTCAATTAGTAAATTTGCTTTTCGACGGTTTGCGTCTATGGAAATGAGTAAATTATTTTAACTCATTTCAGATGTTTCTGATTGAATCGAGCAGCCCTCATATATGTAAATTTAAAAAAGCGATTTATTTGACAATTTGAAAGGGAATACGGAAAAAGACATAACTTCAATTAATTGCTTAAAGCTAAAAGAAGATGGGCCTAAGAAATGTGAGGACAGCAACAGTTATGAGCAGTTATGAGTTTTTTTATTCACTCTGTTGGTGCTCAAATCCAGATATGCTTGTCGAATCATCGGAAAAGATATACAGTGCACGAAAAATAAGCAAAAATTTGAAAACTGTAACTGCAAAACAAGGGCGTGTTTCAAGTTCCACCACAATCAGTCATCAGAAATCAATGATGGAAATTAACCCAAATCATTGATGGACAATTGTTCCTATTCGATAAAAAATGATGGAATATGGGACATATGTGATGTTGACAAGATGGAGTGATTGCAATCATGATGGATCTTGAAGCACGCCCCAATTATTAAAATTCATTGTTCTTAAGTGGCGCCTAGATTATCAATAATATTGACGGTTTCCTTCTTTGCCCAGGACAATCCTTCGATATCACCCACAAACCTACAATAATATTGCTCAAATCAAAATAATGCACAATATTGATTGTCTAGGGGCCCATTGACCGTTTTCAGGCAGCTATCATTTTATTAGAGTGTTAAAAAAATAATGAAACAAATATAAAGCTAACTCATTTATTTATAGGAAAATGAAAAAACAATCTAACATAGTAAAATTTTAATAAATTTTGTGCAAATGTTTGTTTCTTCGTCCATTTTTACTCAAAAGCTTTTAATTGTCATTGAAATGTGTGAATTGGTATTTTGGCACACTTTGGAATATCGAAGTGCCTTGGGAAATGAGAAAAATTCGAAATGGTATTTTGGCAAAGGGCCTAAGAACGAGTACGTGTAGGTAATCATTTTACTGGTACGGCATCAAAGTAAGATGCGGACTATACTTTTTTGTTCCACTTTCGAACACAAACTACATACCACTCGTTTATCAATTAAGTTTTCCAGAAAAATCACTTAGGGCCGGTTTCACAGTGCGAACTTAAGTATAAAAATTAACATAAGTTATACTTAAGTATGGATGCCTGTTTCACAGTCGCTACTTAAAATATACTTAAGTGTAACTTAAGTAGGCATTTCTCTAGACTTAAGTTTTGCTTAAATCAGAATGCATAGAAAATTCAAATGTCAGTTGATTCCAGTACATTTCAAGGAAAACGCGATTAAAAAAAAATTTTACATGTAAAGTACGGCTATTGTAAGTACATAATTTACAATATTGAAGTGCCGCCGTAAGAAACAAATATAACAGTAAGAAGAAGAAAAAATTGCACTGTGAAACGGAATTTGACTTAAGTTATACTTAAGTGAGACAATTTACTTAAGTTTAAGCAAAACTTAAGTTCGCACTGTGAAACCGGCCCTTAAAATTCCTACATTTTTCTTGAATTGTAATTATGTACAAAGGTTACTTTGTTTGTTGAAATTAGTAATGTGGTTTAATATGCCTAATCTCCAATGGAAAAACCAACCACGAAGCAACCAACCAAAGTGCTGCTTCCTATTAATTCTCATTGTAAATTGAGCTACCCGTCTCGCTCGTGTTTTGGTTGACATGGGTAACTCTCCGTATGCGTTAGTTAAACCATTTAAGTTGCCACATGAAAGCGGGGAATTTAGTACAAAAAAATGTCAAAAATCAAGGGATAAATGGCGTCAATTGAAAATGCAATATCCCGCCAAAAAATATTTCAACAGAAAAGTCTAATCTAGTAATAATAATAACAAAACAGACATTTCATATCTACAGTGACAGAAATATGTATGAACACACTTTGTCAGCTAATTCAGCCTACTGGTACGTGGTTGATTTTCCCATTGGAGATTAGGCAATAGAGTCCAAAGCATTAAAGCCACTATACTCATCACTACATTTTTCGTCTGGCAATATCTATGCCAAATAGGTATGATTCTCCAGAACCAGATGATATGAATCGTTTAGGAATCATTTATAAAAAAGATCAGTTGATTAATGAGTTTGTAAAAGGCGCCTCTTTTCTTTTTGAGCCAGTACTTCAAAAGAGGCGAAGTGCTATTGTAATTCCAAAATGATAAAAACAAACGAATCTAAAAAATTGAATAAAAATACCACAGAAAAGCTTTTATATCAGTTTAATTCTAATGTGCATCAAAGTGACGGTTAGTAAGTAAGTGTGACATTGTCCCACCCCACCCCATATTACTTGACTGCAAAAGAATTTGAACAACAAAAAATATAGCCGACTTGCATCAAGTAATTGGAAACAATTAATTAATTAAATAAGGGTTGCCAGTTGACCTTTGATTCTTTGAATCTATGAATTTATAAAAGCTAATAATAAAGTTAATAATATTAAAGTTTTTACTAAAAAATAAACAAATCGAGAATTACCCCCAGTGTTCATAATTAGTTTCATTCAATACTGATAATAACAATAATAAAAACTGTCAGTTACATAAGTGAAATCTATTTAATAAAAGGTTGAAAGAACATTAAAAATATTAAAACTAACGAAGAACTATTTTAATTAATCGCCTAATTTCAGTTCAGTTCGTGTTTACAATCTCACCTCGCCGCAGTTCAAATTGGATATTTACTGCCACAAAGCAATTAAGAAACGTCTCTCCAATACGTAATTTACAATAACCTCGCTTAATTTATGTATGTATCTCGCGATACACGTTCACATACCAATATGGCATTATTTTGGAACTGGAACATTTAAAAAAGTTGAGGGCTCAGTACAATTTACCATCGTGTAAGGGGCAAATGTACTGCCTCGTGTAAGTCCGGCTCATCTCGGCTCATCAGTGTTTCCACTGAAATTTTATGCCGTAGCTGATTTCTTCCGCGTGAAGCCATCTTATTGTATTTTAATTATGATCTCTTTATTGTTTTCCATATTTTTGTAGAAAAAATTAAAATAATTAAATATTGGAATAAACTTGTGATACGTTTACCTACATGAACTTTAAATTTTACTCAATTTTTGCAAAACGGAGTTAGTATTAACAATTAAATGAATAAAACAGCTTTAACTAAGTCTTAATGAATGGCAGAGCTAACAAAACAACACGAAATGCACATTATTATTTCTACTCTGGCGTTCATTAAGTTCTTCCTTGGAAATTTTTAGTCGAAGTTGAAATCGAGCATGAATAATTAAGACTTATTGAAATTTTGGCTTTTAATAGACACGACAACGAAATTGTAATTAAACGCATAGTTGTTATGAGAATACTAAAGAAATATCTAAATGAGAATGAATTTACTCCAAATATACCTGGAAAAATGTAATACGTCAGTTTTATTACAAACAGTATCGCGAGATATGAAACGAATTTTAATTGAAATTTTTTTAATATTATTTAGTTGAGAAATCAAAGCAATATGAATTAGCCTTTCCAAGAAAACATTTCGGAGATAAAAAATAGTTTAATTATTGAAGTCTTTTTAAATACATTTGGGTATCAGAGCATTCGAAGTGACATAGTGTATACAGGGGCGGATCCAGAATCAATTCTTGGTAGGGAAATCACATTTTGCTCAAAATCTGGAGATGACATCTGAAATAGTATTCGGCGTACTGTAAAAATTATTGTAGTAAAAAACTTGACTCCCTAAGAATAAAATAACTCAAAAAAGGACATGGATAGCGGGGACAGTCCCGGCCTCTGGAACATTTTTTTAAATATATCCAGGAACACATACATCATGGTGCAGTTTGTAATAGCAAGCTTAGCTTGAAGATATAAAAAGGATATAATAAGTTAAGGGTAACCTGGAGAAGGCAGTAAGCCTAGCGGTTGAAATCTCGGATGTTGTATGACCCATGTATGAACCGTCGGGGTTTGCTTAAGATAGCGGAGTGATATGCTGAGACCCACCACAAAGGGGCAACTGGAACGATTTGCTCCGGGCCCAGGCCAGAGGAGTCCGTGAGAGTAGAGTGAAACTCAAAAAGAGAAAACCCCAACTCCTGTTTACTAATCGTCTCTGGGCCCCGTAACCAGCTTGAAACCCAAAAAACCGTCAAAACCGCCATATCCCTGCGTTCTAGTTGTCAATCAAAAACCTGAAACACAAGTACGCTAAAATATGTTATGTTTGGGAATGTGGATATGTTTGTGGATTCTTCTACTCGTCACATTTATATAGTAAACACTATTTTTCTTTCTTCCATTTCCGCAAAGTCGTCGATGGCATCATCATAGTCCATTTCCTATTGATAATATCATGTAGTGATTTAAACGTGACTTATACATGACTTTAGATAATTTTTGCCTTTCTAAACGCGAGTGTCGACAGCAGTTTTACTGATCGGTCCCCGGTCCATCGTACCAGAACCAGTCTTCGTTTTGTAGCCTTCCGTTTGTCCGTTTTCTTCGCCCCATACAATTCCTTAAAGCTCCCGTCGGAGATTCTTAACAGCGCTACAAATTCGCTCCTCTTAATAGTTGCTGCGGGCCTTCAGGGATCTTTGATGATGCTGATACATCAAAGAGATAAATCCTGGGTAACGCCACCTGCGATTTAAGGTCTACATGATCTAAGGTTTTCCGATATGCTACCTTTCGGGTTGGGGGTTGGGTGGCAGGCTGACAACCTTCCATCGTAAAAACGCACCCGTCACGAATCCACAACGAAGGCCTCGGACAGGACGGACTCAACGGCAACGACTCAGGCAACGGAATATGGAATTCGATCTTGGAACATGGAACGTCAGGACGCTCAACAGAACAGGCGCTCTGCGTTTGCTTTTATTAGTATGTACTAAAAATATCTGACGTATAGATCACAGCCCTTCAAGAAACAAATGGATCTAAAACCCACACGGTACTCTTCAGCGGATCATCGAATGGAAGAAGAGAGTTCGGAGCAGCATTCATCATAGAGAAGAAAATGAAATCACTGATTCTGGACTTCAAGCCAGTAAGCAACAAGATATGCACGCTTCGCAATAAAACGAGGCTACATAATATCTTCTTATGCTGTAAACATGCTAAGGGCGAAAATAGTTTCCACAGCGACTGGCAAAAACGAATAGAACACACAGCTTTTCTATGAGTATGAAGGGTGCAGCACAATATGCAGACCACTCGACGACGAGGTCGCCGAGAGTGGCGACTCAATCAATCCAAGTTCTATTTCGTAGCCGTCACCGCTCAAAGTTGCCTGGGCGGTGTGACATGGGATTGTGTTGCAATTCTCGTATGTTCCTGTGCGCGTGTGTAGCATTCGGATGTCGAAGATGATTATTCTTGTGTGTGCTTTTTAATTTGGGTGCACCGTCGCCGTCGCCCTTAGCATGTTTACAGCATTATAAACGTCCACGCGCCCACAGAAGAGAATACGGATGAAGAGAAATAGGAATTCTACCAAGAGATAACTAACACCATCAGGTAACTCCGCCGTCGCCTGGTCCCAAGCCCAGGGTGTGAAAGGAGGAGGGTGGTCGACCTGCCGACTCGACCGGAATCGGTCAATTCGAAGAACCGAAGAAGCTAGGCAAGAAACTGTTTTTTTTTTTCAAAGCGGCACCAACAGCAGCGTATCCGTTGCCGGGACGTCCCGCTCGGACCGCCAGCTAACGGATCAAAGAAGAAGAAGAAAAGAATGCCAAAGTAGGGAAAGAAGAGGAGCTCCTAGGAGTCATAGGAAAGCATAGCCTACACAACGTTACCAATGACAATGGTAGTAGATTGATCGATTTCGCAAGCTCAAACTCAATGGTATTAAGTTCAAATGTTTCCGCTAAAAAATATCCATAAGATGACGTGGCAGTTACCAGACGGAGTAACTAATAATCAAATTGACCACGTCGTAATTGAGAGAAGAGGAGCCCCGAGTGGACTGGACTTAAGAACAATGAAATCAGCGTGCTGTGGCTCGGACCAGTATCTTGTCAATGTGAAATTGAGAGCCCAGGCAGCAACGAAAACGCATAGAGGGCAAAATCAACCACAATACGATATAGATAAGATAAAACTAGAAGAGATAAGAGACGCCTGCCAGCACGCTGTCGAACAAAACTTGGAGCTAGAAGAACAGCCCAGCATCAACAACAAATGGGAGCACATCAAAAGAAGCATAAAAGGGGCACTAGGCTGGGCCTCCAGACAGACTAGAATTGATTGGTTTGATCAGGACTGAAGTGCCGCAATTGAAGAAAGAAACCAGAGCCACCGAGAGTACATCGCAAGGTCAACAAGAGCAAGGATGGAAGTCCTCAAGGAAAAAAGAAAAATCGCAGACAAGCTTTGAAGAAAGGAGAGCGAATATTCTTACAGATACTGAAGGACTTCAATGAAGGGAGAATTAAACAAGCGTACAAAGGAACTTGCTAGATCACCAATAAGTTTTAGCCAAGAAAGAACATCTGCAAGGACATAGATGGGAACTTGTTGGCAGATCCTGATAGGATAAGGGAAAGGTGGAAAGAGGTTTTTCAGAACCTATTGAATCCTATTCCCATATTAAACGAGAATGCACAGCCAGAGGCATTTGTAATTCCCCAAGATAACATCTGAATAGAACCACCAACACTGAATGAGGTACGGGAAGCTGTAAAAAGGCAGAACAGCAACAAATCGCCTGGCGTCAATGGAATAGCAGCTGAGCTGCTGAAGGAAGGAGGACCCCAACTATTACGAACCTTCACGAACTCATATGCTCCATCTGGGAGGAAGTAGTTATATTAGAGGACTGGAAGAAAGCGATTTTATGCCCAATATACAATAAAGGAGATAAATTAACCTGCAAAAACTACAGAGGCATCTCACTTCTCAGCGTCAGCTACAAAACCTTCACAATCCTTCTGAAACAAAAACTAGAACCTGACAAACAGGTCAACATAGGACCAACTGCTGACCTTAAGGTAAATTCTGCAGAAGACGATATATATAGATATATATTTGTCGACTTTCAACAGGCAAATGGCTATACGAGATCTTATCGGAATTAGGAGTCCCCTCAAAGTTGGTACAACTGATCAAATGCGCAACAAATAGCTCACTGGCGAAAGTGAGGACCCAAAATGTTATAACAGAGGAGTTCGAAGGGCTTAGACATGGAGATGGACTTCTCAACCTGGCTCTAGAATGGGTGATAAGGAAAACGTCAGTCCAGAGAAGTGCATCAATTGCTACACAGTCGGTGTAATTACTTGGATATGCGGATGACGTGAACATCGAGGGAAAGTCCTTTTTGGCAGCAAAAGAAATTTATGTCGAGTTAAAAGAGGCGGCAAAGGACATAGCCCTGAAGAGAAACGAAGGAAAAAAGAAGGTGGTGCAACAATCCAGAGCAGGAAGATTTAGAATGGGAAGAAATATAACCATCGACGAACATAACCTAGAAGTAGTCGATAAAACAGTCTACATTTGGGTCTACAATCACAAAAAGAAACAAGGAAAAAGAAGACATAGCCAGACGAATACTACTGGCTAACTGGTTAGTAGCGCTTTTTATGCCCAAAAACAAATCCTGCACTCAAGATTTGGGCACAGGAAAACGAAACTCTCACTCTACAAAACAGTAATACGACCAGTACTGTGTTATGGTAGCGAGACTTGGACTATGACCCTGGACATAGAGGAACGAGTCAACAGGTTTGAGAGAAAAATTCTCAGATGCATAATAGACCTAACGAGAGAGGACGGAATATGGCGAAGAAGATACAACAACGAGTTGTATGAAATTTTTAACGACCCCTAACTATCAACTTTAATAAAAATTAACAGACTGAGCCTAGCCGGCCACGTAATCAGGATGGAGGACAATCGTAACCCAAAACGGCTTATAGCCTCAGAAATTTCGGGAAGTAGCCCAGTAGGTAGACCCAGGAGGAGATGGATAGACTCTGTGACGGCTGACGCAGAGGCAATGCTCATAATCCGGAACTGGAGACATGCTGCAAGGGACTGTCAAACTTGGAGAAATGCCCTAGAGGAGGCCAATGTTCGATTTGGGCTGTAGCGCCATTAAATGGATGGATGGATAGTAGCTGTTGCGATAGCTCCTGGATTGATTCTTCCAAAAGAAAGATGAGTACTGATCCCTAAACTAAGCACAAGCACTTTTCGAAAATCAACTTTAGTGGAGACTGGGTACGGTTGAAACAATTTAGATTTTATTGTCCGCAGCATCGCTACTACCGAACCAAGCAGCGATTGAGACATGCTAAATTCAAGGGCATGTTTCCATCTACCAATTCGCAGTAGTATTTGAGTGCCCGTGTTTTGTAATTTGTGTAAAATCAAATTAAAAAAATAAATAAAACCGTCCACATGCCAGGGGCGATTGAAACAGTGATTGGGGTCAATTGAAACACATGCAAATCTAGGTTACAACTTATCAATAAAAATGAAAATTAACAGCAATTAACATCAGTTGGGTTTTTGGACCGTAGTTATGCCTGTTTCGTCAGCATTATAACATATTTTGTGGCTCAAATTTGTTACGGTCCATGACAAACTCAAACTTGAAATAGTCCAATCATCAAATTGCTATAAAAAGCATCTACATTGCTTTTGTTAAAACTAGTTTCCCGTGAAAGGGTTGTAGCCTGCGCTCCCCGTACAGATAGTTCAGTTATAGCTAATGTCTTGGTGTTCATCGCCAGATGCATCTCGCTTTCGAATATATCTTAGAAGCGAACAGTGGTGCACTTCATGTTTCTCCGTCGCTTTTCGTAACGAATCCCCTGCTTTTACCTTCTCATAGGCTTCTTTATATCTTGATAAATCCACCTGCCCCCGCGAATTTTTCTTTCACGTTCCCTCGGCATCTACAGAGCAGGGAATTTAAATAAATAAATTGTTTCAACCGTACCCACAAAAAATGTTTCAACTGTACCCATGCCCCCATTTGATACAAAACAGTTTATAACAACGGCAACACTAATTTTACACAAATACTAATAGACGCTGTCTTGTTCTAAAAACATTGATTCAAACAAAACAAAACCACTCAAAACTGTCAGTTAATGAAAGGTATAGCAAATTGAAAAAATTGTACTACAAAAATTCTTACTTTTGCTTGTGAAATTACAATGGGGTCCCCTGGAAACAACCACAACCTGTAGTGATCGTCGCGCCACTAAGATTCGTGTTCGAACTTGTCGTCCGCTTTGTTCGTTCTTTATACCCCTCCCCTTACTGCACACGATTCAAAAGATATTAACTCTGTTTCAACCGTCCTGTGTTTCAACCGTACCCAGTCTCCCCTAGTACAGGAAATAAGTATGTTAGCTGATCCTTTAAATTGGTAATGATAATTCCACATCAATTACCACTTCGTTTTTGGATAAAATACAAGCGCACCTGCATTGCAATTTCCCCTTCGAAATTCGTTAACGACGAATAAAACCGATTTTACTCAATACACTTATGGCACCGTGCGAACTGGCTCATTGGGAATATAAATGAGCAGCTAATTTGAGTTTTTAAACGAACGCGGTGACACTTTTCCTTTCAAATGTACTTTCCTTGTGGGATTTGGGACCCTCCCTGCCAATGGAAAAGCGATTTTGAGATTCCAAATTGCTTTGGCGCACGACATACTATTGGCTTATGTGTGCAGCAAGGCATACCGGGTTCCAGCTAGTAATATAATGTAGAAGTACTTTGAAACGGGTGAATTTGATTTGCAAAAGGGTGAATTTCCACAAATTTTGTTAGTCAAAGTTTTTTTGGAATTACAATATTCTGGAGGGGCCACAAACATATTTTAGCCACAGACCACGTAAGGTGATGTGGTGGTCCTGGTTATGCCTCCTAAAACAAGTAATCCCTCTAACCAGCCAGCAAAAGCTGTAATGCAGGCAATACTAACACTATTCCTACCGACACTTCACATATACCTATTCCTACCACGGCCGGTCAAATGACCGGTCTTTCACAACTTATATTTTTCAATATTTAATAAAGACCAGCGAATAATAGCCAGCTTACCAGTATAAAAATATATTTTCTTTTATTCAATTTATTCACACATATATATGAGGAAAAGTCATAAAGTTTAAAGGCGGTTCGCTTACGTTGAATGTAGAAAATTCCAATTGAAAATTTAAAAACGGTCATTTGACCGGTCCCGATAGAATAGTGCTAAACTAGGGGGTGAACAAATTGAAGATCAGACCTAAGCGGAACTTTGGCACCCGATTATTAACCGGTTAAGCTGGTGGGATGCCTTATTAGGGGCACCTCTGAGGAGGTGAGGGGCGATTCTCTCACCTACTCTCTTTCTTACATTTATTAATGATCTGCTCTCAATCCCCTCCAATCCACTTCATAGTTTTGCGGATGACGGTACTTTGCGTTACTCATACCCCTCCGACAACACAGGACAAGAAAGTGCCAGACCTTGTCTCTTAGAACGCGAACTCATGTCCAACTCTCTTAACGCGGATATTCAACTCATTCTTGATTGGGGCCGCAAGATTCGTGTCGAGTTCAATGAAACCAAAACCAAGTTCTGTCTATTCTCCACCAAAACCTGCACCAACCTTCCCTCCATTTCAGTGGGCGAGGATAATATAACAGCTGATCCATATCTGAACGTCCTCGGCGTGACTCTATCCAACGATCTGCGATGGAATAATCACACACTCCAAGTCACCAAACAAGCGCATCAGTGCCTCGGCTTCCTTAAGAGATGTAAGTTTCTCCTGCCTTGACTACAATCTACAAGTCCTACATTCGGCCACGCCTTGAATACAACTCGTATATCTGGTCGGGCGCCGCGCCCCTAAAACCACCTTCGCTTGGCTAGACAAGGTGCAAAACCGCGCTATCAAACTCATTGGCGATAGCACCCTTTGCATCGATTCTTTAAGCCACCGTAAGAATGTAGCAGCGCTCAGCAAGTTTAACCGCTATTATCATAGCGACTGCTCCACTGAAATCAAAAACCTCCTGCCTACACGGCAATTTTTTCCCGCAACACAAGGCTAGCCAACTCTGTTCACCCCTTCACCCTACAGACCTCCCCTTCACGTACATTACGGTTTAGTAGTTCTTTTATAAATAGAACAACTCGATTGTTGAACTCTCTCCCGCAGTCGGTGTTTCAGAGCTCATAAACATCTCAGAGTTCAAACGCAAGGTTCATTGACATCTACTCACGCACCCTCCAGACCCCTAATCTATCCTATTTCATCTTTCCTTCAGATCAAGTTTACTACAGCCGTGTTTTTTAATGAACTATGTAGGTCTTCTCCATACAAATCTCAAAACCCAGGTTTTATCGGGGTTTCTACCGAGGTTTTGGGAAATTTCTTAATTCGCATATTGCTTACTTTCGGGGGTTGGCATGCTGCATACTTTACTTTCGCGGGTTGGCATGCTGCATACTTTCGGGTGTCGGAAAGACGTAATTTAAAAATAAAAACAACAGGAAAGTGATGAGAGCAAATTTATTACCAATAATTGATTTTTTAGAAACATATTTATTATTTTCTAGCGAGGATTTCGTGTAACAGTGCAAAAAATATCACTTAACTTCCGTTTAATTTCGTCTTTCATCGGCATCGAAATAGGCGCTACATGAAATTTCCCTTGTCGTTTTTTTAATGAACTCAAAGCTCTCAAAACCCAGTTCATTAAAAAAACACGGCTTACTTTACATTGCACCATGACTTGTAAGACATGACGGACTAGTAGTACAAAGGGTGACTCCTAAGCTTCATCTTACCACAAAAAATCTTTGAGGACATATATATGAGTATTTTTAATATTCAAAACGGCGATATCTCATGAATGGCCAGTCGTACGGGAAGTTTGCCGAGCTCGTAAGGGCAAACAGCTAAAGCCTTATTTACCATTAAACATGGAAAACGAGGTGTTTTTTTATAAAATTATACGATTTATCACCATTTTATAAGCAATATAAGTAATTTTTAATTTGTAACCGATAACCACAATATAAATAATTTTTTATTCCATGAGTTTTTTTTTCTATCATTCTTCGTTTTCTTTATTTTTACATTTTTTACATTTCGAAACGAACTTTTTGAAGTAAAACTTCTTTAGGGACGTTTGCTTAAAAAAATTTACATGAGAGTGAATCAATTTCATTCGTGTAACGCTCTCACACATGAAAAATCGTCAGAACTTTCGTATAACGATGGGAAAAGGGGCGGACGGGGTACAAGAGACGATGACACTCGGGGCTGTGTGTGCAACAGTTAAAATACACTCTACCTTACTGCGTAGATTTTCTGGCATGTTAGCTACGTTGTCGCCCAGACTTTGCTTTATCTCATTATAGGAATACAAATTCACCATTCTGTAGAGGTGAATTATCTCAGATTTTTCTTGTGGTTTGGTCACTAGCCGGGCTTATGCCGCGGACACTTTGGAGTTGACTGACATGTTGGAAGCGGCATATACGAGAAGAATTTTCGGCGGTGGTTTGGGTGCTTAGAATACCAAAAGGGAGTGGTGAATTAAATGTGTGAGGTGCTGTTGTTTAAAATTGACACCACTTCCCCTTTGGTGAGATGTGCTGGACCTTTCCCCTTTTTAAATTAAAATTTTTTTAACTTGCACAAATCGACGAATCGTTTATGTCAAAACATTACACTGTTGTGAAAATCATTCCTGATATGTTTTTTGGGTCGCTGATTACGAAAATCAGGGTCCCCACAGTCTTAAAATTTCGATGTCACCTTGAAATATGCTTAAAAATTCCCCTTTTTAAGTGTTTTCGCGATAATTTTCATTATGATCAAAAACAATCTAATAAAATACATTTTTTGCAACATTTATATTCAAAAGTGGTTGATTTATAACAAAGCAAATTTTATGATAAGGGATAACAGTAAAGGGCTGAAACTATCCCTACATCGACTGAAAATATAAAGGTTTGTAAAAAATGTTTTTTCAACTTTATGCTTCGAATTCGGTTTAATCAGCCAAAATAAATTATTTTCAACTACGCCTAGAAAGAAGAATTTGAAAAAAGGTTGATTGCATATCTTTTTGCTCCCTTTAAAATTAATTGGCTCCCTAAAAGATTGTATGGGACGAAGTAATCAGGTAATTGGCTAGGTGGCCATAAAGGGTGCCAATACCATACTCAAGTAGACTGGCTCTCGTTCGCGTAGGTAAAGCTTCATTGTATATGGTTGGCGGACTGCTTGGTAAAACAATACCTGGGTTTGGAATAGTCTATCCCGATGCGGATGCCATTATTAATGATCATGAATGTAGCGGGAGCGGAGCATGCATACAGCTGGTGACATATCCAAGCGTACATGCTGTTCAATTCGTTGATAAATAATATAGAAGTGTGTGTATTCAAATGCGACCTGACGGAATGTTCCATGAATGGAATGCATGCCACACAAAGGTCGGACTACTTTTAACTTTTTCTGTAATGCCGCATTCGAAATAGCACACACAAGTATGCACAACAAACACATGCACCTTGCATGCACTCGTTACTTAGATGTTCGGGCTATGTGTGAAAGCCGGGACGGAAAAAAACCATGCAATTTTATGAACCTCTGAATGCAATGCATGTACGCTTGCATATGTCACCAGCTTACTTCCATGAGGCGAATGTTTAGATTTTCGTGTCTGTGGCGGTAGTATCTATGCCTGTGGCGGAAGCGTGCATACCCGTGTGGGATGCGAACTTATATCCTATACGTACTAGGTGCACCGCGTGTATGCTTTTAAGAAAATCAGCCAATACAAATTATTTTTACTCGGTTACTTTTAGGTTTTAATATAAATAGGAATTCATAAATACTGATATTTTCAAATAGTATTTGTATCAAGTCGTTGGTCTGAATTTCCTCAAGCGTTCTATAGATCCGACAGACTTTCCACTATCTATTGCTTATTACTAGCCGTTGGGCACAAAAGTTTTACTTCTAAAGTGTGGTCTTAAGCACACTCATATTTTTTTTTTCTCCTTCAGTCTAAAAAAGTGGGTACTCAAAATTATTCTATCAGATGGCGCTATAAGCTATATTTCAATTGCTCAATAAATGAGATGGTGCTACTAGTTAGTCGAAAATTGTTTACTCGCACTATTGATGCCAGATGGCATTAGATGATTAACTAAATGTGTTCATAAAAGTGGTTAGTCACTTTAGCTTTACCTACGCGAACGAGAGCCAGTCTACTTGAGTATGGTATTGGCACCCTTTATGGCCACCTAGCCAATTACCTGATTACTTCGTCCCATACAATCTTTTAGGGAGCCAATTAATTTTAAAGGGAGCAAAAAGATATGCAATCAACCTTTTTTCAAATTCTTCTTTCTAGGCGTAGTTGAAAATAATTTATTTTGGCTGATTAAACCGAATTCGAAGCATAAAGTTGAAAAAACATTTTTTACAAACCTTTATATTTTCAGTCGATGTAGGGATAGTTTCAGCCCTTTACTGTTATCCCTTATCATAAAATTTGCTTTGTTATAAATCAACCACTTTTGAATATGAATGTTGCAAAAAATGTATTTTATTAGATTGTTTTTGATTATAATGAAAATTATCGCGAAAACACTTAAAAAGGGGAATTTTTAAGCATATTTCAAGGTGACATCGATATTTTAAGACTGTGGGACCCTGATTTTCGTAATCAGCGACCTAAAAAACATATCAGGAACGATTTTTACAACAGTGTAATGTTTTGACATAAACGATTCGTCGATTTGTGCAAGTTAAAAAAATTGTAATTTAAAAAGGGGAAAGGTCCAGCATATCTCACCAAAGGGGAAGTGGGTGCCAATTTTAAACAACAGCACCTCACACATTTAATTCACCACTCCCTTTTGGTATTCTAAGCACCCAAACCACCGCCGAAAATTCTTCTCGTATATGCCGCTTCCAACATGTCAGTGAACCCCAAAGTGTCCGCGGCATAAGCCCGGCCAGTGACCAAACCACAAGAAAAATCTGAAATAATTCACCTCTACAGAATGGTGAATTGGTATTCCTATAATGAGATAAAGCAAAGTCTGGGCGACAACGTAGCTAACATACCAGAAAATCTATGCAGTAAAGTGGCCCCTAGACTATCAATAATATTGTGAAATAATATTGAGGAAAATATTGACGGTTTCCTTCTTTGCCCCAGATTATCAACATTATTGTGCAATAAATCAGTTCACGTCAGCCTTCGAATAGTAAACATGCAGATTACAAAATTACAGTTGATACGTTCATTAATAACATATGGAGCGCCGCTTTGCAATTTCCTTCATAATAATAATAATTTTAAAGTTAGAATTATTATTATACCCCGGCTTCACCGCCCTAGTTTTAATCAAGTTAACTTCAATATGCAAAAGTGGCTTCACCGGCATTGTTCAGTAGAGAAAGCTTCGTGTGTGACGTATTACATTTGAAAGCTCCTTTATAGAGATGGAAAATGGAATTTTCAATGCTTTGTGGGATTTAAATTTTTTATTTAATAATACCTATTATAAAATAAATGTAATTGAGTATATATTTATTCATTGACAGACATCTATACTTCCTGTTTTGATCCATGTTTATTTTTTCAAAGCTCTTACTTTAACTGTCATGTAATAATACATCAGTTGCCATGGAAATATTCCAATTTTTTACTCTCTTTTGAGCGAGCTTTTACTTTGAAACTCAATTTCATGTTCTGTAGGCCCAAAGCAGGCATTTTTTCCTGACTTTAAAATGTGAAAAATGTATGGGAAGTCAGGAAATTTTAAAGTACAGTAGACTAATTTGCTCGAACTTGCGAAAATTTGGCGGTGAAGCCGGGGTATTAAGCTCATAATTTTAATTCATGAATCATTATGTATGTACATAATTTTAATTTCTCTTATTTTAATTTAGATGTCTTTTTCTCACCGTACAACACGAGTTCGATTTTTTATCTATCGAACAACGATGTTTACGGCACGAAATTTAGTTAAAAATGAAAAATAGTGCGCAATATTAACTACAGACTGCAGCACTGTACTTATTTACATATTTTGTACAATAAATATCAAATCCATTTTGATCCGCTCAATATATTGTGCAATCCCTCAATATCACCCACAGACCGTCAATATTATTGAGCAAATCAAAATATTGCACAATATTATTGATAGTCTAGGGACCCCTTAAGGCAGAGTGTATTTTAACTGTTGCACACACAGCCCCGAGTGTCATCGTCTCTTGTACCCCGTCCACCCCTTTTCCCATCGTTATACGAAAGTTCTGACGATTTTTCATGTGTGAGAGCGTTACGCGAATGAAATTCCCAGTGGGAAAAAGGAGTGCTCCAAGAGCCATCTTGGAGCGCTCCAAAAGGAGCAGAGAGTGCTCCCGTTGGCATACCCGTTCTATATTCTTTTTAACATTGCATGTCATTGCGAGGGAGCATACGTTTTTATGCTCCCAAAAAGGCGTTGTTGGAGCATTATAAAAAAGCTTTTTAAAAAAGAAATATTCATTCGCGCCTGTGGTTATGTGATCAGGTATCGAAAAGCTTTTATTTTGTTTATCTTTTGCAATTGCCTTTTTCTTTCCAAGCCCGAGAGTGGCTTTACCAAAGCAGTCCCCCAACTAAATTCTAACCACTTCTAAAAGCTGCTTGTCCTCCGTACCGAATGAGAGCCGGGCTATTGAGTATCCTAACGTCGCATTTTATGGACATGAAGATAATTGCCCGTTTTCTTTTTTTATATAAAATTTATGAAAACTCCAAGAAAGCTCCCTTGAGAGTGCTCCAAGTACACTCCCTTGTGCATCGCTCCCAATTTTTCCCACTGGGTTGATTCACTCTCATGTAAATTTTTTTAAGCAAACGTCCCTAAAGAAGTTTTACTTCAAAAAGTTTTTTCAAATTTCACGCTTTCGACATGGTTTTCTGTAGATTTTGGCCTGCTGAAAACTATCCCGTTGTCCGATTTGCCCTATCATTCCATAGTTTCGAGATATTTAACGCGCAAAAGTGCAAAAAACACGCTTTTTGGCACTTTTAGGTTAAGATTGCACAAAATCCTGACGTGATAGGGAAATTTAGCCAACGGATTCGGATTCAGCGCGAAAAAATACTTGGGATATGACTATTGGACTGAAAAGAAAAAAACCTTGCAGGCCTGTGTAATTATTGCAAGTGTTTGGTATATGTATGCTAGAGGAAGATTTTTAATAATAAAGTGGCAGAGCACATTTAAATACCCCCTATTCACAAAAAATACTACCGGTATGTAGTGATGAGCAAAATTGGTCTTGTTCTTGAGAATTTAGCAAGAACAAGATCAAGACTTAGTTATGCTTGCAACAACAAGACTAACTGTGCAAGAACAAGACCCAGAGGAAGACTTTAGCAAGATCCTTGCAAAATTTCACCTAAATTCATTCTTATAAATATTTATACCTAATAATTATTTTGCATGCCTTGTGCGCCAAACAAGTGATGAGCAAAGATGGTCTTGTTCTTGCAGTTTTTTCTTGTTCTTGCACACGTAGAAGGACCAAGAACAAGACTTAGTTATGCCCGAGTAAAAATGAAAAATGGGCTTATGACGGGCGAATCACGGTCGCTTGGATATATAAGGGGATGTGACGGCCGTAGAATTTTAAGCCATTTTTAATGGTACATTCGGCCTTCGACGGCCAAACTTGACCAAAAGACTTAAATGTTCGCTGTTCAAAGCTGATCGATGTGTGGGACATCAGGAGTAGAGTCAACAGATGATGTTGTGCCTCTGCCTTTGTTACCGTGGCGTTTTATATGTAGAAAAGGGTCGCACTCGGCCAAAAGTTCTAGGGTCATAAAATAGTTTGCACCGTTTTTTTCAATCCGTCAAGTTTTCGAGCCAGCCGTCAGAGGTGGTCGGGGTAGCTGGTGCCTTGGGGCTGCGTGTATCTCTAGTGTTCGTCGGTATGTTTCGTCAGAGTCCGATCATTAAATCACCTCTTCACCCTCACAAAGGAATCTGCTTCATCTATCTATGTACCCCTTAATCCCTCGTGGGACATAGGGCGGAATCTGCTTCATAGCGCCAGTGTAAAATCTCCTGTACGATTTTTCGAGTGGTGGTCCATATTATAATACACAAAAGCCGCCATTCATTTTGCATCAATCTAATAAAATACCCCCAAATGAGGGAAGTTATGCCTTTAAAATTATACCAAATTGTGCCCAACGAATATTTTGTTATATAAAAATTAATTAACAGCCCCAGCTCTGGGGTGAATGCGATGACATAAATTTTTGTCCCCTGTACACCTAGGCACATCCAATTATCTGGCAATTAAAAAGCGCCACATCTAAAACGATGTGGTTGGTGGCACTAATGAATATTAAAGGGGACCCACAAACTATTCCGCCCTTGTGACACTGATAAAACAACGTCCACGGAATGCAGATTTCAGATAAACCATCATCGGCCAATGGACGGCGGCGATTTTAATTTAATATTCAATAAAATAACAACAAAGTAAAAATGGTGGTCATGTGGCAGATAGGTGGACTCAATTATTGTAAACAATTGTTTCCCCACAGGTAAACTTTCGGGGGTATATGCAGTGCAGCGGGGTGGGTTTTTCAGGGGTCGTGTTTATTGGTTCGCTGTTTCGGATTATGTCGGTTATGTAAGTCTTGATTAAATGAACAAGTTTATTGGTGGAGATATTTCGATTTGACCAATTTTTGGTGGATTTATTTTGAGCACAACAAAAAAACAATTTAATGATAATGTAAACCACATAAAAATTTACACCAATTTTTTAATCAATTTTCATCCCTTTTACGTTTATAAACAAAAATTCTATCAAACTCCGGTGGTTTGTGCAAACTGAAACGGTTCTTAACAAATTTTCCATTGGTTTTTGCAATAACATAAAAAATGGATTTTCCTAAGTTTACTGCATTTAAGACTGCATCCATGTCAATCTCGTTTCTAGACATGCTAGGATTGTGGCTCAATTTATTCAACTGATTCCGGGCGATTTGCTCCGAATGGATTTTCTCATACTGGGGATGATAGTGGTAGTCATGCAGCAGTTTTATGAAAATTATCGTGCTGTCGTCTGCGGTAATGTTGGTTTTGTTGTTGTGGCCTTCAATTTTCCTACTTTTGCCCAAACGAAAACTTTCCAATAACTTGACAGGACGGATAAGAAACTCTTCATCGGGTTTTTCTGGATATAAAAAATCTTTATCAGTTGGCAGAGCGTTGCAAGTCTGCATGTATGCAGCGAGACAAATGCACTGTAAAAAATAATAATAATAATAAAGAAATGTTCGTATGTGAATTTTTATGTTTTCTTACCAAAATATAAACAATCATGACAACGATTGACCCAAGGAACGATTTAGTCAACAACTGTCGAACTTGAATTGTTTCGAATTGATATTTAAGCCTGGGCTAAAGAAATATGAGATTCCGGAATTTGCATACGAGCTTTATCTCTTTTGAATATTTAATTAATGAACTTGACTATCAGAAATTTATTGCCACTCGAACATCAGTAAGTTCGGTCTGGCTGTTCCCACCAGCATTTAATGATATAAATGATGGTGTATGATCTTGAAGTTGTCCCATAAACAATACAAACAAGTAATTAATAACTTCGCTTATTAGTTGAACCAAAAGGAATTTTTATGCTTCTGTGAATTCTATTTATGCTTTCGATCTCGTCTTTAATCATTTTACAGAGCTTTATAGTTGGTCATTCAAGTTGCAATAAAACGTTGATTTCATCATCAAATTGACAAAGGTGTATGATACACAAAAAACGCACTCGTAAGAATCTTTTACGTAAGACTGGTTGCAGTGTGTTTTTTGCATAGGTGGCCACAGGTAATTCAAAATTTAACTTCGTTATTCCGTTACTCAAAAAGTTAACTTCGTTAATCGTTAATGCGTTAACTTGTTGAAAATGTAGCGGAAGTTAAAGTTAATCGTTAATTCGTTAATTATCGAATATTTTTTTAATGGGATATCAGTGTGTCAACCAAAAAATAGTGCAGCTCTAGTATTGTAGTATAGATAGGAAATGTCGGAAATGTAAATAAATAATTATAACTCCTTTTTTTTTTTTTTTTTTTTTTTTTCGAAATATTTATTTTAACGTATTTACATACATATGTAATAATACTCTAAAGCAAATAAAAAGGAGACCATGCACCTCATGCAAGATCATCTCCATCTTGCATGAGGTGCATGTTTCCCTTCATGAACATTAACATATTAAAATTTTCGTCCGAGAGGGATGATCGTTTTGCACTCAAAATATCTTTTCCTACTGAAAAAAGTCGTTCTACTGCAGCACTAGATGGGATCGCTGTATTATATTTAATAAATTGATTCACTAAGACCTGTTCACCAATGAACCCTGCATCAGTTAAAGAGTCTTTTGACTTCACGCTCAACCACATTTTTACCAAATTCTGAGCTTTACTTTTTAAAGATTTGTGGCCCTTAGACTTTTCTTCTGGCTGAGTGACAGTACTAAAGAAATCCTCTCCTTCTTCTTCGTTATTGCTGCTTCCGCTAACGCTCTTCTTTTCATCTTGGTCGCTTTCTCGCTTCAGAGCATCTTCCACTTTCGCCTCCATACATTTCCTAACTTTAGGTACTTTGCTGCTGTCATACTTCTCAAGCCATATCAGCCGGAACTTCGGATGAAAGGCCGAAGCAAGTTCGCAACCTTCATCCTCCATAAGAGGTCCAAACCGTCTCTCTGTGCCGGCTAATAAGGCATTAGCTAAAGCAGTACAGAATACAAGACTTAACAGCCTTCAATTTGAACACTTTTGCAGCAACTATCGGCAGGAGAGAACCGAGATATGCTTGAGCTTCTCCTTGAATTTGATCAAGTGCCCGAGCTACCGTTGACATGACCTATAAATATTAATATGAATATTTTAGATAGAAGATACTCATCCATTGTATACATTCATTACCTTCACATATTCTTTCAATATGATCACATCCTGATCACTGAAATTCTGAACCTTAAGCTGAGTCATGACTCTATGAAGAGCAGGTCTTTTTGTTTCCAAAACGGCGTTGAGAACAACAACAGCGTCATAGGTAAAATTCCATCTCGTCGTATTTGGAAGAACCTGCCTTCTGCGCAATTCAGTATGAATGTTGTCGGCTCCCACCGTACTACGAGACTGCAAATTCCAAAGAGCACGAGCTTTGGCCATAGCAGCTCTGTAGGGTGCTTTGAAAACAGATATTTGTAGTGCAGCGTCTGCATCTTTGCTTGCCACTAAATTGAATGTGTGAGCTGCACTTCTCATGTGAACTGGCAAATTATTTAGGCTCTCCAGCATATCTTTATCAATATTGTCGATGGTATTATACTTGCGTCAGTCGTAGCAAGCAAATTTTCTACTGACATATATTCCAACTCTTGTTCTTCAGATTCAGATTCAGCTAAGAGAGCAGTAACAGCACCTACATCATATGATGGTAGGTCTGGCAATGTACACACCTCGGTGCTAAATTTCACAAAGGCTTTAACAAAGTTGCTGCCATTGTCGGTAGTAGTTCTAAAATTTAAAAATGAAGCTTAATATTATAATCTAAGGAATACCCTTTTCATACGATAAATAGGAATAGCTTTCTAACTACTAACCTGGTTACTTTTTTCTCAATATGCAACTCATAATGGATATTGATCATTGACTGTGCAAGTACATCATATGAATGAACACCTTTTAACCTAATACATGCTAACACTGCATGTAATCTTTCTCTAGTGGCAGGATCTAACCAGTGAACAGTCATGCCCAAGTAACTTTTGTTGTGAGCAGACCAGCAGTCAGCCGTTGTAGCCAGCCAATCAACTTTTCCAAGTAGGCTGAAATTAAAGTTTTTCTAATTAATTTTCTGGGGCTTTTTATTGCTCTTTGAACGCCGAAACTTTTTATACATGACTGACATATCAATACATTTTCCGAACCGCTTTGTCTAGAAACTTGAAATTTTGCACACACGTTCAAATAACGTAGGCAAGCAATTTAAACGTTTTTTTTTTAAATTCAACCCCGAAGGAGATAAAATGGGAGTTAAATTTGTAGGAAGAAATGAAGAGAGTAGTTACTTGATCAGGTGTTGCTTCAATTGAATATGCGAATCAATGATACGCCTGCCCAATGTCCTCCTCGAGATTGTACTTTTGCTTGCGTTTAACGTTTTAATCAGCTTCTTAAAAGAATCTGATTCAACAACATGTAATGAAATCATGTTAGTAACGAAAAAGTTTCAATGTATTCAATGTATTGATCCACACTAGCTTGGGGTACGCCGCTGCCAGTAGCTACGATGCCAAAAGACTCGACAATGCTTGGCTGACGTAGTCTTTTTTTAGTCGATGGAGGTGAAAACAAATTAATCAATCTACACTACTCGAAGGGGTCTTTGACTTGATTTTTGTTTTCCCACGTGCTGACCCTACCTTTACTCTTTCTTCAAACTGTACATATTGTGATGGATGCTTCTTTTCATGTGCTGCTTAAGGTTGTTGAGTCTGGAAACGTGAGCCTTGATTGTCGTAATTTTAGGCAAACACAGTTTGCATTCATAAATCAATTTTTCCTCTGATTTTGACATAAATGAAGCATATTCGCTTAAATGGGGCCAAGGATTTTGAACCTGGTCCTGCTGACAAATAATCGATCTGCCACCGCCTCTTTCAATGCCCCTATCAATTAACTCCAGATCTTCAGGTTCCATGATGTCGATACTGGAAAGTTAAATTGTTACAAGCGTCATTTTAGCAATTTTACAGGAGAAGGAAAAAACATTTGTACCTATTTAATTATTACACTTAATGCAAAAAAAAAAAAACTATGTTGTTATAGTTAATGACGGCTTACTAAAGATGTGTAGGTATGTGTTTCTTTTTTGTTTAATAAGAAAATATAAAAAGTTAAATGTCGCGTGTACCAATTAAAATACACAGAAATAACATTTATAACATTTTTTCTGACTGTGCATATGGCTTGAAATTCCTGAAACTTATCAGCAAAATTTTTTTATTTTTATGTTCCAATCATTTTATGTTCATTCGAAAGCTATTAGGCACAGTTTGTAAGTCAACCATAATCATTGAAATCGGTCCTCTAATGCTACTTCGTGAGAAAGTAACATCCAATATGTACTTGGACATGTTGAACCAGTGTATTTTAATTGCTGGTGATAAACTTATAGATTCAGACTTCGTCCTTCAGCAGGATAAGGCACATATCCATACCGGCAAGCTCATTAAGAATTTGTTAAACGGAGTTGGAAAAGAAGTCATAGACTGGCCCCTACTGGTAGAAGGAATGAAGCTCTATGTATAGAGAGCCAAATTTTCTGTTTGTTTATATAATCATTTAATTAAATCTAACCAAAAAGGTGTCAAAGCAAATCACATGAGTCATCCATAGAATGCGATATAAAAGTTTTCCGCATCCTGACTTAGTAATTCTGAAGAACAATACACCTTTTGGAAGGCAGGCATAATATAATGTATAGAGGGAAATGATTGGAGCAAAATTTTTGACCATGAGAATTTTTGACGTCGCCTTTACCTGATTGCTCCATCGTGTGCCTCCTAAACCAAAGGAGTATGAGAGTATGTTTCTTCGCAGACATGTTTAGTTTATCGATACACTTCAACGTCAGTGACAGTGAGAATAGTCTATGTGATACTCATTTACGTAAATGAGGCCGAGCAGTAGACCCAGATCTTCCATTTCGTAAACTGGGATGTAACTACCCAGACTCAGAAAACATCCTCCAGGTTTAAATCCTCGCTGAAGACTCCCAAGTCACCATGCAGATATTGTAGCTCTAGCATTGATTGTATTATATTATCAAATTATGGTAGTCCTAATAAGGCAGCCCACCGGATTAACCGGTTAATACCAGGGTACTATTGCTCCGCTTAGGTCGGGTCTTCCCCTGTGACCTCCTGCGTCACAGCCTTTGTCGACTGGTTAGCGAGACTCTTTTGTTTTAGGAGGCATAACACTCCGACGAGGCTGTCTCCTGTTGACCCCTGCAGTTCAAACGCAAAGCCCGCTGGCTCGTCTTCATGCATCCTCCAGACTACCTCAACATTATTTACTTCCTTATTCTTTTTAAATCCCCCATTGGACATATGTAGGACTGAAACAGTTGCCCTCCAGCGGACTCTGTTTTGGGCGACAGCTCTCAGCTCTTTCAAGTTGTTCAGGGGGTTCCAATTGGACGGGTTCTTGCAAATTTCAGTCAAGGGCCTGTTTTTTGTGGTAAGATGAAGCTTAGGAGTGACCCTTTGTACTACTAGTCCGTCATGTCTTACAAGTCATGGTGCAATGTATAGAGTTGTATTCAAGACGTGGCCGAATGTAGGACTTGTAGATTGTAGCCAAGGCAGCTGCATGAAGGAGAAACTTGCATCTCTTAAGGAAGCCGAGGCATTGATACGCTTGTTTGGTGACTTGGAGTACTTGATTATTTCATCGCAAATCGTTGGATAGAGTCACGCCGAGGATGTTCAGATATGGATCAGCTGTTATATTATCCTCGCCCACTGAAATGGAGAGATGGTTGGTGCAGGTTTTAGTGGAGAATAGACAGTAGGTACTTGGTTTTGGTTTGATGAGTTGAATATCCGCGTTAAGAGAGTTGGACATGAGTTCGCGTTCTAAGAGACAAGGTCTGGCACTTGCTTGTCCTGTGTTGTCGGAGGGGTATGAGTAACGCAAAGTACCGTCATCGGCAAAACTATGAAATGGATTGGAGGGGATATAAGGAAGAGAGTAGCTGAGAGAATCGCCCCTTGGGAAACGCCGACCGAAATTGAATGAGGGTTGGATTCAACGCCATCCAATACTACCTTTACGGAGTCCTTCCGTAGGCAGGATATGCCGATGATATAAACTGCCTTGCTAGATCACTGTCACACTTTAGAGAAATTTTTACGGAATTAAAAGAGGGAGCCAAAGATATAGGGCTGCAAATAAATGCAGGAAAAAGTTAAGTTCTAATTCAGTCAAGGGTGGAAAGAAGAAGAAAAAACCACTACACCACCTGGGGGGAACATAACTTTGAACGGGTAGCCCAATTCATCTACCTGGGGTCCACAGTCAGCGAAGACAACGATGAAACGATAGACGTACACCGAAGAATAAACGTCGCAAACAGAACATACTTCTCACTACTGCCAGTCATGAAATCCAGAAACATCCGAAGAGAGACAAAGATAGGGTAGTGACATAACTTTCTATAATACTGGTCTTAATTTGCCTTTCACAAGTTTTCACAAATGAGACAGATAGCAACTTTAATGTTTGAAAGCTATGTTTAAAAACTTTGCAAGTGCTATTACTAGTAGTCTTAGCATCCGCGATTTTGGTATTTATCGATTTGTTTATTATTATAAAGGCCGGTCCACACGCTACGTTTTGCACAACCTTTTAAGTCTGCGCAGTCTTAAGACGGAATGAAAACGTTGTAATTTTGAGCGTCCAGACGGTGCAGTCATATTTGCATTTTTCGCTCAGTCTTGTGTGATATCGTCATGGAGGAGGTTCTACTGTGGTCAATTTTTGCATGCTGTCTTGTTAAAAAAAGATTGGAACATCTAAAAAGAACCGGGCGTTCAAAGTGGTCGCGGAAATGGCTTCTAAAAAGGCGGGCATTTTCCCATATTAGATTATTGCTAGATTATTTCTCCCTGTTACTGTACTCCTTCGATTTAACAATCCAAATGCATGGGAAACTCTCATAAAGTGCAATAAAATCAGTTAGAAACTCCCGAGAACATTGCCGAAGGTCAGCCATCGTCGCGTGATTAGGAAAAACTGAGGAACAAAACGAATCGGAAAACGGAGCAAGCGTCCACATGCACCGACTTGTCCGCACAGATCATGGATTTCAAAGCTCATTTGCTCAGTTATCGCTGCAACTGTACCGTCTTCCCGCCGGACTCAAAACTGCGAAGTTTTCCGATCCACACGCAACGTTTTATCTGCAACGTGTTGAACTGCGCAGACAAAAGGTTGTGCAAAACCTAGCGTGTGGACCGGCCTTAATATTTTATTATAAGACGGAATTCAATTATTCTTCCAACGTGAAGTTGGTGATGGAAAGGATCATGTAAACAAAGAGGCTCTGATGAACGCCCGGATGTGTTGGTTCAGCTATGCCCTTAGTGTTTCCAGGATGCGTCATCATCTGGGGGACTAAGTTATCGGATTGTGATGCCACCATGCATCATAATCCGATTATTATAGAATCGAGATGTTGAAACTTAATGACTATCCAGATGATTGATTTTTGTAATTGTTTGACTTTAAAGATCCATTTAGCAGTTTCAATGCTATCACTTAAATTGTGAACAAATCAACGATAAAAGCCTTATTAAAACAGATTCGTTTACTATAAAGTTTCATCTAAAGTTAAACAAGCCAAAATCCCTTCAAGTTGCTACAAATGAAACTTAACCAATTTCGCCATAATCCCACTCTATAGCAACCCAACACTTTCCGCTTTTAATCTCCGATAATCCGGGCTCAATACCGACGTATCATCCACACGTTTCCATCCATCCCCACCCAAAATTCATGATCTTTTCACCTAAATTTCATCGAATAGAAAAGGGAACTCGGCATTTGATCCATTTTGCTAAGGCATCCGGGAAAATAAGGTGTGCTCTCACCTATTAACGCGTTAAATCTCTTAGTTACCACATAATCCCGAAAATCCCTTAGGCAAATTCCTCCTCGAGATGCTCAGATTTCTCGCAAGGAGTCTGTAAGGTAGACAAGACTAAGCCAAATTCTTACACCAGCACCGTTATTAATATTTATGGCAAGATATTGCCAAGGTGTAAGCAAGATATTCATGCGATGATGTCTGGATTATTTATGGAGCCTCGCTGCTGTAAACAAGCCCGGATCTGCTTCCGTGATGCCACAAATTATAAATGAGAGCCTGTAGTACACTCACGTGCTCCATAAGTTGCCGCGTTATCCTTGAATGGCTAAATTAAACATTCAGGAAGCGGCAGCGCGTACAGTGGTTCCATAGTGACGATTTCTTGGCGTTTGAGCCGCCTCCCTCGTCATAGAGGACCATAGAGGTGAGGTGCGGCGGATCAGCTAGCAAGGATGCTGTGCTGTGCAACTTAATTAAATTAGGCCGGCAGCGTAATATCAATTCACCCCCCGGCAAGCAATCATGCCGGGGTATCCCCGCAGCCGGAGTACATGCGATCGCAAGCGGACAGGGGGAGTCCTCGATGCTAGCCTAATTATGGCGGTCTAATGGTGTTCACCCAGCTCAATCCTGATCCAATTAATTCCGCTCATGAAGCGAAAGTGGTCATTCCAGGATTTCGCGCGCTTTTCCCACTGCTTTCTTCTCACATGTGCTTCCCCCACACATACAGGCACAGATGTACAGGACCTAGCCAAGGGAGGATTCCGTGTGAAAAACGTGGGCATCCGGGGGAAAAAAGTGAAGTCCAAAGTGGTGCGGAAGACCTGCCAGAACTAAAGGGTCAACGAAGTAGGACAAAGGACAGGGGCTCCGTCTAATGATGTCAAATATGTCGCAATTAGTTCGGACATAGACACGAGCACGGATGGTGAAGGACGAAAATTAGGGACGAGAGGAAGGGCAAATCGGAAGTTGTTACGTTTGTGTGATGTACTTTTGGATTACGATTAATTAATGAAGAGGTATGAAAGCAGGCATTTGCTAGGAATTTACCATGGAATTTCTAGGTAATCTGGTAAACTTTCGCCACAATGTGTCTTTGGGACTAGATAATGAAGCTTCGGGACTCGAGGGGGGAATATAGGGCAAAGAGTTTTGGATTATGATGTGGGCGAGTGTGTGTGTGCTGTGCTGTGAATGCGAACTTTATCAACTTTTGATAACGGATCCAAGCTCAGACGAATAAAGCTACTTTCTAATATGCCACGAAGAATTTCAGCAGAAATGAATTTGCATAAGTAGATACCGCATACGGGGAGGTTTGCGTGGAGTGATTTTGTTATTTTTGTGGTGGGGTTCTTTGGTGGTTTTTTATTTTAATGTGGTCTCATGTCATATAAGGTATATCAAACTTTTTAATTAAAAGAAAAGAAGAAAAGGTTGAGAGATTTAAAGAGGTTTAAAGCAGAAGCTAAATAGCAATGGTTTGGAGTACTAGAGACACAATGGTTCAAAGAGTACGAGTTATTATTTTGCCTAAATTGATTTCTACCATCAGCCCTCACCCAGCGGTATGGTTTTTCTTGTTCCCATTTTCTACTAACGAGATAACTTTCCTTTTTTCTTGTCTTACTTCTTTATGAAAAGTCCCTCCATGAGCTGCCTTCGTTTCTAATCATAATAAGCCAGGATGCCTATCTTGTTTGATACTCCTAGACAGTATTCTGTCGCAGTGGTATGGGACAGGAGCCGGTGGAATAAATTACGGCGTTGGCGCTGTCAGTTCTTTTATTCTTATCTTTAGGTACTATTGTAATGAGAACCTTGTGTTGGTTGCGCGAAGAAGCCAACCTCGGATACTGACCCAAATTTCAAAAATTTGAGCACAAAAAAATCCAAAGCCGACTGGATGTTTACAAGGCAGTACCCCGGGCTCGAAAGTATGGCAGAGCTGGCTAGGCAGAGGAAGAGATCGTTCCGCTGCTGGCATTATTGAACGTCCCGGTAAACTAAATAGTTTTGTTTTTAGAACAGATTATTCTTACAATTATTGCTGACCTTAGTGCCTTTTGGCAGAAGCTCCTAAAATAGATTCAATTAGAATTTTTCTTAAGGCACGGCCAAATTGGATGAACACCTCAACCGAAGTTTCCATGGATCTGGCGAATCTAGTTTGGTTGCTTTGGATATATCTAAGGCTTTTGATAGAGTATGGCACCCTTGTTGACTAAACTCAAATCCATTGGAATTGACTCGCTTCTGTATAAGTGGACTTTCCGGCCGTTCAATCAAGGTAGTACTGGAAGGCGTCAAACCTGAATTTCGCCCCATCTCTGCGGGGGTCCTCCAGGGGTCAATTTTATCATCGGCTCTATTTCTTATCTTTATAAATGACCCACTTTCAATCACTTCCAACACACTTACCAGCTTCGCTGACGACGGTACTATGCGTTACTCTTACAGCTTACAAACAAGACAGACTCATGCCAGATCCTGCACTAATGTCCAACTCAATCAATAACGACATTAAACTCATTCTAGAGTGGGGAAGCAAGAATCGTGTCGAATTCAACCCCACCAAAACCAAGTACTGTCTTATCTAAAAAAAAAGCTTAACACCTCTCCATCCGTAGTGAAGTAGAACTTATGGCCGACCCATCCCTACACATCTTAGGTATGACATTAGCAAAGACTTGCGATGGAATGACCACATATTCCAAATCGCCAAACAAGCATCCCAGTGCTTGGGACTTCTTGAGAGGTGCAAGTTCCTCCTCCAGCCATTCGTGCTGTTATTTATAAATCCTATATTCGGATTCTTTTCGAATACAACTTCCTCGTTTGTGGTGTGCAAAAAGGCAACTTAAATTAATTGATCCCCACACCGCTTGCTCCAACATCGACCCATTGAGCCACCGTAGGAATGTAGTAGCACTGACAAAATTTTATCGCTACTATCATAGTGACTGTTCCTTCGAGAGAAACGCTCTTCTGCCTTCATGGCAATCTTATACCCGCAAGATAGCAGCAGCACCACTCTTACGACGAAGATGTCGCAACGCAAAGATGGTAGCGCTGTATAACCGGATGCCGAATGCTATGCCGGATTCAGACTTAGTAAAAATATTGATTCCAAATTTGGAAGTTTCACTGGGCTCTGTCATTATTGGACAGCACTTCTCGCATGCAACAGCTGAGCGAAGTATGCTTGCGAGCGGGGTGGTGGCAGATGCAAAAGAGGCAGGAACGGAAACTGGGGCCGGTTCGTGTATGTCGAAAACGAAAAATTTTTTTCGTCTCGGGTTCGCGTAAGTCGAAAAAATTGAAAATTTTCGTCTGGAGCCGGCGAAGGCACTCGAAAGGTCTTGGGTTATCGAGTTTTTGCATTACGACACGAACAATTTTCTTTCGACTTACGCGAACGCTAAAATTTTCGTCGCCAAAATTTTTCGACTTCAATTTTTTTTCGTTCGACTATCGTCGTTCGCCATACACGAACCCGCCCCTGGTTCCGAAGCTGCACTAATTTGATTTCAGCGAAACCTATCTCCATAGTTGAAGTTCGACTTCCTAATTCGGTTTCCAGCAGGCGGCTGCGACTTGTAAAGGTAGATAGAACCAGTCAGTTTTACTATCTTAGACGAAAGGAGAATAGTGATAAGCAAGACTGTTCTTGAAAGTGCCTAAAGTCTTGCAGTGATGAGCAAAAAATCTTGCAAAAAGTCTTGCAGTCCTTTCTTGGTCCTGCTAAAAGTGCAAGACAAGGCTTTTGCTTACCGCAATACTTTTTCCACTTAGTGATGGGCGAAAGGCCTTGCTATCCAAATTTTACATTACAATTTTCATTACATTCTCTCCTAGGTACTCCACGTCAAGCCGGATGTTGGCCCTCTCGAGCAGGTAAGTGGTGACGCATGAGTGTAGGTGGTATCTCCGGAGTCTCACCACTCCACGACCCCGGGGTGCTGCTTTGTAGACGTTCTGTCGGCTTTTGATTCGTTTTGTTCAAATTTTGGGTTTTTGGGTGAAAATCCTAGGTTGGCGTCTTCGAGCAACCAACCCAAGGCTCTCATTGTACTACCTTTCTAACTAGAGCTTACTTTCCGACATTGCACCCAATGAAATAACCGTTGACAGTACAAAGGGACTTTGCCTCTGACAGCTAAGGCAATGAAACCTTCTTTTAAATCCTTGGATATTTTATGTACTCGGGAATATTGATGGTGGTGTTCTGCTTATAAACAAATTCAAAGATGGTTGAGTGCGCATAAAAGAGAGTTACAGATTGTGATAGTGAGCTGAACGGACTAATTCTATGAAAAGCATATACGCGGCCGAAACTAGCATGCATAGTGAATAAATGCGCCTGCCATCTCAAAATGTGCAGATTTTTGCATAACAGTAGAAGTTGGTAGGGCAAAACCTTCCCTTTTACAATTTTAGATACGGGGGACTTTTCTGCCTACACTGATTCCTATACCTTATTCATGGAAATAGGTTATACGATTACAAAAATACAGGGTGATATGCAAAACTCAAAAAACAAATTTAAAACGCCCTAGCGGCTGTGGTCTAACTAAACCCTATCAACAGGCGGCCGCTTTGTAAACTAACCCCCTATACTAGTGAGAGATAGCAATATTTTTTGTGACCCATCCGGCTCTGATTTTATGTAATCGGAGCCTTTTCGGGTTTTTGGTGCTGGTACTATAAGTATATTTTGACATGCTAGTACATGATTGATGACGAAGGGGCCCAGGACCCTTCTTTGATGATGGTAGTTCATATTCAATTACAATCCTCTCTGAGTCAAAAGGGCATATTACAATTCGCTGCTGCAGCATTGACATCATCATGCTTGGATTCGAAACTATAAAAAAAATCCTCAATTCTCAAGAAAACAAATTAATTTCAAATAAAAAATTCCAAAGTGTAACTTTAATAATAAAATTAAATTCAAATTATTGAAAAGTTTCGAGGTCATACACACTAAACTTAACTCTTTTGTTACGAATTTAAATTGCTAATGGCGGTCTTCAACATAATTAAATACCCTTATCACACGTTCAGTTGACACGCTGGCTCGCCCGGGTACAGGAGGAACTAAGCCAAAACTGTAATCACATTTAGTGGCTGGAAATTCTGTAAAAATAATTAGTAGCGATTATTTAAATTAGCAGAATTAAAACGCTTAACTTTCACCATTAGCATCGCCCACGGATGTGAGTGTGTGGCTGTAGTAGGTGGTGACGTCTGCATACATAGAGTTGTAACTACGGCGTATTTTGATAATATTAAAATTATATCCTTCTTAAGGTAATAGTGTGAATGAAATGTGGATTTTTTTATGTTAAGGGTGTTTTTTTAGATAAAAGTTTCAAGAAGATGTTTTTTAAGTACAGAAAGGGAATGGTTTAATTGGAGATGCACCTCAGTCGGGATATTTGAAGTATTCAGCAGTGGTGTAAGTTTTTCATAATAAGAAATTTGGTTCAAAAGTCCTGTGGTGTAATCCTTGAAATTCAGGAAACATTGGGCGCATCCAGCGCACTCAGCGGAAAAGCCGCTTAGCTGAACAGCACAGCGTAAAAACTAACTCAGCCATGTGTGTCGTCTGGATTGAACAGCTGCCGAGTGCGCTCATTGAAAGAAATATTAAATAAGGGATGTATTCCACGCAAGTAGTACTTCAAAATACTCAAAATTTGAAGGATTTAAGGACACTTATCAGTCTATAACCACAAACAAATGATTTTTTTTTTAATTTTTTAACTTCCCAGTATAGGAAGTTATTGTAATCGGTCCGAAAATCGAAATCGAAAATTTCAACGTATTTTCATCTTTCAAGGTCCCAGGAGCATTTTAAGCAAAAAATTGGGAGGCAGTATGTGTGTGTGTGTGTGCGTACGTATGTGGTCATTTTTTCCTGCACGATATCGCGCGAACCAAAACTGATATCGACTTCGATGAGGTGTCGTTCGAAGCGTATCAACCGAAATATGATCTGAAAAGATTTTCATAAAATTTGGTCCAGCCGTTTTTTTGTTTAAGCGGCGTAAGTGATTTTTGTACCTGCACGATATCGCCCGAACCACGAAAGATATTGACTTACTTGATGTGCCGTTTGAAGCGTATTAGCGACAATATGTATAATCTGAAAAGATTTTTATAATATTCGGTCGAGCGGTTTTTTGGCTTAAATGACTTAAGTAATTTTTGTACCTGCACGATATCGCGCGAACTATAAAAGATATCGACTTCGTTGAGGTGTCGTTCGAAGCGTATCAACCAAAATATGATCTGAAAAGATTTTCTTAAAATTCGGTCGAACCGTTTTTTTTTTTTGTTTAAACGACGTTTATGATTTTTGTACCTGCACGATACCGCCCAAATTAAAAACTATATCGACTTCATTGAGGTGCCGAAAAAAGAATATTAATGAAGAAATGCTCTGAAAAAAATTTCATAATATTCGGTCGGGCCTTTTTTGTTTAAATAGAAAAACTTTGGCTAATTGTCAGTAAGACAAGTTTTGCTAATATCTATTAAACTCGATGGAATGAGACCTGTTTTATACGAAGTGATTTTTTTTGGGTTCTGCACAGCGATAGCCTTCGAACAAAATATCACTTGTCAAAATCCGACAACCTTTCAAAATCGTGCAAAAATTTTGTTACCCTTTACAAACAGCGCGAATTTTTCAAACCTTGGATTAGCACTTTTTGACGGGGAATTGTTTTCTACGCGTGATACAGTTTCAGGAAATTGCGGTTCATCCCGGGATTTCCAGTAGTTACCGCAAAATTTGTTCTTTTTGGTCAAGTCTGACAAGTACTTAACAGTTACAGTTTTGCTAATATCTCCGGAAAGCTTTGGAATTTCCAAATGAAGTCATTCGCTTTTCAGTTTGTCAACGGCGCTTCAGCACGCTCAATACGAATTTGAACACCCGCTTTAGTGCAGCGAACGAAATACGGAGGAAATGTTTGTTTGCTAACGTTCAGGAAAAACATATTCTCTAGAAAAATCTTGTGGATTTACTGCTAATTTAGTTATTTGAACTAGCTTCTCTCGGGATTGCTTTGTCATCAGTTCTGATACTAACCAATTTTCCACTAGTGCTAAACGTATAATTATTTTGTAAGAATTCAGTTTATTCCATCTTCGTTCCTCATACTGGGAAGTTATTCGTGTGGACCGAAGGGGTCAAACCCACATCCCAACTAGTTGTAGATTCTGTTCACTACGTAAAAGTTCATGCATTCGTGGAGTAGGTACTATGAAGTAGATATCTACATTTTTTTTATGTGGTAAATACAAGCTTAGGAATCACCCTTTGTACTACATGTCTGTCATGTTGTTCAAGTCATGGTCAGTGTCTAGTAGTAAGCTTGATTTGAAGGATAAAGGAGAAAGGATAGGTTAGGGGTCTGGAGGGTGCGTGAGTAGATGTCGATGAGCCTTGCGTTTGAACTCTAAGATATTATATGAGTTCGGAAACACCGACTGCGGAAGGGAGTTCCACAATAGAGTTGTTCTATTTATAAACGAACTACTAAATCGTAATGTGCGCGAAGAGGAGGGCTGTAGCGTATGGGGGTGAGCCGAGTTGGCTAGTCTTGTGTTGCGGGGAAAAATTTGCCGTGTAGGCAGGAGGTTTCTGATTTCAGTGGAACAGTCGCTATGGTAATAGCGGTAAAATTTGCTAAGGGCTGCTACATTCCTGCGATGGCTTAAAGGGTCGATGGAGGAGCAAAGGGTGCTATCGCCAATGAGTTTGATGGCGCGGTTATGCACCTTGTCCAGCCAAGCCAAGGTGATTTTTGGGGCACCCGCCCAGATATACGAGTTGTATTCAAGGCGGGGCCGAATGAAGGACTTGTAGATTGTAGCCAGAGCAGTTGGCTGAAGAAGGAATTTGCATCTCTTGAGGAAACCCAGGCATTGGGAAGCTTGTTTGGCGATTTGGAATATGTGATTATTCCATCGCAGATCTGAAGATAAGGTTACGCCTAGGATGTTTAGAGATGGGTCAGCCATTACATTCTTTTTGTCCACAGAGATAGAGGGACGGGTGGTGCAGGTTTTTGTAGAGATGAGACAGTATTGGTTTTGGTTGCGTTGAACTCGACACGATTTTTGCGGCCCCAAGCAAGAATAAGTTCAATGTCCCCGTTAATAGAATTGGACATGAGTTCACGGTCTACGGGACAAGGTCTGGCACGTGCTTGTCCTATATTATCGAAGGTGTGGGAGTAACGCAGAGTACCGTCATCGGCAAAACTGTGAAGTGGGTTGGAGGGGATTGAGAGTAGATCATTAATGAAGATTAGAAAAAGTGCGGGTGAGAGAATTGACCCCTGGGGAACTCCGGCCGAAATGACATGTGGGTTGGATTCGACGCCGTCCAATACTACCTTGATTGAACGGCCTGAAAGAAAGCTCTCAATCCAGTTCCTTAGAACTAAGTGTATACCAAGAGCTTGGAGTTTATTCAACAAAGCTGGGTGCCATACTCTGTCAAAAGCCTTTGATATATATCTAGAGTAACCAGACCAGACTCGTCAAAGCTGTGAATGCTTTGGTTGACACGCTCGGTTAATCACTCAAGCAGATCGCCAGTAGACCGTTTAGGTCTGAAGCCGTACTGCCTGTCGTGTAAAATTTGGTTGGATTCCAGATATTTCATCAACCTTCGATTGATTATTATCTCCATGATTGATTATTATCTCCGCGGTAGTTTAAAGGGTCGCTGGCTTCACCTTTTTTGGGAATGGGCTGAATATGAGCTAGTTTCCAAGAGTTGGGATAAACTTCGGAGAAGTATGACAGGGCGAAAAGTTTGCGCAGAGGTTTAGCCAAAGGTGAGGCACATTTGTTAAGTACCACAGGGGGAATATTGTCTGGGCCAGTGGATTTATTGACGTCGAGTTCTTTGAGACATTTATACACCTCGCGCGTTCTGAAGAAGATTCCGTCCATTGAATGGGCGTTGCGCTCGAGGACCGGTGGTGACGTATCAGCTTCGGGTAGAGAAAAATTTGAGGCGAACAGAGATGCCAATAAATCGGCCTTAGATTTGCTTTCTGTTATCACCTCCTCCCCATTGATAAATGGAGGGATTGCGGAAGACGTAAAATTCTTCTTGATGGAAGTTACCAAGGACCAGAAGTTTTTGCTGCCTACGCGTGTATTAAGGCTCTTACTTCGCATCTTGTCGTCAAATGACGTTTTGACCTTCCTGATGATGGAATTACAGGAGTTTCTCGATATCATATATTCACACCGAAGTGAGTCATTTGGGGAACATTTGTACGCTCTATAGGCGACTTCCTTAGCTTTTATTGCGTTCTTACACTTCCCATTAAACCATCTATTTGGCCTAGGCTTTATAGACTTAGTAGAATGAGGAATGAACAAACACATTCCTGCCCGTATTATTTTGGTAATACAGAGCGCAGCATAGTTCGCACTGGCACCACGGAAACACAAATACCAGTCTGTGGCTTGAAAGAAGCGAGTGAGACCCAACCAGTTGGCTTTCCCATAGTGCCAGACAGTTCTTTTGGGAACTGTGCCGGTTGGAGCGGAGGATGGATATGGGAAATTGGCACTGACTAGTTTGTGGTCCGAGTTGCCAAGGGGTGAGCTCACCTCGACGGAATATCGAGTTGGATGCGAAGTGAGAAATAGGTCAAGCAGATGAGCTCCGTGACCTGAAACATCCGGAATTCGTGTCGGACAATTTACAATTTGGTGTAGATTATTTAAGTCTGCAAAGATCTCGGCGTCTTTGCCAGAAACACTGGTGCCATTCGAGTAATTTAGCCAATTGGCATTATGAACGTTAAAATCACCCGCAACAATGATTTCACTCTCCGGATGGGAAAGTAAAAATCCGGAGATTCGTTCACATATGTATATAGGAACCAAATTCAGGATTAAACGAGGATCATTCAAAACCCCTTACAAAATAAAAGTGGGCGAAATAGTTGGTTATGTTCCAAGACACAGTGTTTTCACTTTTACCGAAAAATTGGGTTGGGAACTTGTTAGATCATCTGATCGTGAACGACAATTCAAGATACTGCACGTGTCTCTAGTGCAATAGCATCAGAGATAACAGTAGGTCGCAGACGGACGGACAGAACCTTGTTATACGCTTTTTATTAGCTTTACCTCTATGTAGTATGTACGCAAATCTTGCAACTTTCCACTTTCCTGTAACCGATGAACTTTAAATTACGTATAGTTCGCGTGACAATGCAATCTGATCATTTTGCAAAATAATTAAAATCGCGGTTTTAAGATGGCGGCCGAATTTTGCAATCGTGCTCCCGACCCCCACATGAAAAAGTATTACCTACAAGTAGAGAATAATTAGCTATGTGGCGTCATTAAATATCCAAAATGGCAGCCAACACAAAATAGCGGACTATCACATTCTTTACAACCCACTCGATATGGGTATCAAATGAAAGGATATGATAAGTAGAATACTATTAGCTATGTGGCGTCGTTTCTTATTCAAAATGGCGGCCAACACAAAATAGCGGTTTACCTTTTCTTTTGCAACGGCCTCCATTTAGGTATCAAATGGAATGGTATGTCGAATATAACAGTACTTTGAAATCTAATATGGCGGTCAACAGACTAAAAAACAGAAAATGAAAAATATAGTTAAAAAAAATAAAAAAATACGCTTTTATTTTAAAATGAAACTAGTTGGGATGTGGGTTTGACCCCTTCGGTCCACACGATTAACTTCCCAGTATGATGAAAGAAGATGAAATAAACTGAATTCTTACAAAATAGTTATACGTTTAGCAATAGCACTTTTTCTAGAGAATTTGTTTTTCCTGAACGTTAGCAAACAAACATTTCCTCCGTATTTCGTACGCTGCACTAAAGCGGGTGTTCAAATTCGTATTGAGCGTGCTGAAGCGCCGTTGACAAACTGAAAAGCGAATGACTTCATTTGGAAATTCCAAAGCTTTCCGGAGGTATTAGCAAAACTGTAACTGTTAAGTACTTGTCAGACTTGACCAAAAAGAACAAATTTTGCGGTAACTACTGGAAATCCCGGGATGAACCGCAATTTCCTGAAACTGTATCACGCGTAGAAAACAATTCCCCGTCAAAAAGTGCTAATCCAAGGTTTGAAAAATTCGCGCTGTTTGTAAAGGGTAACGAAATTTTTGCACGATTTTGAAAGGTTGTCGGATTTTGACAAGTGATGTTTCGTTGGAAGGCTATCGCTGTGCAGAACCCAAAAAAGATCGCTTCGTTTAGAACGGGTCTCATTCCATCGAGTTTATTAGGTATTAGCAAAACTTGTCAATTTAAGGTCTTTCTGACAATTAGCCAAAGTTTTTCTATTTAAACAAAAAAGGCCCGACCGAATATTATGAAATTATTTTCAGAGCGTTTCTTCATTAATATTCTTTTTTCGGCACCTCAATGTAGTCGATATAGTTTTTAGTTCGCGCGGTATCGTGCAGGTACAAAAATCATAAACGTCGATTAAACAAAAAACTAGTTGGGATGTGGGTTCGACCCTTTCGGTCCACACGATCAACTTCCCAGTATGATGGATGTTGAATATTATGATTGGATATTTTAATAATAAATGAACAATAGGCAATTGTAGAATATATGTATAATACCGAGAATTTGTCACAATTGTTTATCAATATTTTCGCTAAAATGTCAAACTAAATGTGCGCACTTACAAGATTAGGATGACGAAAATGTATATAAAATTGATGTATTAATGTTTTTCGGAACCTCAATGAAGTCGATATAGTTTTTAGTTTGCGCGGTATCGTGCAGGTACAAAAATCACTTAAGTCATTTACACCAAAAAACCGCTGGACCGAATATTATAAAAATCTTTTCAGATTATATTGTCGCTAATACGCTTCGAACGGCACCTCAAGTAAGTCAATATCTTTCGTGGTTCGGGCGATATCGTGCAGGTACAAAAATCACTTACGCCGCTTAAACAAAAAAAAAACGGCTCGACCGAATTCCATGAAAATCTTTTCAGATCATATTTCGGTTAATACGCTTCGAACGACACTTCAACGATGTCGATATCAGTTTTGGTTCGCTCGATATCGTGCAGGAAAAAATGACCACATCCGTACGCACATACACACACACACACATACTTCCTCCCAATTTTTTGCTTAAAATGCTCCTGGGACCTTGAAAGATGAAAATACGTTGAAATTTTCGATTTCCATTTTCGGACCGATTACAATAACTTCCTATACTGGGAAGTTAATAAAAAATAATTTTGAATGTAAAGTTTTTGTTGTTCAGCCGGTATATGGAAACAACTTACCGCTAAAAATGCCCCCGCTAGAGGTATGCACACCTCTGTTATAGGTATTGATGTATTTGTAATTACAGGCCCATTCACTTTGGACTCACATCAAACCTGTTTGTGTAAGATTTGAGAACTACACAATGTACCTAATTTTCTGCCTTTCCTGTGTAACTATAGTAAATGTACAGTCAGTGTCAAAAGTTAGTATACACGGGCCATTTCCTACTTCTAAGGTGAGTACTCCCTAAGCAACAAATAATAACGGGAATCTTTTGAAGCAAAAGTAAAAATTAGGGTGTTTAAGTATGTTGCATTGAAACAGAATGAATTTACTGAAAGTGGAGTCAAAAGTTAGCATACAAACAGAAAATAACCAATTGTTGCTCTACGTATACAGGGAGTCCTGTCCCAGCTTGTACAACGGTTAATGTGGTAGATAGTACATAAAACATGATCGCCAAAAACCACAAAAGGGGGGGGGGAGGATTTATCTCTGCCCGTTTTCGAGATAGGGCGTTTTCAATTTTGTTGTTGGTGAAAAAAGTTGGAATAAAAAGGTAATAAAACAACGGTCTATATCGATGAATAGGGCAACAGAAATAAAGGGTCTTTTTTTGTAAAAAATGTGAAAAAATACATTTCTTCTCTACAAATTTTACTGTAATTCAAAAAGTAGTTCATTGTGGTCCTTTTTTCTGAACATTTTTAACATCCTCAAGTCGCGAGGTTTTTTTCTGTTTACCATTCAGATATAGGTGTCATTCACTGTTCTGTTTTTAGGATTTCAAAATACTAAAACCAGATCAGTGAGGCATACTTTTTTAGAGAAATCCGCTATAATTGATGCACTAAGGTTTAAAAGTTGGAAGATCTAAAGACTAAAAAACTTAGTGAGATTTGAAGATCGGACTCTGATGAAATACGCAGAACACCGGAGGTCTTCACCTAGTCTGGTGAACTCCATGCGCTTTATTCTTGGCTGGACTGCAACATTGCCGGAGAGATACTGATGCGCTGTCAGAAAGGGTGTGAGGACTTTCGTCTGCTTTAGTCTATTGACACTGCGCCATAAATTACCCCACATGGTGGATAAGAAGGGTTCAGGTATCGATTAGAAAGCTGTGACTCGAGGAGACGAATCTGCCTTTCTATATGACAAACCTGTTGCTACTAAATTCTGCATGCTACCTAAATTCTTTCAAGTCGTTTGGTCTACAAATTTGAGGTTCCATCAAAGATATATGAATACCTAGATGGTAAGTAATCGAGTGGCTGTTGATGCGAAGGGGAGCTATGCCTATGGGGCCAGTGAAGTCATTGATTGGGGATGTGGTCTTGAGTGTAAATGTAATGTCGGGTTTCCACCAAACAGACAAAACAAGAAACAGAAACAAAAACTGTTTTTGCCAACAAAAATATCAATGTTTTGTAAAAACCGAACAATTTTAAAAACATTTTTGTCGTAGAATAGTGTTTTTATAAACAAAACACTGTCCCATCTCGAGTGGGTAAATCAAAGAAAAAAAATTTTAAAAACAAAATAGTTTTTTAAAACTGTCTGTCTTGTGGAAGCCCGGCATAAGATTAGTTGAACTTCGCGGTTTCTTGGATGAGCTTTCACCCTGGGGAATTTGGTTGAACTTCGCGAATTTGGTTGAACTTCGCGAAGTTTGGATTTGTGTCTTGGATGAGCTTTCGCGCTTGTAGTCGCTTTTAACTTTCGTGAGTTAAGGGGAGCCTTCATCCCGAACACAAAGTGCAAGATTGGTCCTGTACAAAATACAAGCACAAAGTTGTTATTTGTGAGGAAACCAATTTGAAAACGCTTTTATTAGCCCACTTTCTTGTCTGACTGTTTGTCCGGTACAATTTTTGCAATCGATTTTTTTGAATACTTCCGGTTAGGCTGCTCGCACACTGGATCAGAATTTGTACGAATTTGTGCGAATTCCGATGAAATAGCATACAGTTTCATCAGAATTCGCACAAAATCGTACAAATTCTGATGCAGTGTGCGAGCAGCCTTATCCGATCATGCTGATATTTTTCACGCGTTGGGATGTAGACTCACCTTTATCCAGGGTGGAGTGAATAAAAATTAAGTGTATACTTAAAGTGAACACTCGATTTGGTGTGAATAAAATTTTTTGACAATTATGTTGTGCTATTTCTTCGAAGGGAATGGATTAAATTCCTAACCACCTTTGAGGGAATGAGAGAAGCCAAAGAAGAATGGCAATTTAAATATAACTTTCCTAGTGCAATAGGTCCTATAGATTGCACTCTGTTGGTAATTTCTTTGAGCTAAAAGTGATTAGTGCACAACCGACTAAAACTCAGAGATTTTCCACGTTATAATTTTATTAGTTTCTGAATGCAGTTATTCAGAGGATAATTAAAATGTGTGCGCACCTGATCTGATTTTGACCCTTGATCCAGCGACAGAGCAGAACCCAGTCTCCTAGTTGAAATTGGTGGCTGGATTCCGATGTTTTGTGTTAGCAAGCATCGTTTCTCAACTTATTGGCGATTGTAATATTTTAGTCGAAGCAATTCTAACATACTCATATTATAAAATTAAAGCCACTAATTCATTAAATGTGCAGGCGATGGTAAATGACGAGAGCAATTTACAGGTGTAGATGTTCAGTGGCTGGGATCTGTATACGGCTCACGAATCTGGCAAAACTCTTCTATATCCAGTACTCTTAATAAAAATTCTACAAAAGCCATTTTGCTCGGAGTTGCGGGTTGTGGGCTGACACCATGGGCTATGGCACCACCAGTTTTTAAAAAGCAACAAACAATGCAGAGCAAAAGTACCGCAAATTACAAACTCGTGAAAGAGTTGTCATGGAACGGGTACTTGGACAGTTATATACGAGATAACCTTCTAGCTCAGAAGGTGCACTTCTCAGCAGGGCTGAGAAACAATTTACCACTGCCGTCGTGGCTCAGCTGAGACATGCAAACATAAAATATTAAAAAACATAAAAGATCAAAAACATCAAACAGAGAAGCATGCAAAACTAAAAAGGGAGTGAGGCACGCAGAGAGTCACGCCACATTGAGAAGGATCCTTTTAAGGACAACTTCACTAGTTACCAAGCTAAACACACTCCTATTGTTGTTAGTATTTATAAGCATGCGATTAACGGGTTCGAACATGCCATAATTAGTGTTAGAGGAATTAATGTGCAAGAGAGGTTCACCTCTCAGGTTGTAGTTATTCACTCTAAATGACGCGCGGCTTCTTAAGAAACCAGAGTCCACCTTGTCATTCATCAATCGATGAACGAATATAACGTCAGCGACCTCACGGCGCTTATGGAGGGAGCTTAAGTTGAGCAATTTAAGTCTGTTCTCATAAGGCGGAAGAGCGAGTGGGTCATCACACGGGAGGTGGCTGAGTGCAAACCGGGCGAAGTTGTTTGCAGAAGTTTGCAATCCTCTATACTCCTTATGTGGCGATACAGTTTGATGTCATCAGCGTAAATAAGGATTTTACAGTGCCTTAGCTGGGTAACAATATCGTCAATTGATAAAATAAAAAGGAGAGGGCCAAGGTGACTACCTTGCGGGACTCCAGAGGACCCTTCGATGTTCTTAGATTTGACTCCGGGAAATAGAACCTGGTAGGTTCTATCGGCTAAGTACGATTGGAACTATACCACAAGGGCATGCGGAAAGCCTAATTTCTTTAGTTTAAGAACTATAATAGAGTAGGAGAGCTTGTCGAACGCCTTACTAAAGTCTGTGTAGACACAGTCAGTTTGGCAGCCAGTGACAAAGCCTGTAACTGTGTGTGAAGAGAACTCCAGTAAATTAGTAGTAGTGGAACGGGCTGCAAGAAAACCATGTTGGTTTGTTGAGATAAGCCTCTTGCAGATAGGAGCGATAGCAGAATAAATAATAGATTCGAAGAGTTTTGGTATAGACGATAACTTCGCAATTGGCCTATAATTAGATATTTCGTTTTTACAGCCTTTCTTATGGACAGGTATTATAAAAGAGTTCTTCTATAAGGTTGGGAAGCGCCCTTTATTTAGGGATTTTTGAAATAAACATAGAAGAGGAGATAGTAGGGCCCCTGCACAGGATTTTAGAACAGCTGGAGGGACTCCATCAGGGCCGGACGAAAAATCTTGTGGAAGTACATTTATATGTTTCGAGATATCATCCCTGGTTATAGACAGGGAAAAGTTTTGAGCCGTTTGGATTGCATTGATATGTCGAAAATTGTCTTCATCTGGTTGGAGTACAGGGGACGAGAAAGATTTGAGGAAGAACGATGCAAAATTGTCACAAATTTCGGCTGAATTAGAACTTAGGGAGTTCTCGTATTGCATGGTGTAAGGGTAATTATCAACTTTTTTCTTTGTATTGATAAATTGAAAGAATGCTCTGGGATCACTATACACTTTACCATCCATGTTTCTGAGGTACTCTTTATAGAGGATTTCAGAGAGAGCATGAAATTGGTCATAGCAATTGAGAAATGCATCGAAACTCGCAGTGTCTTTCTGCTTCAGGTAAGTTTTCCAGAGTTTATTCTTCAGGTTTTTGAAGGATGGATTTCGACCACTTCAATACACAATGTAGAAAATTTTAAAATGATTCAGATTTCCCGTACTTAAAATGCTGTTAATTTACACAATTCATTGATAAGCATTGATAAGGAATAAAATATCGCGGCTAGGTTGTGACAGTTACATCCTTCTCTTCTCTCTATCTTCCGGCTAGAGCTGCTGTACGACATTCACTCTATACGAAAAAATGGATTGTCGACAGTACAAAGGACTTTCCCTAAGCCTCTAGTCTGTCACATAAAAAAAAGCGTTCAAACAGTTAAAAGAGATAATATAATTTTAAAATTGTTAATAAACATTCAATTTTAAGATAAGCCTGAGTTCTAGCATTTCTTATTTTCCAAGGAAACTCTTCTTGTGTATATCCCTGCCAAAGAGAAAATATTTTGTACTCTTTAGTGCATTTCATTTAGAAAAGTTTATTTTAAGTTTTTTTTTTTTTATTTATTAAGTGAAGTACTTAACGGAACCTAATGAAGTTATTTTTACTCACGCTAAACTAAGTGTTCACTCCAAAATATGAAGTGAACACTTACACTAATTTTTTATTCACTCCACCCAATGTCTATTTTGACTGATATATACAAGGAAAGGAAGGAGGCCGAGATTGCGCTGACGACTTTGTAGTGATGAACAGTTGGTGCTCCGCTATGGAGGGAAATTGTACAGTATAGAGCCGAATAAGGTCAAAGCACATCAATATGACCATGAAGGATTAGAAAAAAGTACTCTCTTTGTATTACCAGTATATCCGATGGCCGACAGCCCTACTAGGTGCTGGCTCAACCAGCTCGAATATATCAATAATTTCCGAATTCCGGATGGCTGCCAGATGCTGGCTACAACCCACCAGCTTTTCAACCAGCGCTGTTACCCTACTAAGTGGAAACCCCGCTTAGATATGGTTCAATGGAATTTTTGGTTACAATTTAATGTTTGAAAACTTATGACAATAAGATAAAATAAAATTCTCAAATTAAGAACTGTAACAACACGAATCAAGTACATACTTCCACTAATTCCGTACATACTTATGCATTTCCTCGGCTGCCATACCAAGAACACGGAATCCTCTTCTTTCGTCGTCCTTCTTTTTTGTTGAAATTATAACATGGAGCTCCATTTCCCTCCGTACTTCACTTGCTTTAAATTTAAGTCTTTCATTCCAGACAAACTTTTCAATTAAACACCGACTAACGAACCTCGTCGTCGGCACTGAGTGAAGGACCCAGAAGGAAAATAAATTTTTTTTTCTTCACATAATTCGCATAAATTTTAAGAAAATGAAAAGAAAAAATTAAATTACTTCCAGTTCGTGGCGATCGTTGCGGGCGGTCGGTCCTTGTCGCACGGGTAACGTTGAGGCAGAGTCCTACTAAGATTTATGGAAAAGGAGTCAAGCACTTTTTTAATTAGCCCACAGCCCCAAACATACATATCCGATGCTTCAGCAGCATGACAAATACCTTTAATAATTTATTGGTTCCACCTCCCCCGCTTTGTCGCAAATATACATATACATGCATATGTATGTATATACCTGTGATCGGGATTTGTGTGGCACTCAACATTTTTTTTGGTTGCTGTTTTGTTTTAATTGCAAATTAATTTTGCCTCCGTCTGCACAACGTAGCACCACACATCTGGGTCGCGCATTTTATATAGACACGTCGGAAGTTCCTACAACATTAATAAACATAAAAGGATGCAGGATTTTCGGGGAGTGTGGGTGTATGTGGGTATTAATGTACGTGCGGCATGTGCACGAATACAAGTTGAAGCGAGAATGTGATTTCGTGTTTTTTAATAATTTTTCGAGCTTAACGTGCATTATTCTTTAGGGGATTCCCCTTGACGGCATACCATGTCAACAGGAGCAGTTTGCCTTCCACTATGGTGTGGAAGAGATCCTGATCCCAGACTTGCACGGCTAAAATTGTCCGCACTTAAAGTTGCCTGGAAGAGAAAGAAGGCGAGCAAAGTTTGTGACAGTTTCTAAGATTATTTCCTTGAAAATCTGCAACTTGGGATAATCCTTTGGAAAGCAGAGTGCATTTTACCAGAGAAGTTTTTGGTATGTAACAGGGCAAACTTTTTCATTTGAACCGTGACACACTTAAAACTGTTATCACCAAAGTTGCAGCCTGTTACTTTTCTCTAAGACACAAAAAATATAAAGTCCACCAGCCTTCAACACTTTCGTTAAGATTAAATCGAAGCCTAGCATTTCTCTCCCAATAAATAGCTAACGTTGCTGAAGGAGGAATCTCACATCCATTTCTTTTCCACTTTCTTTTTATTTCTTTGAACAACTTCTTAAAGTCTACGTTAACGTTGCCATGGGTGCTCTCCTCTATCAGTGGATGGGTGTGTATGAAAAGTTCTCAGGTTGCGATTTGCAATGTAATTATACTAGGAGAGCATGGCTGCCGCCGCTTTTGCTGGTACGTTTTCGTTTAACATATTTTATCCCTAATTATTTCATAAATTTCAAAACTCCCAAGTTGTAGTTGTTATGTTGCGAGAACAGGTGCACTATACCTGAAGGGCCCTTGTAGTTAAGCTAAGTTATTTCACCATTTGAGAACACTTGCAACAGCAATTTGCGGGCGCATGTAGATATCTTCTCATATATGCGATTTTAATAACAGAATGTTTAGCTTCTACATAAGCAATTTATGATGATGTTCTTATGCTAATTTAGTAGGTGTTCGCTGGAAGTGTTTTTCTAGCAGAGTCACAAACGTTTTTTTTGATGCTGTTGTTGCTGTTGTTGTTGAATGATTACTCTTAATTCGGAATAAAATGTATGTTATAATTAAAGAAAATTTTATCCGATACAATTTAAAAATCAGTAGATTATGCTTCGTTTAGTCCTTAATATCACCGTAGAGCCGTTGAAGCTTACAAATTCACTAAGAAAAGAGCTATAAAATACTTATATTTATGTGCATTCTAGCTGTAGTGGTGTAACAGCATAATGGCGCGATAAAATAGTGGGCGCCAGTTATGCGAGGTATTACCCCCTTAGCCATAAGCCCGGAAAAGCATGACCAAGGAGCCAATACCTTACATAAGAAAGGAAACAAAATTCCGGAACTCCTACGCCGGCCACACGGAGTTATCTAGCTCGCCGGAGGGGTCGTGGGGTGTGTGGCCGGGGCTTACCGCGGTTGGTTCACCACTTACCTGTGCCGGTGCAATCCCGAATTCCACCTCCATCACTCTTCAAGCCTCACCTGCGCCGCGTCGTTGTAGTTCGGTCCCCTTGCCAGCTCATCGTATGGTTGACCACCAGCTGACAAGGAAAAGGCACTACTTAGGAGCCCTGAAAAAAAAATGCCTCCCATCCCAACCATTCCACCAAAGAAAGTTAATACATGGCCATAATAGTTATAATCATTTTAATACATTGCAATAAACTTGTATCTTACAGGCGCAATCAACATGCCAAACAACATAGTGAACAAGGAACAATTTCACTAATGATTATAGGTCTCCTTGGCAGATATTAAAAATATTATTTTATCCTATTAAATGATCAATTTCAAGGAACTTACAATGAAATTTTCTTAGTATACATTAGTCCGAGGATCAAGAAGGAAAAAAAACGCGCAGTCTTGGCACCAACACTCCTCGTTTTGTACATTCGTTAACACAAACGTTTGGGTCAATCTACGGATGAACAAATTCCCGAAAAAAACAACACAGAAGTTAAGAAAGTAAGCAACACAGGATTAAAGCAAATAATTCTGACAAGGAGTCACCAAAAACACGACTTCATAAAAACTTAATAAATTGTTTCACAAGTTGTCACCTAAGGCTAGCACAATGATTATTAACTCAATATATGTAGGTACTCAATATATGTACTAACTTAACCTGAAAAGTGTAGGTTATTACATAAAAAAAACAAACCAAAATGTGTCTATGTAAATGAAATCGACACAAGAAGAATTATAAAAATTAACTATAAAAGGTATGTGTCCAGAAGCAAAGACCATCCAAGCTGGAGGAGGACTAGCCGCTAATCTTCCTGGTCTGGTAGCCGCAATTCTAATTGAGGGGTAACTTCTGGGAGGACCGGGCGGTGAGCAAAATTCTTCCTCTACAAAGCGAGGGTGCAGCGTCGGGCAGCGCTCTTTTAAATACGGCGCCGACCGTCACGATCAAGGCTTGCTACCACTCCTCCTGGTTCTGGCCCTCACGTCTTGCCTAGCAGCCTTCCGTCGGGAATCCTACGTACAAATTATACCCAAGAACTTACTAGCAATCCGACCGGTTGGAATCCGGGGCTTCCGACACTGAAGTCAACAGATCCTGCAGGTTGGGATCTTCTAGTTCTTGTGGCCAGAGATTGGATTCGAAATCTGCATAGCTGAGGAATTCTGCTGGCTCGTAATAGTCTTCATCGCTGTCTACATCCAGTATTTTTCTAATTAAACCTCGTAATTAATAGTTGAAATTAAAACGGACATCGAATGGGGGCTATGGAATCCAGATCCAATATTTTCTTTTTTATTTAATTTTAAATTTTTTTCAAACCAAAAACTTTTTCAGTCAATTTTCACATCCCTCAAAATTCGAACTCCCATTTTATTTTTTCATTTCTCCCCGCCTACCTTTTTGTTCCCAACCAACTACTCGATTTTCTTCCCCACAGTAATTTTTAGTCAAGTAGATATTTAGGCAAAACTGACCGTTACAGTGGTAACCGACGGCAATCGATGCCTAGGTAGTCACTGAACCACTATGAACACCAAAAAAGGTAGACCATATATTTAATTTAGTATTTTCCTCAAAAACCTAACTCCATCCAAGTCTCCCAATTTACGTTATTTGAAACTATTTTTTTGGTAAACGTTTTTATGCGGCTGTTTTAAGCTCACACTGATTAGGCCAAACCTAAGTGAAAAGTAACGCAGAAGTGAAGTAGTCGTTACTTTCACAGAATAAGATGTAACTTCCGCTTACTTCCATTATGATCACTCTCAAACATATGCAATGGCACCTAACTTCACTTCACTTCACTTCCCATTTAGGTTTGGCCTATTGTAATACCAGTACGCCATGATATTCCTAGGAACACGAAGAAGATGCGTAAAAGGACTGCTATGTTGACAAACCCCCCGTCGCCAAATTCTATTCATCAAACTCGTATTAAGCATGTGCCACAAGTCACATAAATTAGTGTACCATGCAGTGGCGTAGCAAGAAATATTTTCAGGGGGGTGGGGGTAGATGTAGATATAAGTCGAGTCCTGAACTTTAAATATTATCTTTCAAAATTGATATAACTTTCAGTTAGTTTTAATAGGAATAAGACCAGAAGAAGTGCTTTAGAGGAATTCAGTTTATTAACTATTGACATACACGATCAATGGCTCCACAGCAATGGTTGTGGAAAAGTCACAGTTCTATGTTTCTACGCTTTCCAGCAAATTTATTGATTACTTCTTTAGCCGTAACGTCGGTCGTCCCTGTGAATACTCAAAAGAACAAGACCGTTCAGCCGCTGTTCTCCAGTTGTACTACTTTGCCAATATTTTAAACGCCTTAAAGCTGAAAAACTTTCGTTGCTATCAATAATACCATGTTTCCATCGCACTCGAAATCTTCCCATTTCGGCAAAAATGAGGATTTCGGACGAAATCTCATGTGAAATTTCATGTTTTGGCATATAAAATGAAATCTCCTCACTGGGGAGATTTCAATGAAATCTATATCTAAACCAAGATAAATAGTAATATTTTCTATTTATCTTGGATCTAAACCCAGCTAAATGACCATTCAGCCAATTCAGCATGTATAAGACTGTACAAACAAATGGCAACAGAGGCGTCAGAAGCAGTTGAAACCGGTGATATTAGGCATATGTTCAAAATTAATACGAACATTAGTGATTTGGTTAAACGAAGCAAATATTCCATGACAAAGAAGCAAATTTTATAACGGAACTCGAGATAAGTAGATTATTTTCAAGAACCACCCTACAAAACATGCATGTCGAATTCAGCGGCGCTGAATAGTAAACCAAGTATGCTAAGAAAACGCTTTGGCGGCTAGGAACAATCGCACAATGGAAAAAGACAACTAAGCGATGCCGAAGGGTAATTCAGCTGCGCTAAATAGGAGCACAACTGGAATATTCCGTCCAATTTCTTCAAAAGACAGAAATTTAGGTTTTTATAAAAGACTGATTTTTTTTAGGATTTTTGAAATTTATTGTTTCTTCGCGGATTACTAAGAAACTGTTTTTGGATTTTCTCTTGTGCCTGTGGTTAGGTCCATACCTTATTACTTCAAATGGTATTAACTAATTGATAATATAATCTAATTCAGCCAAAGTATGCCAAAAAAGTAATTCCATATATGCACAATTTAATCCTATTTAAAAATCCCTCAAATTATTTTATTTAAAAAATCCCCACAATTCTCTCGTTATAAATTACAGCGATTTGAGTAATACATTGACACTGAAGTGGTAGTGAACTTTTAAGACATTAGGATTTAGCTTAAGTGTCCTTAATAAGGCAAAAGGGATCAGTTCACAATAAAAGAAGTTCTCTCTCGCCAAAACCCTAAGTTAAATTTATTATAAAACTTTCTAAAAGACAGTTATATCCTTTGTTGAAATTTCCTCCTTCGCAAAAATAAAAAAAAATAAAGAAAAGGCTCTACACTCAATTTTTTTCGCCCTCCTATTCTTGACTTAACCGTTCTAAAACTTACTCCATTCTACAATTTTCGCCCTGAGTTTCCTGTTTGAGTTTTTTTTATATGATGCTGCCGCTCAAACATGGCGGAAAAGAAAACTTTAGACCGAGAGCACTTTTAAGAAGTTTTCATGAAGTTCCACCAGTGAACTAAGCAAAAATTTATGTATGGGATTTGCTGTTTGCACCTACAAAAGGACGAACGGGAAGAGATGGGGAGATGGGGCGACGTAGAGATGGAGTTGATGCCGCCGAAGTTATGAATTCCAACAACCAAATTAGGCTTAAGAGGTCTTTGGGAATGGTGATTTTGAGAGGAGTTTTAATTTGATTCTATAACAACAAAAAAAAAATGAATTTTTCTAGAAATTGTTCTCAATTCCATGACAAACTAAGTATGAACCTAGATGTCCTTTGTTAATCGTAATTGCATTAAAAATCTTCTGTAAGTCTTTTATTTTGAAAATCAACATTATTTAAAGCCATAATCACGGGACAATGCCATCCACTTAATGAAGTCATCAAAAACTTTTTTCATCATTTCTTCCATTATATTTAATACAAATGAGAGGAGACTAATCTCAAAGTTCAACAAGTACAACAAGATGAGATCCTCTCTAAATATGGCAAAATTGTTACCCTCGACTGTGACTGTGACTCTGGCCTGTGACTGTATGCAGTGCTGGTACTTTATGCTTTCAATTAAGCACTTGTACTGAAAATTCCTGGACAACCAAATGGGGCAAAAGTTACCCCCGGGGGCCTTTAGAGAAAGAGGGATGTGTCTAGTATAATGGTAGACATAAGGCATGCCAAGCGGACAAGGTTAGTTGAGGATATCTTAATGGCATCATGCAAAAGGAACGCTCGACAGCCTCGGGGCGTACTATGAAATGTACATTTCGACGGAGACTGTAAACGGAAAGACGAAAAAAAATGGGCAGAAAAAAACAACGAACTTTTGTGAAAAAACGAAAGATCGACTTTAACACATTTTTCAACAAAATGACAATGACCCTAGACATTTTTAAATTGCTCTGTAAACACACCGGTAGTCTTCAATGAGGTAGGTTTTGGTTATAAAAAAATATTACAATAAATGCTTTAAAGTCCATAAATAATAAAGGTGAAGGAAAATTAAAAAGACGAAGCTTAGCTCCAAATGTTGAATATAACGACGTCAAGTCCAGCCACTGTAAAGCGACTGAGGAAGCAGACGGAATAGAAAACTCAGGAGAGGAAAAATGTCAGAAAAAAGTTGAAGACTAATGGTATGACACCATCAGAAAAAGATTTCACTATGAAATGCTAACAGAGGCGAAAGAAGTAGCTGAAACCGCTTATTTTAGCCATCCGTACGAATATTTGCGGTATGGTTAAACCACGAACCAAGCCAATAATCCAAGACAAAAAATTAAATTTAATAAAGGAAAAAGAAAGACAGAAACCGAGATGATTGGAATAGTTTCAGTAAGCGTCCTAAAAGCTAATCATGGTGAATTCAGCAGCGCTGAATAGCAACCCAAACATGCTGAGAAACTCTTTGACGACTAGTGACAATCTCACTGTGTTAAAGAAAAGTTCAGAGAGGTCAGAGAGGAGTTGGGGCTGAGCCAGCAAGGTGTGCGAGCGTGTGCTGCTGCTACCGATAAAATCATGCTCATTCTTGCAATATTAAAACTGGCTAAAATTAAAATAAATATCAGCAGTAAATCTAGTGATCAGCAAAACAATAAACTAAAATAAAAAATATAATAATAATAATCCAAATAATATAAAAATCTCGTGCCGCAGTGTTTGTTATCGAACTTCTCCGAAACGGGTTGACCGATTTTTATAAAAAATTTTATGTATATTTGGTAGGTCTGTCCCGTAGAATCACTTGTTATAAAAACCGAGACTTAATAGAGAAATACTAACAATATTGCAAAGTAGTCGATTGATTTTCAATTCCAGGTGCACTCGCAGCTGTTTTGTGATCTTGCCCGTGTACGGAAGTGGGAATTCATACTCGGGACAAACAGACATACGTAGACACACGTTTACTCAACACGACAGAGCAGGCGAACTAAACAAGCTAGAGCGATGGCAAATATATCAATGGAGAGGGGAAGGATGCCGAGAGAAGAGAAAGGGAATTTCAAGGTCGCAGGGTTACCACAATCGCGACAATATAATCAGTCTCATTACTTAATTGTCACACCTCGTATACTCGGTGGTAACGAAGAGTAGTTTCGAAATTAAAATTTACGCTACTATGGAAGATAGTTCGAATGGAATCAATAGCTGCGTTCCTTTTCTACTAATTAGTACTTGTGAGCAGAGCAGAAAAGGAACGCAAAATTTTCTGATTTGAGTAAAATCTCACTTGAAATTTTTGACGTTACTTTGAACTTTACAAATAAAGAATTCTTAAAAGAAGAATTTGTGACACAATGGAGAAATTATTGCGATAATTTCTAAAGTAAAACGAAAGATAATAATTTTTGATAATTATACGACTGAAGTTTTATTTATGGACGTTTTTATATGAGCAAATCAGCTCGACACAAATAAAAGCCATCTAGCGGGTAATGGCGTAAGTGAAAATAATTCACAATAGACTCGAAATGGCCGCTTTCCCCCTAGCGGATTTCAATTGCGTAATTGCAAGTGATATCTACTCGTTTATAAGAGCAAGTGTATTTGCTAGTACGCAAGTGTAAAAAATAGTAAAAATTAGCAGAAAAGGAACGCAGCTAATATAATACTTCATATAATACTTCATAAATTCATGAGCATAACTACTTAGATCAAAATCTATGATTTTTTTGCAGTCCCGCAAATCCCGCAGATCCGCGTTTGCGGGATTGAGATTTTGATGCGGGATTGGATTCCCTAGTTATTAGAAACTACACGACACATAGTTTAAAATCAAAATAAGGACAAGCACAATTGGTTGGTTGTGTGCAGTCACATACTTAACTTAGTACGAAATCATAACATGCAATAAGAAGCATGAGCGATGAAAAAGCAAATCTCTATTGAAAATGGATTCTACATTTTTAACTGGGAATTATAATCGTCTTAACCTTAGCTTATTATACCGTACCTGGAAGGGCCATGAGTAACAAATTGAAAAAGAGCTTATTTATGTATTTGATCAGCAAAATCAGCGGCTTTTATTGAATCCATTCCTCATTATTTCATAAGAAAGTTTCATTCAAAAAGGCAAATAGACATTAATAAATTAAAATACAAAAATCAAACATTTTTAAATAATAAAAAAAAATTTATTTCAATTTAGAAATGTTCAATTTCGCGTTCTCGTTTCCCCAAAAAGAAATTCATAAGCCTCTCAACATAAAAAAAACGAAGGAGCTAAACAAAAAAAATTCACCAAATATAATCTTCAGAAATCCTTCAGTTATACCGAGATACACCAGAGATCTCCTCAAATTCACATAAACACGGAGGTAAACAGAAAATAAGGAAAGCTACAACAAACAACGACCGGGTTACATCCTGTCAGCAAATTACTCCCTTTGATCTCGCCAAAAGAACAAATAACGTCTGTGTATTCAATTGTTATTTATGAGTTTGTTCCTTTTGTAGCCCTTTGTTTCTTTCGAAGGCTGTTTGTGTGTATGTATAGATGGATGTAACTACTCGTATATCCTTTCATGCAATAAAGACAGAGAGTATCCTTTCCACAAGATACTCCTTCTAAATCTTCACTGGAAGGAATGCCACTCAGCAACAATGAAATAGACAGCATCATATACATACACACCCACACTTGCACACCATCCACTCCGTATATATTCTCTAAGAAAATTTTCCTTCTTCTACACCCTGTCTCCTTTTTGGCATCCCTTTGTTTTTCCGTATTTTCTTTTTTGTTTCATTTTGCGTTTTTGAGAAAGAGGAGATTTTGTTCAGTTAAGGACGAATACTGCAAAAACTATAATACGATAGTGTGATAGACTAAGGGTTCTTGTTGCAGATGCTACTTTTGATTACAGGGCAACCCCACCCCATCCACCCACCCCCACCCCCTCCACAGCCTGTATTTTCTTTTTGGTATTTTATTGCTTTGAGAGTGCATCTGGCTTTTGTGTATCTTAGATATTTTCATTGAGATTGTTTTTAAGCTTTTCTATATTACGTAAATCGATGAAAATTTATCTTAATTAAAGACAAAAGAGGATGGTTTTAGATTGGAGATAGATCTTTTGTAGAAATTTATAGCTTTGCCCTCTGGCAATTGGTATTTGGAACAGTTTTCGGATTTTATTGAGGGAAAGATATTTTAGCGGTTATTCCCAAAGCGCAGATAATTTTATTCCGTACTAAAATGGAAGATAACGCGGTCTATTAAGCCTTATGATATTAAGATTTTGAATTTGAACTCCTCTACAACCCCACACTTTTTGAATAATTTCTTTCTCTCACTCCTTTTGCAGATAGAATTAATCTTCAAACACAATATTAAAGGATAACTTAATGTTTTTCGTAAGTGTATGTTAGTATTATTGTTATTAAGGAATGAAGGCAAACCACATGGTAACGCTGCGGCCAAGTTAGGCAAGTTGTGTACGTACCGCACTAGCGGAGCAGACTATCGGCCTTCCGGATGAAGCCAAGGTCTTTAATTAATGAAGCCCGGACTTAAGCAGGGCTCGAAAAACTCTCTGATAAGCGTTCTTCTCCTAAGCCAGATCAGAGCAGGACATTCACAAAGAATATGTGTGGAAGCCTCGTCGCCTTCCAAGCAGAGTCGGCATTCTGTCTCTTAAGACAGTTGTGGAGGTGGTACTGCAGTCCTACATGGCCAGTGAGATAACCCACCAGCAGCCTTAGGTCCACTCTGTTTAAAGTGATAGTGCCCCCTTAAGGCAAAAGGTCTTATAAAATCTTTAGGTTGTCTGAGACCTGGGACTGACTCCCAATAGCCTAGGTTTATTCCCTTAATCCACTTCTCTATCAAGGACTTGAAGGTGGACCAAGATATGCCACAGAAAGGTTCTGGGGCCTGGAACAACGTCTCAGACCCCTCCCTCGCGATGCTTTCATTCATTCCAGTGTCCCCAGTGACCCCAGTGTCCGGGCACCCAACAGAGCGAGACCTGATTTCTTCTGGTCAGGCTCTGGAGTATGTCAAAGCACCCTGCTACTATTTTGGAAGAAAACTTCCACGTTGAGAGTGCCTTGATGGCAGCTTGGCTGTCATAAAAGATTTTAATGTTGGCGCCTTTCAGGCCTTTCTCAAGGTTGAGCCTAGCGCAGGTCGCAATAGCATGTATTTCAGGATAACAGAGCGCCACTTACCCATTGCAATCGAGACCTCGGAGTTGGGTCCTGCGACACCAGCCCTGTGCCATGTTCCATCTTTGACCCGTCAGTAAACCAGTGGAGATGTTTTGAATCCCCAGGAAGAATCAGTTCCCCTCACTCAGACGATCCGGGGTAATCGCTCTGAATTTCTTTTAGAACCGCATTTTACTAAGCATATGGTCGGATACGCGGCAAATGGAAATGTTGGGATATTGTTAAGGATATCCATGTGTCCTTTGACCGTATAGGGCCAGTTGGATGAGATCTGAAGTCTCAAAGCACTTATGGCGGCGGATTTATATATGAAGAGATGTAAAGGGGTCAATGCAATGATTGCCTCCATTGCAGCTGTGGGACAGGTCCGCATAGCTCCGGTAATGGAGAGGCAAGCAAGCCGTTGCAGTTTGTTGCACTTGAGGATCGACCTATAACCTGTTTAGTCTTAGGCCACCAAACTATAGCCGCATAAGTGACCACAAGTTTAACGATCGTCGTGTACATCCAGTACATCATTTGTGGTGTAAGACCCCGTCTTTCCCAGAAGCCTTTTGTAGGCTTCTTGTCAAGTTGAGCGTCCTCTCCTCCTCTCACTTTCTCGCCAAAAATTCCCTGTCCTTCCTCCTGTCATCGCCTCCAAGCATATTAGCGATCATGCTATCTCCTGTAAGTATTGGATGGGGAGCTGGTGAAATAAAATCACGGTTCTTGCACAAGAAAAAAGAAATAAATGATTTAGAACAGATTCACAATTTTTAGAGATAAACCACGGTAGAAAGGTGTTAAATAAATGGTGTTAAGGTAACACAGCAAATTGGTAAACCAATACGCTGCGGCGTATTAATGCTGGAGAACTTCTTCTTCGATGGCCCTACAGACCAATTCGATCCTTGGCGTCCATCAGCTTCTTCCTCCAGACATCTCTCGTTTCAGCAGCTTGCCACCAGTTCCTGATGGTTAAGAGTTCTGGACCTCGGAAGGTGGTGGCACACGATTTATCACTTCTATCAAAACCCGAGAAGAGCACCTGGCAGTTTTGTTAGCAAGTCCTATTACCACCTCCTCGTCCCTGGGGTATTTCTTCGGAAGGAGCTAACCGGAGAGGGTCGAACGACGAATTCTCTGCGCCATAAAACAGAGTTTTAAGTCGGTTGGGCTGAGGGTTAGCAACCAGCTCCTATAAAAACAGCATTGCGACGAATCGGCAAACAGTGCCTCGGAACCGGATGGACAGCATGACGACTTATCGAACAAGGACGCGAATTGGAACATGGAATGTGAGAACACTGCCTGCTGATGGACGGCGTGAAGCGAATGTGAGAACACTGCCTGCTGATGGTCGACCTGCCGAATTAACGGGAGTCGAGAAGCCGATGTAACTAGGCAAGAATCCGCATTTTTTAAAGCGACACCGAAAGCAGCGTATCCGTATCCGATGAATCGATATAAAATGGTCATGGGACTCAGCGAGACCAGATGGCCCGAAGCGGGGGAACATATCTGCCCAAACGGTGAGTCCTTCTTATATTCCAACAGAAACGAAGCTGAAAGCCGTAAGAGGGCTGACTCACCAAAGAATCCAGGTCCAGCCTCATTAGCTGGTTACAAGTTTCTGGGAGGATTATTACCGTGCGCCGTACCAGACCAAGAAGAACTACGGTAGTCCAATGCTACCTTCCAACTGAAGACGCAGACGATGACATTAAAGACGAGCTCTATATGCGACTGCATGAGGGATTTCGCTCTATTCCAAGGGGAGACATCGTTGTAATAATGGGTGACTTAAACGCACAAATCGGACCGGACAGCACCGGCCTTGAACACGCAATTGGAAATCAGTTACTAATAATAATGGTGAACTTTTTGTTGACTCCTGTAGTTCCCACCGACTCATGGTAAGTGGACCTTACTTTTGTCATAAGAAGATACACAAGGAGAGCTGGGTATCGCCCGATGGTAGAACGAGAAATAAGATAGATGACGTGGAATTCAGCCTCAGATTGAAAACTATTCTAGAGGATGACAGGATCTTTAGGGAAGCAGACACTGGAAGTGACCTCCATTTGGTAGTAGCAACTAATCGCCTCAAAATCGCGGCAATCAGAAACTTCCAATGGGATCCCATTAACCATAGACGGTTTAACGTAAATCTTTTGTGGGACAGCATCAAAAGGTGAGAATTTGCTGGGTGACTGCAACAAACCTTAAAGCTGGTGACATAAACAAGCGTACGTGGATTGCATTCAGAGCTTCCATGATATCCGAAGAATCTCCTCTGACACATAATTGCATGGTTGTTTTCCGTCCCGGCTTTCACACATAGCCCGAAAATCTAAGTACCGAGTGCCTGCAAGGTGCATGCTTTTGTTGTATATGCTTGTGTGTATTATATCGAATGCGGCAAAGCAGAAAAATTTGAAAGTAGCCCGACCTTTGCATGGCATGCATTCCATTCACGCAATATTCCGTCAGGTCGTATTTGAATACACACACTTTATCTGCATCGCATGTACGCTTGGATATGTCACCAGCTTAAACCAGCAAAGGGTTTCTGACGAAAATAACACTGAAGAGCTGTGAAGTAGTACAAAGGAGTACGACAAGAATGCCTACTTTCGCCTATACTATTTCTTATAGTAATAAACGACATTCTTGTCGGCGCTCTGCTCTAGATAGGCCATTCATACTCGAGGGACCATGGTTTCGGAGCAAAAGCTTTTTTTGGGTAAGGGAGATGCAATAAGTGGAGAGTTTCATTCTTCGGTGGAGACGTTTGTGCTCCTGCTTTTGACCTTCGAACACGGAAAGCACGCACTCACACCCGGCCAGAGTAAAAATATTTGACATCTCACTAATACAAACAATCATCGCGTAGCAACACAAAAGCTGCTTCCTTTTCTACTGCTCCGCGTATTTTCAGCATACTTGCACCAAAGCTTTTGGTTACAGAACCATGATCCCTGATGGTTTGCTAGACCACTTTAAGGATCCGGACTACGCGGATGATATCTGTTTGCTGGCCCACAGGGAGCATAATATCGCGGCTTGGTTGTGACAGTTCTTTCCTTCACTTGTTTCTCTCTTCACTATCTTCTGACTAGTGCTTGCTGTTCGACATTCCACTCTATACGAAAAGAGTTCCAGAGTGTTGAGTGAAATGGTTGGAGTGGTGCAGCTTAAAAAGGCATTGTCCAGGTTTTAAGATATGTGTGTACAATTAAAAACGACGTTCGCATTGAATGAGTTGAACATAAGTTAGGGTTTCAGATGCGACCTCATCCAACAAACTATCTTAATTGAACACCCAAAAACAATGCTTTTACTCCAATCCGTTTAAGCTGAAACGGTACTGGAGCTTAAATGAATAGGTTAAAGAACCCTCCGAAATTCGAGTTCCATCGTTTTTGATGATATAATAGATCTGGTTAAGTAGAAGTTTTTAAACAAGATTATGAATCACAATTGTATTTTATCAAACTATTGATGGCAAGTCATATATTTTAATGTCTTGTCGCAATCGATTTGAATCTTTTGTGTTAATGCTTTTCTTTTTAACCCTCGCTTTCTCGTTACATTTAACAAAACTTGAATCAAAACATCTTGAATCGAATCCAATTTGACCTCCACCTTGCCATACAAATACTGTCATAATATTATTGATTTATATAAAAACACACCAATCCCTTGAATAACATCTGTGATTGTCTTAACAACTCGTCCAGAGGTCAAGCCATCAAATGATGGTAGCAAGTGCAGAAAAAAGGACATGAATGAATGCACTCTCTCAGATGTAGCATCGTTTAAGGACAATTACCCATCTTAAACGTCTCGATGACAATGTTCGTGCTGCAGTAATGTCTCTGTAGTGGAAGCACTTTGCTCCGAGTGAAATGAAAGGCGCCTTGTGGGTTTCTGACAGCTTCGCATGCTTAACACGGGAATACAGACTATCAGGACAAAAGGGCACTGCCGCAGGAGGAGCGAATACTACAAATAATAATGTTTCCGAGCAATTGGTTGTTTTTTCAACGCTTCGAACTTCGATATGCACTCCTCTTATCGTTCTGACTCCTTGCCATGCTGCCTGCCGTAGTCTTCGCTTCCAGTTGAGGTAATGGGAAACACTAGCAGCCATTCGTTTTTGCACTCGATGAGAATCTAAGCCACTAAAGAGGATTTTATATGCTCGATAAAGAACATTGCGGTAGAAACAAGCTCTTACACCACCACCACCCCCCGGGAAAGAGCGGCTTCAATTAAGTGGTCCATTGTATCGCCTGTGAATGAGTCAGTGAGTCAATTTGCCAATAAAGACTAAATAAAGCTAGTGATGATCTCTTATTCAGCACTTGAGCTTGTACATATCTGCTTCAAGGCTTTCGTTACGTGATTCAATTAATCTCTCACGTTCACTCCTCGAACGCATCACTGGAGCATACATCATCATCGTTTGATGAGTGCCAGACATTGAAATGTTAAGTCACCTGTACCGTCGCTGAATAGACCTAATATGCAAATTATTCTCCCCAAAGTAGAATTCGTGTATATGCCGAAATGACTGTTTTGTGCACGTGTATAGTTTAAACTTGTCTACCTTTCTCGCTGGTGCATCCACAAACGGAATAACTTTCTGTTGTTGAAATGCTGCTGGCATAACGACATCTCTCTTTCTCTCTCTTCATATATGGTATATGTCAACGAGAAAGGATGTCATCAACAAGTGGAAAAGCTATTTGCATTCCTGATTAAAAGTTTTGTTACCTGCAATTCACCTGAAATACACAATTGCTTTGTTCAGCATACGTAATTAAGCATCAAAGTCGAGTATGACGTAATGACGAGACACGATTCTATACTACTCTTTCTGTCTCTCTCGCTTTCGCTGTACAATAGTTCGCCTGAATAATACACAAAGGTGTGTGCATCAGACGTTTTGCCATTCTCATCAGTTGATGATATCATTAGTTCGGTATGTTCGTAGTGTGTACAGGTAGCACTTTGCCTTCTTTCAGATAGAATGGAAAAAGGCATTGGAGCTCAGCTGCAATTTGATTCGTCTTAAGTGTTCTTTGAATTATTTTGTTCATCATTGATTAACAAGCTTGTCAACATGCAGAGACGAGGAATATTTTTAAAAAATTTCTTCTTGTTGAATTTGTTAACGAAGACAAGGATTTTCAATTAGAGAACTTGACACGGAGCTCTAATTTAGATTCACATAAAAGCTTGTTTGAGACATGGACTAAATTTCGCTAGTTCGTTAAAAAAACACCCAAAAAATCTAAGCTACAAAGAGGCCTAACTAAGATGCATTCACTTCTAGTACAATTCAACTCTGGCCTTAGATTTCTATTTCAACTCCCAAATATGTTTTTGAGATATGTATATGTATAACAGACCATTGGTCGAGATGGTGGAAATCTTCGAGGATAACAATCATCTGCAGTTCTTATCCATTTGCCAAAGTGTAGCTTGGTCTTTGGTATGTGAGAGACCAAACTGTCCTCCGCTTGTTGAGGTAATAATTGTAAATGTTTAAACACTGTTTTCAATTTGAGTTTTGTTTATTTTATCAATCAATTCCTTTTAGTAATGTCACTCCAGCGTGAAAATGCTTGCTTTAAATATTGTGTGTATCTAAAAATGGAGACAGTGATCTAAGAGGACTTTATATTTTTTTTATGTGACAGACTAGAGGCTTAGGGAAAGTCCCTTTGTACTGTCGACAATCTATTTTTTCGTATTCAATGTCGAACAGCAGCTCTAGCCGGAAGATAGAGAGAAGAGACGGAAGGAACTGTCACAACCTAGCCGCGATATTTTTATTACACCTACTCTCAACCACTTCGCGACTCTGACATCGGGGCATCGAGAGCAACTCGCTGGAGTGTTATGCCTCCTGAAACGAGTTGAATCTCATCAACCAACCGATGACATGCGCTTGGTGGATCAGGGAAGGCTATGACAGGAGGAATCAGGAATGTAAAGAGGGAAGAAGAAAGAAAGAAAGTTATGCAGGTGGGAAAGTGGAAAAGGCGAAGGACCGTGGGGCTGGCCGGGATTCGAACCCGGGACCTCCGGGATAGCAGTCAGGCGTCTTACACCTAGACTACCGAAGCCCCCTATGGATATGGTCACTGAACTAGTTTTCTAAAGAGAAATTATATCTAAGTGGAAAACGCAGGATTGTTCTCACTGAATACATATTTCCTGGGATCTCCTCCTGTCTTTAGCTGTAATCCAGGGGGAATTAGTGTACCTCTGGGATTTTTTGACAGTGTTGCGAAGCGGAGGCATGTTGCTATGATGCAGAATACCTAGATGTGGGATGAAGTCCAGTTGCAGATATGTATATGTTAGCGCCTTTTGATGTTTCCCTCGCCGCTCGGACAATATCGTTAGCTGGTTTTAGTCTTTTGTTGATTTTGTCGATCGTTGGTTAAATGTTGCTAGAGTGTTTTTAGCAAAGTGTTTGTTTTAAGACTTTTAACAGATTTGTTTCAGACTTATCCTCGTTAATACCGAGAACTTTGAGCACATGAATATAATCCCAAACAGTTTTTGATTCGGCCTTAAAATTGCTAAGTGCCTTGGATACAGCGCATTTGAGACGATATAAGCGTTAATCAAATTCCCAAGCCTGATTTTAAGTCGTATATACCAGATCATACATCGAAACAAAGATATTTTTTAATACTACACTTGAGGCTCCTGACGTATTAGCCAGACAAAGGTTTGCAGTTTTTACAATTGGTTTGGATCCTTTTTGCCATCTTATAGACAACTACCATAGCACAGAGTAGTTGATCAATACATATAGATAGATACTGTTTCGATATGACGCAGTGGATTGGAAAATTGCCGGACCCAAATATTCACGTAATTGCTTGCTTTTCTTGGAGGTTAATATGGCTTCTGCTGGAGGTTGCTGACCTTCAGTAAGTGTTTGGTCTTGACGGCTGCACCGAACAGATACTCTCGTGCAGCCTTTGTTTTTTGTACACTCTATTCATCTAGAAGGCTTCTTATTTCGTAGGTAATCTCTTTTTTATTTCTTACTAAGTTCTCGTCTTCGCACGACCCAAGTTCTTTGAGGCTTCTGTATTACTTTTGTTTGGTCTGGGACAGCAAGGAGTGCGGACGTCTGCTGGTCCGGTCCCTATTTTCGCGGCGTGAATTGCACCAAATAAAAAAAAATCAGATCCAAAAAACTTTAAAAAACAGTGAAAAGTGAGAACAGAACCACACACATATAAATTCCTCCATCAAAGCAGTGAAATAAAAAAAAAAAGTGAACAATCGAAATTCTCGCGCCGCAGTCAAAAGCCTTCACCCTTCAATAGACAAGACACGCGACCGACGAACAGCAGAAGTAAGTACCCTTGCTCCCCCTACCGAAACCCGAATCCCGGACCAGCAAGTGTCGCGCCCGAAATCTGTCGGTCGATGAAATTTGTCCCGTCTCAAAAGGCATAACACTTTGACGCGAACAAATTTTATCGACTCTGATGGTTGCGGCAGATGTAATTTCGGGAAATATCCCAGAGAATGTGGCGAATGAGCCCACGCAACCGAAGTCCCGTTACAGGTCATGCTTTGTTATTGACTTTTGTAATATTCGTGGACTTCATGCGAATTTCTCTTTTGTTGAGTGCCACTTATCTAATTATAAACCCCCAATCTTCGCACTGAGTGAAACCCAAATATCACCCGATAATAACTTAGGTCATTACCAGGTGTCGGGATACACTTTAGTGCACAATCTCTCTCCCCATAGGGGTACTGCCATCTATGTTAGGGAGGACGTGGCTTATTGTAAAATATTTTCAAGCACGACTTCAGATTTTAATTATATTTGGATTAAAATCATTTTCAAAAGCCACGTCATATTCTTCTGCTTCCTATACAGAAGTCCTAACATAAGTAACGAAGCCTCCATTTCATCATTTGATACTATTTCCGAACAAATCTCGGGATTTTTGTCGTCCAATCCTGAGTGTGAAATTATCGTTGCGGGTGATTTCAATGTTCATAACGCAAACTGGCTGACTTACTCAAATGGCACCAGTGTTTCTGGCAAGGACGTCGAGCTCTTTGCAGACACCAATAATTTACATCAAATTGTGGATCATCCCATGAGAGTCCCTGATGTTGCCGATCAAGGAAACCATCTCCTTGATCTTTTTCTCACTTCCCACCCAGAGCGATACTCCGTCGAAGTTGATTGGGGAATGCCACACAGGAGACTAAGACGCACTGGTGAAACCGGTTTTATGGGAGAGAAACGAAGAAAAGGAAGGGGAAAATGGCCTATTTTCCCCTTTCTTCTCTTCGTTTCTCTCCCATAAAACCGGTTTCACCAGTGCGTCTTAGTCTCCTGTGTGGCATTCCCCATTCACCTCTCGGCAATTCGGACCACTGCTTAATTAGCGCTAGCTTCCCATTCGAATTTCCCATCCCTCCCAAACCCACCTAACTTTCCTTCTTTCTTCTTCCCTCTTTACATTCCTGATTCCCCTGTCATAGCCTTCCCCGCTCCACCAAGCGCATGCCATCGGTTGGTTGATGAGATTCAGGAGGCATAACACTCCAGCGAGTTGTTCTCGACGTTTCAGGAGGCGTAACACTCCAGCGAGTTGTTCTCGACGCCCCGATGTCAGAGTCGCGAAATGGTTGTGAGTAGGTGGAATCAAATATCGCGGCTAGGTTGTGACAGTTACTTCCTTCTCTTCTGTCTATCTTCCGGCTAGAGCTGCTGTTCGACATTGCACTCTATACGAATAAAATAGATTGTCGACAGTACAAAGGGACTTTCCCTAAGCCTCTAGTCTGTCACATAAAAAAAAAAAAACCAGTTAGGAGAACTGTATGGCATTATGGGAAGGCCAATTGGCTGGGGCTAATTAATTTCTTCCGAGCTACTGACTGGAATCAGTGTTTCCGAACCAAAAACGTCAACTCTGCCACTATCCGTATCACTAAAATCATACAGGCAGGAATGCATTTGTACATTCCTCATTCTACTAAATCTGTGAAGGCTAGGCCCAACAGATGGTTTAATCAGGAGTGTATGCATGCAATCAGAAACAAAGAAGCCGCCTTTCAAGCTTACAAGAGCTCCCCGAGTGAATCGCTCCGTGAAGAGTATATAAAACTAAGAAATTCCTGTAAAGTCACCATCAGGAACGTCAAAAATTCATTTGACAGTAAGTTGAGAAGTAAACTCTTTAATGCAACCTCTGGTAGCAAAAACTTCTGGTCCTTGGTAAGTTCCATAAAGAAGAATTTCACTGCATCTACAACTCCTTCATTCATTCACGATAAGAAGGTGATAACAGACAGAAAAGCCAAGGCCGATTTATTAGCATCTCTGTTTGCTTCAAATTCTTCCCTATCCGAAACTGATGCGCTACCCCCAGTTCTCGAGCACAATGCTCATTTAATGGACAGGGTTTTCTTCAGGACTCGCGAGGTGTACAGGTGCCTCAAGGAGCTCGATGTCAACAAATCCACTGGACCCGATAATATACCCTCTATCGTCTTAAAACAATGCGCCTCACCTTTGGCTAAACCTCTGCGCAAACTTTTTGCCCTATCATACTCCTCCGGAGTTTACCTATACTCTTGAAAACTTGCCCATGTTTAGCCGATACCGAAAAAAAGTGACTCCAGCCTTCCCTCCAACTACCGCCCAATAGCAATTACTTCTATTCTCTCCAAAACCATGGAGACGATAATCAACAAAAAGCTTATGGGATATCTAGAATCCAACCTACTCATAAACGACAGACAATATGGCTTCCGCCAAAAAAGATCCACCGGCGATCTTTTAGTCTGTCTTACAGAACACCTCAGCCGTAGTCTGCATGGATCTGGCGAGTCTAGTCTGGTTGCTCTAGATATCTCCAAGGCTTTCGATAGAGTTTGGCACTCAGCCCTGTTAGCCAAACTCAAAGCTATTGGAGCCGACTCACTTCTACAGAAGTGGATCAAGAATTTCCTTTTCGGCCGTTCAATCAAAGTAGTATTGGATGGCGTCAAATCCGCATCCCACCCGATCTCGGCGGGGGTCCCCCAGGGGTCAATCTTATCACCGGCCCTATTCCTTATCTTTATAAATGACCTTCTTTCAATCCCCTCCAACCCACTTCTCAGCTTCGCTGACGACGGTACTTTACGGTACTCGTACAGCTTCGATACAAGGCAGACTCATGCCAGATCCTGTCTTGATGATCGCGAACGTATGTCCAACTCTATTAATAACGACATTGAACTGATTCTAAAGTGGGGAGAGAAGAATCGTGTTGAATTCAACCCCGCCAAAACCAAGTATTGTCTTATCTCCAAAAAGAAGTTCAACACCCCTCCACCCTTGAAAGTGAATGAAGTTCAACTAATGGCCGAACCATCCTTACACATCTTAGGCGTGACATTAGCCAAGGACTTGCGATGGAATGACCACATATTCCAAATCGCCAAACAAGGATCTCAGTGCTTGGGATTTCTTAAGAGGTGTAAGTTCCTCCTCCAGCCATCGGCCCGTGCTGTTATTTATAAATCCTACATTCGGCCTCTTCTCGAATACAACTCCCTCGTTTGGGGCGGCGCTCCAATAACCACCTTGGCATGGTTAGATAAGGTCCAAAAAAAGGCCCTTAAATTAATTGATGACGATACCGCTTGCTCCAACATCGACCCCCTCAGCCACCGTAGGAATGTAGCAGCACTGACAAAATTTTATCGCTACTATCATAGTGACTGTTCCTCCGAGCTAAACGCTCTCCTGCCTCCACGGCATTCTTATACCCGCAACACCAGATTAGCCCACTCGTCTCATTCCCTCCACCTGCAACTCCCCCTTTCACGCACTCAACAAGATATGAATTCGTATGTTAATAGAACAACTCGGCTGTGGAATAATCTCTCGCAGTCAGTATTTCCGAGCTCCTACAACATCCAAGAGTTCAAACGCAGGGTTCATCACCACCTTCTTCAATACCCCCCCGTTCCTTTATAACCCCTCCAACCCCCCTCCCCCGTACTAAGCTTACTGCTAGACATTGCACCATGACGTGACAAATGACATGACGGACTAGTAGTACAAAGGGTGATTCCTGAGCTTAGCACTGCCACATAAAAAAAAAAAAAAAAAAAAATATGCAGCATTCTTAGGTCCAGCTGCCAGCTTCAATTTTCTATCAAACAGCCGTTCTTATTTCTACGACTTCGGCGCGCAATATGAAGTCTCCAATGCTAATGACAGGATTTTGAAGACGTCAAACTCAGTCCAACCTCTAATTTTTTTTATATGTGGTAGTGCTAAGCTCAGCACGGGCCGATGACTGGAGGAGGAACTTGCACCTTTTAAGAAATCCCAAAGCACTGGGATGCTTGTTTGGCGATTTGGAATATGTGGGCATTCCATCGCAAGTCTTTGGCTAATGCACGCCTAAGTTGTCTAGGGAGGGATCCGCCGTTAGTTCAACTTTAACCACTGTCAAGGATGGAGAGCTGTTGATCTTTTTTTTTTAAATAAGACAGTAGTTGGTTTTGGTGGGGTTGAATTCAACACGATTCTTGCTTCCCCACTCTAGAATGAGTTCAATGTCGTTATTAATGGAGTTGGACATTAGTTTATCTAATTTAGACAGGATCTGACATGAGTTTGTCTTGTATCGAAGATGTAAGAGTGGATGTGAGAAGTGGATTGGAGGGGATTGAAAGTAGGTCATTTATAAACATGAGAAATAGTTCCGGTGATAAAATTGACCCTTGGGGGACCCCTGCGGAGATGCGGTGAGATTCAGATTTGACGCCATCCAATACTACCTTAATTGAACGGCCGGGAAGGAAACTCTCAACCCACTTATATAGAAGCGAGTCAATTCCAATAGCTTTGAGTTTAGCTAATAAGGCTGAGTGCCATACTCTATCAAAAGCCTTGGAGATATCCAAAGTAACCAAACTAGATTCACCAGATCTATGCAAACTTCGGTTGAGGTGTTCTGTAAGGCAAACTAAAAGATCACCAGTGGATATTTTTGGTCGGAAGCCGTATTGTTTGTCGTTGATAAGTTGGTTAAATTCTAGTGCCTAATCTCCAATGGCAAAACCAACCAAGAACCAACCAACCAAAGTGTTGTTTCCTATTCCTTCTCATTGTAAATTGAGTTACCCGTCTCGCTCGTGTTTTGGTCGACATGGGTAACTTTCCGTATGTGTTAGTTGAACCATTTGAGTTGCCACATGAAATTCAGCTGGTTTCGTGCAGTGGTTCTAAGCAATTTAGTACCAAAAAATGCCAAAAATCAAGGCTTATGAGGTTAAGTGTAATTGCAATATCCCAACAGAAAATGTTAAAATGACATTTAATTGAACACGTATGACGGAGTGTTGATCTCCACATAATTAAAGGTATACTGGGCCGTAAAACTTACACAAACACTTTAAAGCAACATTTAAAGAAAAGTGCATCCCTCAGTCGTTCTGATACAATTACTACACTACGGCTGTAATATAAATAAATGGTCTCCTCAAAAATTATCAATACAAACACAATGAATATTTAATAGCATTTATTAAAGACACGCGTTATATACAATACAATTCGCGCTATAACATCCTCCCAATTCATTTAGTCCTTCTTTTCAATAAACTTCCTGTAAATGGCGCAGCCTCCCTTAACAATGAGATTCTTGGAGTCCTTGCTTAGATCATCTTTGGGATGTTTTAGCCCAAAAATAAAAAACTATCCAAATATCAAATAATAGTAATAATAAAACTCACGGTATACATATACATATAAGGTAAGGTATTCCCGAAATGCCAATTTTATGTGACGTCACTGAAATCGTTCTGGTATAAACAAATTGATGAATATAGATTTTGCGTATTTTATTAAGGTGAAAAGTTAAGATTACTAAATAAAGGAGGTATTAAGATACATAAGTACAAAATGGTTAAATGAATGTTTGTAAATTGTGAGAATTATGAAAACAAACAATATTGTGTGGTGAAGATGAAATATTTTACATTTCCGAAGGATCAAAATTTATGTGATATGTGGATCCGAGATTGTGAAAATAAAAGTGATTTAAATGTTCATACCGCAAAAATACGTAGTGACCACTTTTTCAAGTAGGGTTGTAGATTAGAAGACTTCATTTTAAGACCGCAATTGTGAAGAAAAACCTTAAGAAAGGAGCTATTCGTAGTCAAAATTCGCCTGTTTCTCATGCTAACATTAACGGATGAGCAGACAAAGTTAATAAAAGAGAACAAAGGCAACTTTTGCGGGAAGCAAATACAGAATATGGCCAGCCACAATATTTTTCTGATAAATAACGCATAAATTCTTTCATTTGAGTGTTTCCTTTTTATAAATTAAAATCAGGTGAAGCTAGAAGGTATTTAAGTAAAATCAGTATTTTATTTCATATTTCCTTTTTATTCAGCAGAATTTGTCTTTAGTATCTTATATTAGCCCTTTCTTCTCACTTTTGACTTGGAATAGTTCCTTTCTTAAGGGTTTTCTTCACAATTGGGGTCTTATTATTAATTCCCAACTTTATGGAAGAACTCTTTTATAATCCCCGTCCATAAAAAGGGATTCAAGAACGAGATATCGAATTATCGACCGATTGCAAAATTATCGTGTATACCAAAACTCCTTGAATCTATTATTTACTCTGAGATTGCTCCTATCTGTAAGAGACTTATCTCAGCAAATCAACACGGTTTTCTTGCAGCTCGTTCCACTACTACTAATCTACTTGAGTTCTCTTCTCACACTGTTCGGGGCTTCGTCACTGGTTGCCAAACCGATTGCGTTTATACTGACTTCAGTAAGGCCTTTGACAAGCTCTCTCACTCGATTATAGCTCTCAAACTAAAAAAATTAGGCTTTCCACATGCCCTTGTGGCATGGTTCCAATCATACTTAGCTGAGAGAACCTATCAAGTTTTATTTCGTGGAGCCAAATTCAGAAACATTGAAGCGTCCTCTGGCGTCCCGCAAGGTAGTCATCTAGGCCCTCTTCTTTTTATATTATCTATCGATGACATTGCCACCGTACTAAAGTACTGTTATATCCTTATTTACGCCGATGACATCAAACTGTGCCGTCTCATAAAGAGTACCGAGATTGCAAACTTCTGCAAGCAGACCTTAACACCTTCTATTCTTGGTGTTCCAATAACAACCTGGTTCTTAATATTAGAAAGTGCGAGGTCATTACGTTTTGTAGAAAACGTGGTCCGATAACTTATGACTATACTTTTGTTCACAACATAATCTCTCGCGTAAATTCTGTAACTGATCTTGGTGTTAGATTTGATTGTAAGTTGGATTTTTCCACTCACATCAATTATATCTCTTCCAAAGGCAGTTTAGCTTTGGGATTTATAAAAAGATGGTCCAAGGAATTCAACAATCCCTTCATCACTAAGCACTTGTTCATATCTTTAGTCAGGCCCTTACTCGAGTATGTCTCCCAGGCATAGCTGAGCTATAGCCAGCTATAGCTGAGAACGGCCCCAAAATTTGACATTTGCTTAGAATTTAATGGCACAGAATACGTTCGGGACTGTTTTCGTTATAGTTTTGCAGTAAAAAGTGGTAAATTATTGAATTTTATTACTTTTAACTGCACGTAGATAAGATGTGATTAGTTCGTTAGTGATTTACTTAAGAAAAATGAAAGAAAATTAGTGATTAAGTGTCTTTTAAGAGTGTTAATTGTATCGTGATAATTTTTTTATTGCATTCGTGGTGTGTTTTCGTGTCCATTTAGGAAAAAATGTTGAATATATAATGTTTTGTGCGGTGATAGAATTAAAAGTGATTTTAAGGTGAGGAATATATGTATATTATGGAATTATTATTTAACTTTAAGTACAGAAAAGTGTGAAAGGAAAAGTGAACAAGAAAAGGGTTTTCTGCACTTATATTTTTGGGAATAATTTCATAATATACGTATTAATCACTTTAAATTCAGTTTTAATTCTATCACCGCACAAAACATTATAAATTCAACATTTTTTCCTAAATGAACACGAAAACACACCACGAATGCAATAAAAAAATTATCACGATACAATTAACACTCTTAAAAGACACTTAATCACTAATTTTTTTTTTTTTCATTTTTCTTAATTAAATCACTAACGAACTAATCACATCTTATCTATGTGCAATTAAAAGTAATAAAATTCAATAATTTACCACTTTTTACTGCAAAACTATAACGAAAACAGTCCCGAACGTATTCTGCGCCATTAAATTCTAAGCAAATGTCAAATTTTGGGCCCGACCTCAGCTATGGTTATACACAAAAAAACCTAACCTAAAATCACTTATTCACTGATATTTTATAATTAAAACACTATACCACTAAATCACTAATCACTGGTAATCCTTTTCAATCTTTGCAGTAAAAAGTTATAAAATACAATGTTTTATTCACTTTTTACTGCAAAAATAAACACAAAAATTCTGCGCGTACGGCTTCCGCACCATGTTACTCCGGTGTGCGGTGACTTTTGGGCCTGAGACCAACAGCACGAAAAATTCATCTACGTGGCCTGTAGTTGAGAGGGTCTTGGATACGCGCATGACCCAGCAAACATCATCTCGAAGTTTAGAGTGCTTCGAAAAATTCTCGAACAGGAAGACAGCGAGAAAGAAATACTTTGAAATAAAATTACGGTAATATTTCGTTTTTACGAAAAAAAATCGAAATTTTAAAAGAAGAGAACCGCGTACAATACTAAAAGTAAAATTCGCCTTTAAAAGGTTTCGAGAATTTTTCGTTTTGACGAAAAAAACGAAAGAAACTCGAATCGCTTTTGCGATTCGACCTAGCGGTCCTTTTCGTTCTTTTTTACTTCGATTTCAATTCGAAAACGGCTTCGAGATCGCAATTGTAGTTCATTTTAACGATTAGCTTTCGATTCGATCTCAAATCATAATGTTTGCTGGGGAGAAATGAATAAAGTTAATTTATCTTTATATGTATTGAGCAGAGCTTTTAAATACATGTAAATCCCCTGCTAAACAAAGGCAGTATATTCATCATAATAAGCATAATTTTACTTTTTTTTTTCCTGTGTGAGGTATTAGGTCCAAAGGTACTGCGGCCATTAAGTTGGCCTATTGTAGTACAACCCCTACACCTCATATTTGTAGGCCAGACCGCCTGAACAAGTTCAGCAGTCTGCCTAGTGGTTTGTCGCTTAGACTTGAGTGTTCGAGCGGGGACTTCTCGAACAAAGAGACCCTGCTCCTCGCTATTGCAGGGCACTCACAGAGAACATGGAGGGCAGACTCATCCTCTTCTAGGCAAAGCCTACATGTAGGGTCCTCCGCCCTTCCTATCTTCCATAAGTGGTAATTTAGGGCACAGTGTCCGGTAATTAAGCCAACAAGTGTCCTAACATCACTCCTACTGCGCCGTAATAATTGCTTGGCCGTCTTAGGGGACGGCACTGGAAGGAACCGCTTAGAGTTGGCCAGTCCAGGCGCGGACCTCCAGCGTTTAATATGTTTCATCAAAGTCCGATCGGCCAGGGCCCTTTGCAGCAAGCTGGACGGTGCCCCAATAGCCGGCTTTGGACCAATGAATTCTAAATCAGAGCCCTGTTCAGCCAGGGCATCCGCACTTTCATTGCCTTCGAAGCCCCGGCGACCCTGGTACGCATGCTGATAGGAGCTTAGTGGTTGGCTTTGAAGATAAGTTTCCCTTATCGCCCGGTCGACAATTTTCTCCATTGTCTTCAAGGCAAAAGACGAGAGACTTATCGGCCTGAAAGATTTAGTCAAGGTGTAATCCGAACGCCCTGGCTTAGGTATAAATGTTATGTTGACGTTCCTCCAGACGGATGGGATGTAGCCATGTGCGAAGGAAGCCCTAAATAATTTGCATAATAAGGGAGTGACTAGGTCACAGCCCTCCTGTAGCAGAATGGGATAGATTCCGTCTGCTCCAGGGGACTTGTATGGTTTGAACGATCTAATCGCCTCCCTAATAGCTTCATGGTTGAACAAGGTATTTGCTTCTGTCCAGGCGAAGTTCGCTGCCCAGCAGAAGTTGTGTTCTCTTTTGAGTAAATGGTTGTGCCTGGGAAATGTGCCTGGAGCAATATTATCAAAGTTTCTTCCCTAGACTGTGTGAAAGAGCCATCGGTTCTCCTAATGGATCCAAAATCTACCGACAAGCCCTTTAATAACGCTTTATAGATTTTTGCTGAGTCTCGAATGTCTTCGACACTCTTGCAGAAATTCCTCCAGCTATTTCTTGTTGCTCGTCTGATCGCCCTGTTATAGCTGGTTAGCGAGCTTTTATAACTCTCCCAGTTGCCGCTCTTCTTAGCTGCGTTGAACAGTTTCCTCGTGGCGGATCTTAACTTGGAGAGCTCGTTATTCCACCATGGAGTTTTCCTATTACGCGTCCTCATCAGAACAGGGCAGTTATTGTTGTAAGCAGCAGTAACCGCCTCCGTAAAGAAGTCCGCGGATAGTTCTACATCCATCGCAGATTTGATTGAGTGCATGGAACCCTTCAATATGCTACTGAGTTCGGCCCGAAAGTCTGTCCAGTTCGTATATCTAGGATTCCTGTATGTCCTCACATTTTCCAAAGACTCACCCACCATAAAGTAAATGTGTCTATGGTCTGAGCACGATGGCTCATCTGAGACCCGCCAGTCACTCACGTAAGTGGCAACTTGTTGAGTAGCTAGCGTGATGTCTATAGCCTCACGTCTCCTACCGTTGTCGAAGGTAGGATCCGTGCCGCGATTTAATATGTCCAGGTTAGTAGTTAAAAGGTAATCAAAAAGGTATTCACCCCTCTTGTTCACTCCACTGCTACCCCAGGCATCATGATGGGCGTTCGCATCACATCCTACGATGATCTGCAGACCGCTCCTGTTAGAGTGACCCACAATATCCTTCAGTTCTTTGGACGGTGGTGGGTCTCTGGAGTCATAGGGGAGGTATGCCGAACATAAGGTAATCATGCTCTTGCTGCCCCCCCCTGTTAATCTGTATCATAACCACTGCCAGGTCTCTCGACGATTTATCTGTGAGAGGAAAGCAGTTAGTGTTTTTATTGTAAACTACACAGGTCCGAGGGTCGCCGTCCACATCACTGCATGCAATGCTGTAGCCGGTTGCCCGCAAGCCCTGTATAGCACCGTTATTTACCCATGGCTCCTGTACAAGAGCCACGTCGATAGCTTGGGTGGCCAGCACCCTGCAAAGGACTGCCGAGGCAGCCCTACTGTGTTGCAGGTTGCACTGTACCACCCGCATCTTGAGGCTGTTCCCGCTGCTGTGAGCCAGCAGGAGTCTCCTTTTTTGAGCCAATCTCCTTGACTCTAATTCGTCCGAAGCCGTAGAATAGGGACATGCCCTGCTCTTTAAGCTGCGTGAGCGCCCTCTCGTCAATGCTAAGGGCAAGAGTTTGACCGTTCTGGTCCACCTTCCTGCCCATCACTTGCCAAGAGGTCACCTCAATTGGCTGGTTCTGTACTTCCAACCTGCAGAGCACCTGTTCCGGCTCCCTAACATCGTTAGGAACCCAGAACGTGATTCGCTTGTATTTGGGAAGGTCCTTTTCCTCAATTACTCTGAGGTTGGCCCCTTCCCACAACTGAAGCCTGGTGACAGCATTTGTCAACCATTGGCTGGTGGGTTCGTTGGCGCAGGTGATTTTAATGAGACCCCCTGCCGCCCTTGCACCCAAAAACTGAGGCGGACAATCGCCTTTACGACTTTTGTCTACCTCAGACAGGATGGCATCGCAGGCGGAGGATGATTGCTCCTCTGTCAATTTGCCCTCGGGATAGTAAAGTAATTTTACTTTAATTATGCGAAATATTTCTCATCCCTAAATTTAAAATAATTTAAAAAAAAATGCTGAAGAAATTTCTTTTGAATACATGAGCTTTTTCATTCATAAAACAATATCAAATATCAACGTGATAAAAACAGAAATTTCGTATTTATTTAGTAGAAATTGCTACAACAAATTTCTGTAGCAAATGTGTAAAATACAAAAACCTTAAAATAAAAAAATGTATAAAAAAGGACGTTTTTCAATCATAATTTGTAAATTTTTTAAATAATCATTGAAGTCCCAGAAAAATGCACCTCAATGTAGCAATGCGCCGTCGCGACTGATTAAATGGCAGCAAGTGATTTGATAGGAGGAGTTAAATGGAGCTTTGTTCGAGCTTTTAAACATTTTTAAGAGCTTAGCTGGAGTAGACGCGCGGAATGTCACGACGCAGCGTTTGAAAAAATCTATACGTGGTTAGGTTCGTGGTTGGTTTCCCCATTGGAGATTAGGCATAGATATCCCATAAGCTTTTTGTTACCCAGCTAGCACAGATTTCAATTTGTAACAAATTTATGTTACAATTGGGTCGTATTCCAGTTTTTTTAAACAAATGTAGTTGAAATGGGGGACGTACTAATTTTTGCGTCTTCCCTCATCTCATTGCAATATATAAGTGATATATGTATATATATTGCCAATAAAAACTTTTACTTCACATATTTTATATTAATATTATTCTTTTATTTAATACGTTTATTTAACATTTATCTATTATTACATTTAATAGTTTTAGATTTTAATAGTTTAAGATTTTTCTATTTTTTTATTATGTCACACCGAAAATTACATAACGGTTTTTTTTATTAACTTATTATAGGAGACTTCCTTATCGAATAAACTCCTAACTAATACTCTCACAAATATTCAAAATAATTTTTAATATCACAATATTTGTGTGGCTATGTTTTTAAAATTGATTCTGTGTACAGTGTATACCTACGTGATATGACAATCCAAATTCCCCAAGTGTATTTCATAGTAGTAGTGAGAATCCAAATTGTGACGTAACCAAAAACACTGTACTTAAAATTATTAGAACAGAAACTGAGTGGATACTTGAATAAAACTTATTACAACGAAAAACGTATATACAAGTAGCGACTGCTACAGTAGTCACATGTAGGTTATATTATTATCACGAATTAACAATTGGCAACAAATCATCCGGTTCAGTTACACTACAGTTCTATTTTTGTTACGGAAAAATGCACTTGTTGTAGAAAGGTTCCATAACAGTTGGAAACAGTTGTCATATTTAAATTAAATTAAAGTTATTAAAACATTTCCTGAATGTTTTTATATTGTAACTGCCTAAAAAAAGTAACTAGTTAACAACCCTAATGCGACTAAGTTGTTGTAAGTTTTTATCAAGTTAATATTACATTTTAAAGGTTCAAAACGCTGTAGGGAGGTTTTTATGCAGTAACAAGGACTTTGGAAAAAAATCTGCCAAAAGCTCCATACTTGACATATTTTTCAACATTCTATGTTTTTTTACACTATGCAGTTTTATTTAAAAGAAACAAAAGCGATTTTCTATGATGTTTTTTTCTTTCCTATAACCATTTTTTAGTACAATATAGCACTAGGAGCTTAAAAAATGTGTTTAGCAGTAGTTTTCAGATTGCCATGCTGATTTTAAAAACTTCTAATTCCCCAATTATTTACCAAATTTTCTTTTTATGGGTGGCGCGTGAATTTTTCAGAGGCAAATCACCCACATTCATCAACAAAATGGCATTCGTTTCATAATTTTGGTGTGAAATCCTGCAATGTTTTAATTTTAAAGTACATAGCGAGTAGTGTCTTGTCTTTTCGTTTCAATCTATTATGTCTCTGACTTTGAAACACACTTAAACTGCGATTTCTTTTTTGTTACATATATGAATAATTATATGTATATATAATAAAGAATAATTACTTTTCCGGATGTACAAAATGATTCATCTTCAGTTTGTGGCAACAACACATTTAAAACATAGCTACAGCACATTTTTCGCCTCGTTGCGACCAAAGTTGTTGCAAAATAAACATTAAATATCTGCTTTTTCAGTCGCAATGGAGTTTCAGTCACACTGTATATCTTTTCTTGCGACTCTTTTACTTGTTAAATTAACTCCATTGTTACTAGTTTGTGCTAGCTGGGTAATTATCGTCTCCATGGTTTTGGAGAGAATAGAAGTAATTGCTATTGGGCGGTAGTTGGAGGGAAGGCTGGAGTCACTTTTTTTCGGTATCGGCTAAACATGGGCAAGTTTTCAAGAGTATAGGTAAACTCCGGAGGAGTATGATAGGGCAAAGTGTTTATGCAGAGGTTTAGCCAAAGGTGAGGCGCATTGTTTTAAGATGATAGGGGGTATATTATCGGGCCCAGTGGATTTGTTGGCATCGAGCTTCTTGAGGCACCTGTACACCTCGCGAGTTCTGTAAAAAACCCTGTCCATTAAATTAGCATTGTGTTCAAGAACAGGATGTAGCGTATCAGTTTCGGGTATAGAAAAGTTTGATGCAAACAAAGATGCTAATAAATCGGCCTTGGATTTGCTGTCTGTTATCACCTTTTCATCGTGGATGAATGAAGGAGTTGTGGATGTAGTGAAATTCTTCTTGATGGAACTTACCAAGGACCAGAAGTTTTTACTACCAGAGGTTGCATTAAGGAGTTTACTTCTCAACTTGCTGTCAAATGAATTTTTGATATTCCTGATGGTGACTTTACAGGAATTGGTGGCCGTCGGTGTTTCTGGCCGTCTCTTTGGTTAGAAATGCGTTGTAATGTGATCTCGGAGCAACAACATCTAACAAAATAGTGATTCAAGTCGAGGTTGGCACTTCGGTAGATTAGTATTGCTAACATGCGTCGAAAAGCGATGCAACAAGACATCTTATTCTTTCGGTAGTATAAAAAACTCCTGTAAATCCTAAAAGATAAAAGGTTGTAAGAAAAGGCTGTTTTAGAGGTACAAATCTTCAGGTTAAACAATGTAAGACGCCTTAAATTGTAGCATTTATTGATAGCTCTAAAAAACAACTTTTAAGCTTTAATTTACCCGATGAGACTGAAACCAAATAACCTCGCAATACTCACTCACCCATAATTGCGATAAGCAGTATACTTGTGTAGAATCACCTTCATGCAATTATCTCAGTGCTCTTCTAATCCCTTTTCGCCTTCATAATCACACCACAAGACATCATTTGCCGTGCATATCAATTTCGTGAATGGCAATGCAATTTTTTCCACCCTCGGAAAAATTGAGTTCCAGTCTAGTGGATCCACGAAACATTTTCTTAACTGTGCACTTTTCCTCCGTGCTCTTATTCGGTGATGTGGGGAAAGTACGAAACTCTCTCCCTCGTGGATCACGTCCACATACATCTGAGGGTAGTTCTTTCGTTTCTCTTTTTTTATGTTTTTCCTTTATTCACGTTTACACCCCGAGGCTAGACATGCCATTTGCTGATTATTTTGGCAGCAATATACCTTGGGAAAAATTTGATAACGGTTTGTTTGCAGGAAAATATTGCAAATAGTAGCGTTTTCCCCCCCGAAAAAAAATCCTTTTTTCCAAACTTCCTTTCTAAAGTGCAATATTTTATGGCTTTATTTCCATCGAATTTTTCGGTATTGGTCGGTAAGTTTTTCTGTCAGCTCTCAAAACCTATAGTGGTGTATTTGGAGCTGCAGCCATGTATGCTGCTTTGTATCTTGGAAAACGTGTACAAGCGCTTGCATGGCGGATTCTCTATCTCAATACATTTCGGGTGTTACAATTTTCTGGAATTTTATGGATCCTAGCTGCAGCAGCTAGAAAATTGTAAAGCCTCGACATGAATGGCATTTGGCTCATATCAGGCATCAGGATGAGATCCTGCAGCTTTCGGTTAAGGGCTGGAATGGATGATTTTCATGTAGTCGTATGTTTGGGAGTTTCGTGCTTGGTCGAAACATTTTGTAGTATTTGCATTTACAAAACAAGATTAAATTGAACATTTTCAATGGTACCCGAGAAAATATTGATGTTTGTCGAAATGAACTTCAATTGAGCTGCATTGTAATCAGTTTTTTTGCTTTAGTTGTTGATAAAATGATATTATTTCGTTTTAGAATGGAACAGACAAAATTATGGTTATGGAAACTTTACATTTTTGCTCTTCTTTGCCCAAAAGAAATACCATAAACAAAATATTGGAACAAAGTATTATTAAAACTTTAAAATTTAAGTTTTAAAATAACCTCAATATATTTTCTAAGACCTATTTTCCTCCACTTATTTTTAATTTTATAGAGAGAGTTAATATCCGTAAGTAAGCTATGTTCAGAATAAAGTGGAGAAAACGCACAACGTCCAACAGTAAATTCGACCGAGATGAACTATCGGAGCTGATCAGATTGGATCACTTAGTTTTTTCGCTAATCTTTTCTTAATAAACTGAAAAAAAAAAAATTAAGTTTAGAGTTTGGATTCTAGTCCAAGCTATTAATTTCAACCAGACATGGCTAAGATGTGAATTCTATTGCAGTGAGATGTCCAAAAAATCTCTTCGTCAAGTGGGGACCCTACCTCCATTGAATCGTGATTCAAATATTTTGGCAAAAGCTCTTTTCATCCAAGGAAGTGTGTGGAAGTGTTGTATTATACCTTTGCCTCGGGCTAACTCAAAACCAACTACGCTATCATATCCTACTAGTTTCAAAAGAACCTCAAAAGAATTTAAAGCAACTTTGAACAATTCCAGAAGAACAAATTAACACCGTCTTATTCCAAAACATCATCATCATAAATAGCCCGGGGGGTGGGGGCCGTGGAGGTGGTGTCGAGCACCATTATGAAATTTGTTATACAATATAGGTAGGTAGGTTTTTTCGGTGGAAGGTTGTCAGCCTGCCGCCCAGCCCCCAACCTGGAGGACCAGTCCAGTATTTGCTTCGTTTTGAGGCGCGAAACACTCGCCTTTCACCCTCCTCAGTCTGTTACTCTTGTATAGACAAGAGCATCCAGGGGACACCCGATGTAAAATCTACATCTTCGTGGAGGTTGAGGTAGGATTCGGTAGCATATCGGAAAATCTTAGATCGTGTAGACTTTAGATAGCAGGTGGCGTTACCCAGGATTTATCTCTTTGCTGTACCGGCACCATCAAAGGTCCCTGAGGCCGTTGCTACCATTTGACCCCCAAATTTTGATAAAACACCCAAAATAAGACGAAAAAGTGGCATAATTTTTTCCGATATTACCTTTAGTTTTCGAGATATTGACACTTGAAGTAGACGTTTTGAGGTATTTCCCAAAAGTTTTTAGTTGTGTCAGAGCTACGATTTACGTGGTACCGATATTTTTTTATGAATTTCGATAAAATACCCCAAAAATAAGACGAAAATATAAAATATATTTATTTTTTTTTCGATATGTCGCTTCGTTTTTGAGATATCGATACTTGCAGCGTTAGTTATGCAAATCGTTTTTTGCAAAAATCACTTTTTGGGCAAAAAAAATCACTCAAAATCACGCAAACCATTTTTTTCATCTACTTGTACTAAACATTATTGTCTGCAAAAAACAATTTTCAAAAAAAAAAAAAAAAAAACAATTTTTGAGTGATTTTTTTTTTGTAAAGTGATTTTTGCAAACATAGACTTTGAATAATATCGAAAGGGTTTATCGGGTCAACATTTTGTAAGAATTTTAGTTGTAGAGAATTTTATTGTCAACATTTCTCACGGGGTTGTATGTCCTATAGAAACCGTGATAAATGGAAAACTCGGGAAAAACTTGTTTTTGAAACTTGAAATTGTTTTTTTTAAGTCACAAGAAAGCTGTGGACCAATTTTCAGCCATTATGAAGTTTGTCGCCTTAAAATGCTAATTTCCCGAACTATAATTGAAAACAGCTATTGTTGAGAAACTATTTATTCATTACTTCAATTTTTTTGTTAATAATTCCCTCACAATTTTAATCTAAAATATACAATTTACAATTCATCACAACCACAGTTAAACTATGTCATTCACTTTTAATTTAATACTCTAAGCACCTGGAAAAAATTAATGTTTGGCACCATGTCCGCAAGAACATGCTTGAGCCTTTCATGTTAATGGATTAGAAAATTTATTTTATAGCCTTATGACACTGACTTCATCGTAGGCTGAAAATACTGCCTTGGCTAGGCTGAAAACTGAAAGAAAAAATTCAAATGAGATTTTCCCATATGTAAGAGTGAGAGGAATATACTCAAGCTTTTTTTGGCTGAATTTTAAGTGTTATAAAAAGTCTAGAAAACTGTTATAAAAAGCATAGGAAAAGAATGAAATTCGTGTTCTTTTTTCTATGCTTTTTATAACAGTTTGCTACATCTCTAGACTTTTTATAACAGTGAGTGAGAATCAAAATAAATTGAAGTAATAAATTGAAATAATTGTAATGTGAACCTTGCGTTGGTTGCCCGAAGAAGCCAACGTCAGATCCACCTACAAAAACACAAAAAAATTTTGGACAAAAAAAAAATTACCAAACAAGAAAATCAATCCGACCATCAAGGCGGTACCTCAGGCCTCTAGAGTTGGCTTGGCTCGTCGGGGGGTCGTGGAGTATTGAGGCCCCCGAGGTACCACTTATTTAGGTGCATCACCACTTACCTGCGGGCGTCCTATCAGGGTAGGAGCGGAGAACTTAGTTGAGCCAGAAAGGCACCTGAAAAATAAAGTTTGGAACGAGATCCATCGTCCGGGGTTTCGCCAGCAGAATGCCTTAGCCGATCATATTTACCCCACCAGTGTCGCTATCAATAAAAGATGTGTATCGGTTTACCATCAAAACAATGTTGTATATTTACACTATAACTCTCAAAAAAAAAAACTCAACTTTAACATGATATTTAATAAACTAGGTACGAGTCTCTTAACTAAAACAAGTAGCCAGAACTACAGTGTTGTATTATGTCGTACCACCAAAGGGTAGCGATGAGCCGGTCACCCCTCTAAGATGACAAGAAAACACAAAACTCAACCATGACCCACCCTGGTACCAGCGTAGATCGTCGAACAACTCAAATTGTTATGCTTTATAAAAATTAAACCACATATAGGGGTTAAATGGGGCCAGTTCAAACCAATCTTACCGTGTGGTGTATAGGACGACTCACAAGTTATGTGTTGTGACTTAGATTATAGTATTATAACAAATTAATAAATTAGGAAATATGGCATAAAATGCAGTTATACCTACAAATATTTACAGGATGACCTATCGTGGATAATGCAATCCATAAATTATATATGTATATAATTTTCGCCAAATTAGGTATATCTTGAATAAAATGATTTATGTATACAACGGTTGTAATATGTGTTAAATATTATTAAATTAAGCAGTATCTAAAGTGAGCTAAGTTACGTAAATATATCAATTATGAATTAAAGCAGAGGATTAGTAAATCAAATGGAATAAAAATTTCTCAATATCAACAATTTTTTTTTTTTTTTTTTTTTAACACTAAGCATTTATTTATTTATTTTTTTCCCCGGATTCCTGGGATTGGGGCGAAGCGCCAAAGGTGGACCAATATCGGTACGTCACTCTGAGAGGCTGGTTCTTCGACTTTGGGTGTCGAAAACCCAATCAAATTGAATAAAATAAAACTTCGATTACCTTGGTTTCTAAACTTGGTCGCTCTAAAGTCCCCCCGGGAGTTCCGTGGGCGGAGATAGGTTATATTACCTCTGATGTTGATGTTACAGGCTGGTCCGAGAGTCGTGTAGATGACGGCTGCTTTTATCCGCCTCATTGAGCTTCCCTTAGGTTATACACAATCACACTTATGATAGCGTCTTCTTATTTTCCGTAAACTCCGGGTACCAATATTGATGCATCCTTCTTTCTGCTCTTCTATTTGATGTCCTTCCTGACCCAATTCGATCACAATTCTTCCATAAAATTACTCTTCTTTAGCTTCCTTCTTTCGGCTATACCACCTGGAACTGTTATACTGGTGGTCGGTATTTTTTTCACTTTTTTTCCTTTACTTAATTTTGCTTTTCTTAATTTTTTCTCAAAAAAACTTATGTCTTCAAAAAAAAATGTTCTTCTTTTCTCACAATCCCAAAAACAACTGCCTCCCCAAAACTATTTTTCCTCGCCTCCTTTTTTTCGCCTTCTCATGTCCCAAATAAAAAACACCTTTCTTTGATTCTAAAATTTTTACAGTAGATTTTAAGTAAGTAAATAAACCAGCCGTTACATAATTATAAATATAATTGAAGTGAGAATAAATAATATCTTATTGAAGGGTAAATTTTTATAATTGGGGCTCCGGAGTAAAATCGCTCGTTTTTGTATTGAAAGTAATAAACAAAAAATTTCACTTGAAGAAATAAACAGAGCCCTAAGGATTTAGTCGGGAAACCCAACGGTGTGAAACAAGGCCTCAGGTCAAACAAGATTTTTTAATGAGGAAGTAACAAATTGAAAGGAAGAGAACTAAGAATTTTAATTTACCTAATGTTGACCATGTTTAATATCAAATACAATAAATTTCAATTAATTTAATTTTAATCATAATAAATTTTAATATTTCAAATATTTCCAACGGATTTCTTCTCCCCTCACAACTATCTGTTATAATAATCAGGTAATCGCTCTTACTCTCACATGCTATCTCTGTCCCACAGTATAACAGATTTCGTCATTTTCAGCCTAGCCAAGGCAGCATTTTCAGCCTACGATAAAGCCAGTGTCATAAGGCTATTAATAAAATCAAAAGAATTTTCTTCAAATGGTCTGCCAGCCTGTAATAAAGGTACTAAAATTTCGTCCTCATGTCTGCAGTATGTCTAAAGGCCCCCATACACGGTCAAATTGGATGTACATCCAGATTTTCATCAAACCCATAAGCGCAACGAGTTTTGATCGGCCGAGTGGCCCACAATCGATAGTTTTGGTTGTACATCCGCCCTTCGATGTACATCCAATTTGACCGTGTATGGGGGCCTTAACTTCCAACTTTCCTGGAAATATTGGATGCTTCTTCCATGCCGGTCCCTTTAGATACTTTATCTTCCTCTGGATTTCATTATGTATTTCGTTCTTAGGCTAAGAACATAGTGAAGCAGATAGCATTACAGGGCGCCTACAAGTCTTCATCAACAGATGACTGCGTCGTATTCTAAAAATCCGCTGGCAAGATAGAGTTTCAAACGATGAACTATGGCGCCGTGCCGGCCAAGAAAGGATACACGACCAAATCAGGCGAAGGAAATGGAATTGGGTTGGCCACACCTTGCGACGCGAAAACGAAAATCTAGCCAAACAGGCCCTCGACTGGAATCTGCAAGGATCCCGTCGAGTCGGATGACCTAGAAAAACATGGAGGAGAACCCTACTAGCAAAGGCCGCAACAACTGGGAGGTCCTGATCAGAGCTGAGAGCTGTCGTGCAAAACCAAGTCTGCTGGAGGGCAACTGTTTCCGCCCTATGTCCCATGAGGGATTAAAGGAGCGTAAAAAAAGAAAAGAAGACAGGCCCTTAGTTGTTGATTTCATTTCATCAGCCACAGCATCCCATAATTTGTCTATTCTATACGGATTATGAGTTGGGAATCTTTTTAATCCCATAATGGATTTTTAACAAAATACAGTAGTATCCATTCTAGTGTTTTCTACCAACGATGCTAGCAGAGATATCAAAATTGCTTGAACGCGTCGCCTTGCTCGTTTATAAAATCGATATAATCTCGCTGTCGTATGCTCCACTATACGCATGTTATATCATGTTCGCACTGAGCCGAAATTACATGATTTCGGCTATTGTCGCGATTTCGCCCAATATCCCGTTCAAAATCATGAGATTTCCCATGTATTCTGGTGATTTCAAAATTATTTCAAATCCCGCAATTTTGGCAAAACTACGAACAAAATTATGTCGAAGCCAATGCTCAAACCTGAAAATAGAATTCAGCCCAATTCAGGACGCCACTCTTGAATCTGAAATTTTTTTTTTTTTTTTTTTTTTTTTTTTATATTTATTATTAGGTGTTTTAATTTACACATAATAATCTGTTTTGAGCCCATGGAGTTAAGTCCTATCGGGCTTTACAATGTGTGATGGTTACAATAGTTAAGTTGGTCTTAGTCTATATTTTAGGAGGGGGTTGTGTAAGTATTCTATTAATAATAGTGATTAAACTAATTGTCTGTTCTTTGTTCGTGTTCAGTAAGGGTCTACTGTTTTCGTAGGGTATACGTTGTCGAAGAATGTCAGAAGTTATGGGGCAGTCGATGAAGAGGTGCCGTGCTGTTAGTAGTTGTCCGGTGCAGTGAGGGCAAGTAGGTGGAGTTGTTCTTTCGAACAGGTGTCTTTTGACCGCTAGGAAGTGTCCCAGTCGGAGTCTCGTGCGCAGCACCCCTAGCGCCCTGTGGAGGATATCTCCCTGTGGGACAGAAATCTCTTTCCAGTGTGCGGCTAGGAAGGTACTGCTTGTGTTCCAATTGGCCTGTTTTTTGCCATGCATAATTTGGAGCATTGTTCTTCGTACAGATGTAAAGTCAGGTGTTCGTATTTCTATTAGAGGTCGTTTGTGTGCTTCCTTAGCTTCGGTGTCCGCTTGTTCGTTCCCACTTATTCCTATATGTGCTGGGCACCAGATAAGGCGTATTTTCTTGTCCGTGATGAGATGTCTTATTTGTTCTACAATCGGGTGCTTATTTTTCGTGTTATTGATTGAGTGGATGGAGGATAGGGAGTCGGTAATGATTAATGCAGGATCTGAACTTCGTTAATGCAAGCAGGCTTTGTATATAGCAGTTAATTCCGCTGTGTATATTGACGTCCACTCTGGCAATATTCCTACACTAACTAAGTTCCTTTCGTTATTGACTACCGCATAGGATACTTGTTCTGTCGTTTTTGATGCGTCTGTATAGTAGTGTTGTTGTACTTGTTGTTGTTCTATTAGTCGGTTGAAAAGTCGTCTTGTAGTTGGGTTGTTCTGATTTTTGTGTTTTGTCATGTCTGTATTAATTTGACTGTGTTTGAAAAGCCAAGGAGGTATTGGAGTTCTCCTATCTTGTATTTCGGTAGGGAAGTAAAGCAGGTGGTTGGCAGTCTCTAGTAGCATCCTTAACCCCAACACTAAGGCCGATGGTTTTCTATAGTTGCTGATGTCCGTGTGAAATATGTGCGATATAGACTGGTGCAGTGGTGCTTGATAGTCGTGCATATTTTTGAGGATCACGTTTGTTGTGCGTTTGTGAGTTTGTTCGGTGATTGTAGGTAAGCCCGCCTCTATTAAAAGTGCTTCGATTGGTGTCGTCCTTAAAGCTCCTAAGGCGATGCGTGCGGCGTTGTTTATTGCTTTCTGGATTTTATCTAGTGCGGTTTTTGGCGCATGTCCATAAGTCGTCAGTCCGTAATCAATTTTACCCATTACTACTTGCTTTGCAATTCTTATGGCTAGGTTAACAGGGGGCCCGTGCTTTTTTTGACAGATAACCTTGAGCATATTGTTGCGTTTTTTAATATCCTCAGCCACCTCGTTTGCATGTTTATTCCAACGTAGCGTTTTCGTCAGGTGTAAGCCTAGCACTTTTAACTCTTTTTGTAGGAGTATATTTCGGTTTCTCCAGTTTAGGGTGGTTGTTGTGCATCTTTGCTTCCTGCAGACGTGCAGAGCTTCTAGTTTGTCCTCTGATATGATTGCGCCGGTTGATTGGCACCATGTTTTTAACGCACCAAGTGCTGATTGTAGGGTGTTTTCGACCGAGTGTATATTGCCGGAAGAGTAAAGGACTACGTTGTCGGCGTATATATGATATCTGAGATTGGGTATTACAGACAGAGTTGAGGAGAGCTTGTATATGTATACATTAAATAAAGTAACAGATAAAGGTGAGCCTTGTGGTGTTCCATTTGCCAATGTCAAGACGTTGGAGCAAAAGCCTTTGTTTTTGATCATGATTTTGCGATCTGAAAGGAACGTTTTTATGGTTCGTATAAAGTTGTAGCCTGCGTTCCATTCAGTAAGTTGCTGGACGACCGCATTTCCTTGAAGTTTGTCATAAGCTTTTTCCAGATCTGCCGAGAGTAATATGCTGTGTTGTCTTCTTCCGATAGCACAGGCGAGATTGTGCTCCATTTCCTGAAGGAGTGATTGTGTTCCCCTTCCCGGTCTGTAGCCAGCAATTTCTTCTGGTAGCATTTGTTCTAGGAGCCAGTTTAATCTGTTGCTTAAAATTTTCTCTAGGATTTTAGACGATGTGGATAAAAGGGATATTGGTCTGATTTTGGTGGGGGAAATGATTTTGTTAGGTACCTTAGGGATGGGGCGGATCTCTGCTAGTTTCCAAGCCTGTGGAAAGGCGCCCGAGCTCAGCACCATATTGAAGAGCCTAGTTAGCCTGAGTAGATAGTTTGATGGGGCATTTTTCATCATCCCATAAGTGATTTTATCTAGGCCCGGCGTTGAACCTTTGTAAGAATCCAATACTTTTTGGATTTCTGTTAAGGTTATATGTTCATCTAGCGGGGAGCGGGGTCGTTCCCGGAGGGTTTCCAGTTGCTGAAGTGTTGTTCTTTCATCTTGGCCTAAAGGACTAGGAACTGCGTTGGCATAATTAGCGAGCTGATTGGCTATGATGTGAACAATCTCGTGCGGGTCAACAACAATTCTATTTTGCAGCTCCAGTGCGGAGATACTGGTTCTTTTTCGACTTCCGAATACCGCTCTGATACTGCGCCAGTTTTCTTGGACTGAGCTATTTGGGTTTATACCGTCGAGGAAATTTTCCCACGCCTTGCGCTTTTCTTCTGCGATTGTTCTGCGCATTTTTGCATTGACTCTGCGATATATAATTGCATTTTCCGCTGTAGGGGATCTTTTGAATCGCTTCCATGCCTGGTTCTTCTGTCGTATAAGCAGACGAATATCTTGGTTAAACCAGGTGGGGGTGTTATTGTTGGCCCTTTGAGTTGTAGGCATACTGCAGCTAGCGGCATAGCGAATAGCTCTCCTCAATATAGCTACTTCCCTGTTGATGTTGGAGGTCCATTCTTTTTGCTGGAGGTATTCCTGTACCTTTTGCTGAAACTTGTTCCAGTCAGCGCGTCGTTCGACGAATTGAGAGGAGTGCAGGAACTTTTCTGTATCTTGATTGATGTGCAAAATTATGGGCATGTGGTCGGTTTGGTTTGGATGCTTGGTTGTTGTCCAGGTGAGTCTTGGCGCTATATCCGGCGTCGATATTGAGAGGTCTATGTTGGTTAGAGTATGTCGTGTTGTGAACATTGTAGGCGATCCATCATTTAGGAGTATGTACTCAGTGTTCTCTAGCCAGTTGGCTATTTGGTTGCCTCTTGGTGTATTATATTGCGATCCCCAGAATCGGTGGTGTGCAATAAAATCGCCGAGAATAAGTGCTGGTCGTCTTAGTGGAGTGTGTAATAGCATAATGGCGCGACCATTTATTGGGCGCCACTTATGCGCAGTGTTACCCCCCTTAGCCATAAGCCCTGAAGAGAATGGCCAAGGAGCCAACACCATACATAAGAAATAACAGAAAATCCGGAACTCCTACGCCGGCCACACGGAGTTGTCTAGCTCGCCGGAGGGGTCGTGGGGTGTGTGGCCGGGGCTTACCGCGGTTGGTTCACCACTTACCTGTGTCTGTGCAACTTTGACTTCCGTCCATCATTCTCCGGTCATCGCCCGAGCCGCGTCAACCCTGAAAAGAAATGATTCCCCCCTCAACCATTCCACCAAAAAAAATTTAATGCATGGTCATTCTATTAACTATAAACATTTAATCAACAGAATAACAATTACAAGGAATAACTATCAATCACGACAATAACTTATAACTCCGTGTCCATTATCAAAATTCAATGAGCAAAGTCAACAATATTAAGGTTCGTTCTTATAGTTACATAGATATGATCTCAAGATAAAAAGAAAACTCACAGTATTGGCCAATAAGGTGATTACAATCAATAGCATCAGTTAACGAAAAAAAACACATTTCCCGTAACCAACAAAGAACCAAATATTTCTGACAAGGGCAACACAAATTCACAAATAATTATCAAGAATATTATGAATATTATAGATATAATACTAACTACTATTAAAGTTATGGTTTTAGTAATAAATTTAATGAATTAAAGCAAGAAAAGTATGTGTATATTAAATTAAAATATAAAATATGTTCAATATGAGTTGACACATTAGTCAAAAACCCGAAGAGTTATATTTTAAACAAAATAACACAAAAAAATCAACTTGTGGTCCAGCCGCTAATCTTGACGGATAATGTTATCTTCAAAAGGGGTGAGAAGGCTATTTTCAATCTGTCCCAACAGCACCAGATTAAAAATCAGTTTTACACATCTTCAACTTCTCCAACTGGAGGGTGAACGAAAGCCTGACATCTCTTTGAAGGGAGCAATAATCCCCTCACTTCAGGAAAGAAAACCTCGTGCTTGCTTTTCTGCTGCCTTACCGTGCTAATCGTAAAGAAAAAAACCTTGCATAACTTACAGGAAATCCGTAATTCGATGCAGCCCAAAATAAGGTACTTCCAACAATATGAAAATAGGGATCCAGGGTTTCCGTCACGGAAAACAAAAAAGCCGGAACATGCCTTTCTTATCAAAGGATATTGCTTCTTACAGAGGACAGTCTAAGAAAAGTCCAATTCAGGTCCAGACCTCTCGCTCTCAATTTTAGGAACAGCGAAACGACTCTCGTTCCAGCTTCTAAAAAATACTAGCCGGTTTTCAAAAAAACAACTCCGGGCACAAACTAGGAAAGACCAGGAAACTTTTTCACTAGCCTTTTTTTGTAAAAGAAAAACAATTATAAACAGACCGATCTCGGATCCAAAATTCACAAAAAAACCAGGAAGTTCTCTCACTGACTCCGAGGCTTTTTTTCCCAAAAACTTTTCGACTCCCTTCATTTATTATTTTTTTCCTCGCCTATCCTTTTTAAAATTTTCCTTTTCCTCCCAAGTAATTTTACAGTAAATTTCCCCTTGCCTACAGGGTGATTTCCACCTAAATTCCCCAATCAAAATAAATTTTCCGACCGACCGTTACATACCCTCGGGTCCACAAGGCCGACTCGCGAGGCAGTGAGGAGCCGAAAATAACGGACGGTTTTTTTTTTTTGTGTGCCGTAGGTCTAATATGTTGGCGCCAATGTGGGACTCGACTCACGACCTGAGAATAGGAGTCTCATGTTCTAGTGAGCTAGCCGGGCATACGTGAACTAGTTGATAATATACGAACCGAGTGAAAAGCTAACTATAATTTAGGTTCATGCTTGCAACCGTAAGTTGCGATGGCCAGTCTGAAAAATCTCCCGGAGAAATATTTGGAGTTGCGAATAACAGGCGGAAGACAATACCACATTGTCCCCCGACGGATATCAACAAGTCTCCAAACATTCTCACACAAACTCCGGGTGCTTTCGCTCCACCGGGCCAGTCTCCAGCAATACCACATTGCCTTTGACTCCCCCCGGTGAAACGATAGTCAAACTGTCTGCTGAGAGATATTCTCCAGACTGACCGAAGAGGAAGGACAGTGTGAGGAGTGTATACAAACCTGTTGACCGTTGGACAGTCTGCAGGTTCCCTCGGAAGAATATCTGGAAGGACAAGGATCCGGCGGACAGTTTGACTATCGTTTCAAGGAAGTCGAGTCGGAGTCAGGGAGAGAACTTCCTGGTTTTTTTTGTGAATTTTGGATCCGAGATCGGTCTGTTTATAATTGTTTTTCTTTTACAAAAAAAGGCTAGTGGAAAAGTTTCCTGGTCTTTCCTAGTTTGTGCCCGGAGTTGTGTTGTTTTTGAAAACTGGCTAGTATTTTTTAGAAGCTGGAACGAGAGTCGTTTCGCTGTTCCTAAAATTGAGAGCGAGAGGTCTGGACCTGAATTGGACTTTTCTTAGACTGTCATCTGTAAGAAGCAATATCCTTTGATAAGAAAGGCATGTTCCGGCTTTTTTGTTTTCCGTGACGGAAACCCTGGATCCCTATTTTCATATTGTTGGAAGTACCTTATTTTGGGCTGCATCGAATTACGGATTTCCTGTAAGTTATGCAAGGTTTTTTTCTTTACGATTAGCACGGTAAGGCAGCAGAAAAGCAAGCACGAGGTTTTCTTTCCTGAAGTGAGGGGATTATTGCTCCCTTCAAAGAGATGTCAGGCTTTCGTTCACCCTCCAGTTGGAGAAGTTGAAGATGTGTAAACCTGATTTTTAATCTGGTGCTGTTGGGACAGATTGAAAATAGCCTTCTCACCCCTTTTGAAGATAACATTATCCGTCAAGATTAGCGGCTGGACCACAAGTTGATTTTTTTGTGTTATTTTGTTTAAAATATAACTCTTCGGGTTTTTGACTAATGTGTCAACTCATACTGAACATATTTTATATTTTAATTTAATATACACATACTTTTCTTGCTTTAATTCATTAAATTTATTACTAAAACCATAACTTTAATAGTAGTTAGTATTATATCTATAATATTCATAATATTCTTGATAATTATTTGTGAATTTGTGTTGCCCTTGTCAGAAATATTTGGTTCTTTGTTGGTTACGGGAAATGTGTTTTTTTTCGTTAACTGATGCTATTGATTGTAATCACCTTATTGGCCAATACTGTGAGTTTTCTTTTTATCTTGAGATCATATCTATGTAACTATAAGAACGAACCTTAATATTGTTGACTTTGCTCATTGAATTTTGATAATGGACACGGAGTTATAAGTTATTGTCGTGATTGATAGTTATTCCTTGTAATTGTTATTCTGTTGATTAAATGTTTATAGTTAATAGAATGACCATGCATTAAATTTTTTTTTTTGGTGGAATGGTTGAGGGGGGGATCATTTCTTTTCAGGGTTGACGCGGCTCGGGCGATGACCGGAGAATGATGGACGGAAGTCAAAGTTGCACAGACACAGGTAAGTGGTGAACCAACCGCGGTAAGCCCCGGCCACACACCCCACGACCCCTCCGGCGAGCTAGACAACTCCGTGTGGCCGGCGTAGGAGTTCCGGATTTTCTGTTATTTCTTATGTATGGTGTTGGCTCCTTGGCCATTCTCTTCAGGGCTTATGGCTAAGGGGGGTAACACTGCGCATAAGTGGCGCCCAATAAATGGTCGCGCCATTATGCTATTACAAGTGGTCAGTTTGTCTAGTTCTTCTGTTATGTTGCGTAGTTCTTGTTCGACGTATATACAGGCTATGTCAATTGTCAGTCCAGTATGAACCCTGAGTGCGAGCATGGGTGTGTTTTGGTTAACTATTGGTAGCGATTGTACCGCTAGGCCTCTTTTAACCATTATGCCGGCTCCACTGGCTCTTGTGGAATGCGTGTTGGTGTATATAGGTCATATTGTTGGTACTTTCTAGGTGAGTTTATCGGGTCTGTGTGAGGTAGGTGCGTTTCCTGTAATGCTATTATGTCTGGTTTGTATCGTGTTATTAATATGTCCAGAGAGGCAGAATTAGAGTAGAGTCCTGAAATGTTCCACTGCAGTATAGTAAGTTGTTTATTGCTGACATTCGTAGGTCTATGTCTTGCTTGGTTATTTATGTTAGCCATATTATTGTTTATAAATCTGTATTTTTTTGGCAAAAGTGGATTGTGTTTCCATATCTGAGTCTGCGTCAGTATCAAGGGACTTTTTTCTGTTTGGTGTGTTTGTAGGAGAGTATACATTGTTTGCTGCTGCAATAGTGTTTTTAAGGGTATTTGGTGATAGGGATAGTAGTGCGTTTAATTGGCTGCTATCTGTTGGTTTGTTATCTGGTGTGAAGAGTATTTGTGTTTTTTGTGTGTTCGGGTAAGGTGACGTTATTGTAATAGTCTTTAGTTGGGGTTGATCGGTAATCTTTATTTTGTTATCTGAGTTGTCTTTTGATTGTAGTTCGTTTGTTCTAGATGTTTCATTGTTGAGGCTGGCTACGTGAGCCCAAGATTTTATATTGTTTACATTTTGTTTATTTACTTTATGGTTGTTAGTTTCTATCCTATTGTTAATTGCCGAGTTATGGGTTAGTGAGTTAGAGTGAATATCATTCACCTTTCCTGTGTGGGAGTCCTGTGTGATGTTGTGTGCGTGTTCCTGATACCATTGTTTCCTTGCCTCGAAGCGGCTGATACGTCGGTTGATTTGCATCATTACAATTTCTTTTTCCCGGATGTAGATTGGGCAGTTTCTGTCTAACGTGGTGTGCATTCCCTCAATTTGGCAGCTAATGCAGTAGACTTTGGTGCAGGTGTGTGCTTCGCCTTCAGCTTTGGGTTCATTACAGGAAGGACATTTCGGTGTATCATTGCATCTAGATTCATGATGCCTAAATTGGTAACATCTGCGACATCTTAGTGGCGAAGGATACCATTTTTGCGTGCTGACCCTTTCATACAAGATGTTTACATATTGGGGCGCTTGATATGTTGTAAACGTTATTAACAGCGTACCAGTATTTATTTTTTGATTATTTACGTTTCTTGAGTAGTGCTTGACCGCTTTAACTGTTGGGTTGTCATATTTGATACCTTCAAGAATGTCTTCTTCGCTGACATTTTTCAAGTTGGGCATGCGGATAGTTGCTTTAGACTCATTAAGTTTGTCAAATAGAGTCGCCTTTGCTTCATAATTCGCAATAGTCTTCATATTTTTTATTAGTTTGCTCGCTTCCAACTCATTTGGGAGTAGCAGAAGGTATTTGCCGTCCCTCAGCGCCCTGCAACTTTTAACTTTCCCAGTGTACATTTGTAGGGTTTTTTGTACGAGGAATGGATTGAGTTCAGTGATTTTTTTTTCATTATTAATTATCTCCACCGTTAAGTATTTGGGATCTTGCCCAAGTGAGAAGAAATTCTGCGTTTCAGCCGGTGTTGGATTCAGTAGCTCATTGTCTATTGTCTTTCGTTTTTTGACTTTTTTTTTTTGATTTGCTGCACTCTAATGGAGCAAATGGATTGCTAAGGAGCCCTGGCGCGGGCGCCATGTATGCAGTGATTGTGATCAGCCAAGGGGTCGGTGAAAGTCGTGCGCTGGGCTGCTATTAAATAACTGTTTGTTTCTTGTTGCTGCAGATCTGATTTCCTAGGAAACGCCTATTAAATTATTTACCTTCCGTTTGGACTTTTAACTTTGATCACTTCTGGTGAATTTCACGCTTTGTTACACTTATAAACTTGGAAAAAGCTTCCGATAGCCTTCCGTCTGTCCTCACGACGAGTTCAAACGAGACTCTCGAATCTGAAATTGTCAGTTGGACATTTTAATAAGAGATTTGACTTTAAATTTGAGCTTCACATTCTTCAACTTGCAAAACCCTAAAAAATTTAAAAGAAAGAAGCTATGGATTTTGCTAGAATAGGAGGTGCTAGTGAAATTTGTGCAGAAAAAATCGAAGTCATACGTAGTGCTGGAAGAAGCTGACAAACGAAATCATTTCAATTCAGCCCGAACGGTTCTACATAATCGTGAAATCACTTCGCAAAATCAGGTAATTTCGGCGCAGTGCGAACATGGTATTATCAGGAATTCACTTTCGCCGCTTTTTTTGGGCTTTCATCGGTGCTTTGCGCTCTGCTTCACTATTTTCTTAGCCTTACTGGACAAATCGCTGACATCCCGAATCTATTTGCCAGTAAAGTTTATAGTGGAGTCGGATAGGCATCAAATTTTAGTGAAAAAGGAACTGCTTCCAGTTTCAACTTTTTTTGTTGTAACATGTTAGTTACAACGAAGACTATACGAAATGGACATTTTTTCGAAAAATTTCTCATTTTTTGTTAAAAGTAATTTTTTTGACATATTAGATCAGCAATGAACTAATACAATAAAAATTGAGCTTTGCCTAAAAAAGGACAAATTTTTCGAAAAAATGACGAAAAAATGCAAAAATTAACGATTTTCGATTCGATTTTTTTCACTTTTTTTCAAGTTTCAAAGTTTTCTTGATTACCATGATAAAGTGCATAAAAGGACCTACATTTAAAAAAAAGAAAGAACCTCATACGATGCAATTCACAAAAATTATAGGCCAACCAATTTTCAAAGAAGTCAATTTTTGAGCCTTGTTTAGATATTTTGATTTGAAATTTTAACCAGTTATTGTTCACATTATAAAATATAACCTTTGAAAATTTCATCAAATTTCACTTAAAATATCCGAAGCTATCGCCAAAAAACCGAAATTGAGCTCTTCCTTCAGTTTTTGATTTTTTTTTTGAGGTTATGTGTCATCATCATTGCGCTCCTTTAATCCCTCATGGGACATAGGGCGGAAACAGTTGCCCTCCAGCGGACTCTGTTTTGCGCGACAGCTCTCAGCTCCGACCAGGATCTCCCAGTTGTTGCGGCTTCTGCTAGTAGGGTTCTCCTCCACGTTTTTCTAGGTCTTCCGACTCAACGGGATCCTTGCGGATTCCAGTCGAGGGCCTGTTTGGCTAGATTTTCGTTTTCGCGTCGCAAGGTGTGGCCAACCCAATTCCATTTCCTTCGTCTGATTTGGTCGTCTATCCTTTCTTGGCCGGCACGGCGCCATAGTTCTTCGTTTGAAATTCTATCTTGCCGTACAAAAGTACTGCCTTAACGTTGGAGTTGAACAGCCGCAATTTGGTGTTAGTTGAGATCTCCGTTGATCTCCATATGCGGAACAGGCATGCATATGCGCCTCGTGCTTTATTTATTCTGGAACTGACATCTTCTTCTGCACCGCCATTTTCGGTAATAATACTACCGAGGTAGCAGAATTTATCGACCAGTTCCACGTCACGGTTATTCAGCGCAGTCCGTTCAATGGTGTTTGCATTTATCCGCATTTCTTTGGTTTTAGTCGGATTTAGCCTTAAGCCTGCTGGACTACTTTCTGTTGCCAAATTGTTAATCATGTTTTTGAGGTCCTGGTGTCTGTGGGCCAGCAAACAGATATCATCTGCGTAGTCGAGATCCTTAAGGCGGTCTGTAGTGACCGCGTAAACTTAATTACCAAGTTTACGCAAAGTCACACAACAGCCTCCCACACAATAAACACGATCAGTCGGAACACTCCATCGATCACCGAACTTAAAGTTCAGTGATCTTACCGTTCTCCGTTCCGTTCCCCCATCGTGTTTATCGGAGCTAGCCAATTTCCGGCATCTCCGCTAGACACTCTTGGTCAACAGTTCTTCTACCTCGCTTCCAATACCGTGAATTAAATTACAACAAATAGTGACATTAAAACTTTATATTAAACTTAATATAAATAAAAATAAGTAATAATAAAATTAAATTGTTGGTGACATACGTGGTGTTTTATTTAAACAAAAAACAACAATAGTCTAACAAACCCCATTGTATGCCGCCTGTTCTACTATCTAGAGCGCCGACAAGGATGTCATTTATTACTATAAGAAATAGTAAAGGCGAGAGTAGGCATCCTTGTGGTGCTCCTGAGCTCACCTCGAAAGCTGTAATTTTCCATTATGGAGAACTCTGCATTTGGAATTGTTATATAGGGCTTTTATCAATTCTATTATTTTATCAGGCAGTCCACGTCGCCGTAGTGCCTGCCATATAAAGCTCCTATTGACCGAGTCGAACGCTTTCTCATAATCTACGAAAGCAAGGTAAAGGGGGGATCGGAATTCAGTAGACTGCTCCACTATTATTCGTAAGGTGTTGATATGTTCAATACAGGAGCGGCCCTTCCTGAATCCGGCCTGTTGCCTCCTAAGCGTTCGGTCTACTGCCTCACTTATCCTAGATAGTAATATATGGGACAAAATTTTGCCCACTGTAGATAGTAAACAGATGCCTCTCCAGTTGTCGCATATTGTTAGGTCCCCCTTTTTTGGTATTTTGACTATGATACCTTCCGTCCAATCCTCCGGAAAGGTACAGGTGTTCCATGCTATTTGTAGGATTGGCTGAAGCGCATCTGCTATGAGGCTTGAATCGGCTTTCAACAATTTTGGCGGAATGCCATCTTTTCCAGCTGCCTTACCATTGGCCATCGCATGAATTGCGGTTACTATTTCCGTCTTGGATGGAGCCCGGGTGGTGATTCTTATTGGCTGTGCATTGTTGCTGGTTTCCTGAGGTTCCTGCGTAAATGAACCATTCAGGGCGGCGAAGAAGTAATCTCTCCATCTTTGGAGCTGCTCCTCGTCGCTGCACAGCAGCCTTCCATCCGCACTCTTAACGGCATGCTTTTTAGTAGAATGCTTTCCCGTGAGCTGTTTAGTAATTTGACAGCACTGTTGCCTGTGTTTGTCGCGTTTTCCGCTTTTTCTGCGAGCTCATTTATCTGCTGCCTTTTATCACGCCGGACACTTCTCTTTACCTCCCGATGTAATTGGGAGTATTCCCGTTCCAGTTGGTAACGTCTTTCGGGGTCGCTTGTAGAGTTTAAGTTATTTTTTAGGGCTCTCCTGCGTTCTATTTTTTGCCAGGTTGTGTCCGAGATCCAGTGTTGCTGGTTTCTTTGGACATAACCGATGCTCGTTTCCGCAGCCGTCAATATTGCGCCCTTTGTCCTACTCCACAGCTCTTCAATATTTGTGTCGTCAGAAACGTTGTGCTGGTTTAATATTTGTTGTAGGTTTCCAGCAAATTCCCGCTTTTTACCGCTCTCCCGCAGAAGATCTACGTTGAACCGTCTACGGTTTATAGCATCGCGTTGTACGTTTCTGATTGCGGCGATTTTAAGGCGAATAGTTTGCTACTACCAAATGGTGGTCGCTTCCAGTGTCCGCTCCCCTGAAACTCCTGACATCTTCCAGAATGGTTCTCCATCTGCGGCTGACGGCCACATGATCTATCTGATTTCTCGTTCTACCATCGGGCGATACCCAGGTCTCTTGTGACAAAAGTAAGTTCCACCTACCATGAGTTGGTGGGAGCTACAGAAGTCAACGAAAAGCTCACCATTGTTATTGGTAACTTGGCTTAGACCTTGATTTCCAATTGTTTGTTCAAGGCCGGTGTTGTCACGGCCGATCTGTGCGTTTAAGTCACCCATTAATACAATGATGTCTCCCCTTGGAATAGAGCGAAAAACCTCATTCAGCCGCAAATAGAACTCGTCTTTGATGTCATCTTCAGCGTCTTCAGTTGGAGCATAGCATTGGACTACCGTAGTACTTCTTAGTCTGATACGCAGGCGCACGGTAATAATCCTCTCAGAAACTGGTGACCAGCTAATGAGGCTGGACCTGGCTTCTTTGGTGAGTATTACACCAACGCCACTCCTACGGCTTTCAGTTTCGTTTCTCCCAGAATATAAAAAGGACTCACCATTTGGGCAGATATGTTCCCCTGCATCGGGCCATCTGGTCTCGCTAAGTCCCATGATCTTGATTTTATATCGATTCATCTCGTTGAGGACTTCATCCAGCCGTCCCTCAGCCAGCAGTGTTCTCACATTCCATGATCCGATTCGTGTCCTTGTTCGAAAAGCAAAGGTTGTCGTCGTGTTGTCCATCCGGTTCCGAGGCATTGTTTGCCGATTCGTAGCAATGGTATTTTTTATGGGAGCGGGTTGCTAACCCTCAGCCCAACCGACTTAAAGCTCTGTTTTGTGGCGCAGAGAGCTCGCCATTCGCCCGTCTCCCGTTAGCTCCTTCCAAAGAAGTACCCCAGGGGGCACCGCGGGGAGGTGGGATTAGAACTTGCTAACAGGTCTGCTAGGTGTTCGTCTGCAGTGACTTTTCTCGGGTTTTGGCAGAGGTGGCAAATCGGGTACCACCACTTTCCGAGGTCTTTGTTAGCCGTTTACCCCCCTTGAGGTTATGTGTACAGATAACATTTTCATATTGTAACCGCTGGTAGCCAATATCACAACGAACAGCCTCTATTTTTTTCGATTTTTTCGGACATACGCATTTATATTTAGAAAGAACGACCAAAATGGTAAATTTTTGACATAATGTCCGATAACTTACGTTGCGGCGCACAGTGGGAGATTTTGTTTTTTTTACTCAAAATCTAATATCTCAAGAAAGAAAAAAGATAGAGCACTCATTTATTTTTATTTTCTTTGTAATGGAATAGGGAATTAAGGAAAAGTATTGAGAGCGTGAGAGAATGAAAACCTAACCTGCAAATTGTTGTTAAACCTGAGTTTTCATTTTGGGCTATTTAAGTACTCCACATTTATTGCCTACTACATAAGAAACAGTAGGTAAAAAAAAATTAATTTTTTATCCTTTAACAGTTTGGGATATGTTGAAAATTGAGGATTAACAACAATTTGCAGGTTAGGTTTTCATTTTTTTACGTTCTCAGTATTTTTCCTTAATTCCCTATCCAATTACATAGAAAATAAAAAATGAGTGCTCTATCTTTTATCTTTCTTGAGATATTAGATTTAAAGTAGAAAAAAGCAAAATCTTCCAAATTTGTAGGTTAGGTTTTCGTTCTGGGCCATTGAGATACTCTACCTTTATTGCCTATTGAATAAGAAACGAAATGTAAAAAAAATTAATTTTTTATCCTTTAACAGTTTTGGCTATTTAGAAAATTCAGGTTTAACAACATTTTGCAGGTTAGGTTTTCATTCTCTCACGTTCTCAATACTTTTCCTTAATTCCCTATTCAATTCCAAAAAAAAACTAAAAAAAAATGAGTGCTCTATCTTTTTTCTTTCTTGAGATATTAGATTTTGAGTAAAAGAAAAACAAAATCTCCCACTGTGCGGCGGTTGCAAGAGGTAGAAAATGTTTATTTCGTGTAGTCTAGATGTAACTAACAAAATCTGTAGTCTAGATGTAGCTACAAAATCTTCACAATCCTTGTGAAACAAAAACTGGAACCTATAGCGGAAAGCCTTATAGGAGAATATCAAGCTGGTTTTAGGACAAACAGGTCAACATCGGACCAACTGCTGACCTTAAGGCAAATTCTGGAGAAAACCTGGGAAAGGAATGTAGATGTATACCAGATATTTGTCGACTTTCAACAGGCATATGACTCAATAAACAGAGAGAGGCTATACGAGATCTTATCGGAAATAGGAGTCCCCTCAAAATTGGTACAACTAATCAAATGCGCCACAAACAGCTCACTGGCGAAAGTAAGGATCCAAAATGCTGTAACAGAGGAGTTCGAAGTACGTCAAGGGCTTAGACAAGGAGATGGGCTGGCCCCCATGCTTTTCAACCTGGCCCTAGAATGGGTGATAAGGAAAACGTCAGTCTAGCGAAGTGCATCAATAGCTACCCAGTCGGTACAATTACTTGGATATGCGGATGACGTAAACAACGTGGGAAGGTCCTTTTTGGCAGCAAAAGAAGTCTATGTTGAATTAAAAGAGGCGGCAAAGGACATAGGCCTGAAGATTAACGAACAAAAAACGAAGGTGATGCAACAATCCAGAGCAGGACGATTTAGAATGGGAAGAAATATAACCATCGACGAACATAACCTAGAAGTAGTCGATAAAACAGTCTACCTTGGGTCTACTATCACAAAAAGAAACGAAGAAAAAGAAGAAATAACTAGACGAATACTACTGGCTAATAGAGCCTTTTATGCCCAAAAACAAATCCTGCACTCAAGATTTGTGCACAGGAAAACGAAACTCTCACTCTACAAAACAGTAATACGACCAGTACTGTGTTATGGTAGCGAGACTTCGACTATGACCCAGGACATAGAGGAACGAGTCAACAGGTTCGAGAGGAAAATTCTCAGATGCATAATAGGCCCAATCAGAGAGGATGGAATATGGCGAAGAAGATACAACAACGAGTTGTATGAAATTTTTGACGACCCACAACTCTCAACTTTAATAAAAATCAACAGATTGAGACTAGCCGGCCACGTGATCAGGATGGAGGACAATCGCATCCCAAAACGGCTTATGGCATCAGAAATTTCGGGAAGTAGGCCAGTAGGTAGACCCAGGAGGAGATGGATAGACTCTGTGACGGCAGACGCAGAGTCAATGCTCAACATCCGGAACTGGAGACATGCTGCAAGGGACCGTCAAACTTGGAGAAATGCCCTAGAGGAGGCCAAGGCTCGATTTGGGCTGTAGCGCCATTGAATGGATGGAGATGTAACTAACATGTTCCAAAAAAAAACATTTTGAGACTGGAAACAATTCCTTATGTTTTGCTTATCTGACTCCACTATTAGTACAATTGACATTTCAACTTCGTGAATTTTCAAATTTTCGCAGGGTGTTTTTCAAATTAACAAGTGCGTGTTTACCTGTCGCGTGAAAGTGTAGTGGTCTGTTTTCTTACTTCAGATAAGACAACTTTCAATAATCTTTGGTATAAGTAGATGAAAAAAAAACGTTTTGCTACAAAATATATATTTTTCGAAAATAAAAAAACAGTTTTTAAGTGATTTTTTCACCAAAAAGTGATTTGTGCAAACTTTGGCCTTGAATAACTTTGAAAGGGTTAAGTTTTTGAAAAGATGACAAGAGGACTTTTTGTAGGCAATAACATGTCGTATTGTCTGATCGAAAAAAATTTCGAAAATATCTTTTTCGAGTGAAATTTTGGCCATAAAGTGATTTTCGAAAACTTTTACCTGGGATAACTTTCAAAGGGTTTTTTCGGGTAAACTTTTTTGTAAGAAACAAATTTGTAGAGAAATTCATTGTCAACATTTTGGGCCCTCGCACGGGATTGTATGACTTATAGAAACCGAGATACATGGAAAACTAAGGAAAACGCGATATCTCCGGCGGCCACGTATTATTAACTTCCCAGTAAGTTATTTGTAATCGGTCCGAATATCGAAATCGAAATTTTCAACGTATTTTCATTTTTCAAGGTCCCAAGAGCATTTTAAGCAAAAATTGGGGAGGAAGTATGTGGGTGTGTGTGTGCGTGTGTGTGTACGTACGTATGTGGTCATAAAATATATCGACTTTGCTGAGGTGCCGTTCGAAGAGTATTAACCAAAATATGATCTGAAAAGGTTTTAATAAAATTCGGTCGAGCCGTTTTATTGTTTAAACGACGTTCGTGATTTTTATACCTGCACGATACCGCGCGAATCAAAAACTATATGGACTCCTTTGAGGTTCCGAAAGATGAATATTAACAAAAAAATAACCTGAAAAAAATTTCATAACATTCGGTCGGGCCTTTTTTTGTTTAAATAGAAAAAATTCAGATAAGTGTCAGTAAGACCTTAAATGGATAAGTTTTGCTAATATCTAATAAACTCGATGGGATGAAACCCGTTCTAAACGAAGTGATCATTTTTCGGTTCTGCACAGCGATACTCTTCCAACAAAACGTCACTTGTGAAAATCCGATAACCTTTAAAGATCATGCAAAAATTTCAAACAACATCACGAATTTTTCAAACCTTGCATCATAACTTTTTGACGGGGAATTGTTTTGTACGCGTGATACAGTTTCAAGAAACTGCGGTTCATCCCGGGATTTCCAGTAGCTACTAGTAAAATTTGTCCTTTTTTGGTCAAGTACTTTACATTGACTAGTTTTGCTAATATATCCAGAAAGCTTTGGAACTTTCAAATGAAGTCATTCGCTTCCCAGTTTATCAACGGCGCTTCAACACGCTCATTACGAATTCGAACACCCGCTAGAAAAATCTTGTTGGTTTAACACTATTATAATTATTTGAACTATAACTGAACTAGAACTGAACTTGAACTTCTGATACTAGTCAATTTCCCACTAGTGCTAAACTTATTACTATTTTGTAAAAAGTCAGTTTATTCCATCTTCGTTCATCATACTAGGGAGTTAATCGTGTGGACCCAAGGGGTCAAACCCACATCCCAACTAGTTCAATTTGTCCAATTTTCACCCATTTTAGATTTTTGTCTCCTTTCGTGTGTTTTTGTTTTTGCTAATTTCCCCGGACTATTAGTCTTATGTAGATAATAAATTCAGATTGAAGCTGAATAATGATAAAATAGTAGCCACAGGATCTGTAACAAAGAACTTTACACTTTAGTTATCACAAATCTATTATTTAATTTTGATAATTTTGGTGAAGATTTGAATAAAAACGAAAAAATATATATTTTGTACTGACATACACATGAATGTTGTTTAATTGTTCGGTTTTACTGCAAATTTCCCATTCTTCTGGCTTTTACGTTTCACTTCTAACATCCGTGGCGACCACGCATTCACATCGGTCGCTTACTTCAATCCTTTAGCTCCTAATCAAGAAGTGGCATATTCAAGACCCATGTCCATTACGTAATTACAAAATTATAATGCAACAAAAACCAACCCCATTTCACACTCCGGTCTAGTAATCCTAGCGAAATTGTAAAATTAAAATCAGCGTGCACCAACACTTTCCAGGAAGGTATCAAGTTGAAAAAATCGTAAAATGATTAACTAATTTTGCAGTTCCGCCTTGGCTCGACATCATTACAATAAAAATTAACGATTTAATTACATAATGACCAACCCTTCCGCAATGCAGCAATGTCCTTCCTTCGAGTAAGTACAGCCCCACGTAGAGCTCCTCATAAGTGAAATATAATTACAGCTGATGCCCTCAATACCATCAGGCACACCTCCTCCACATCAGCCACTCAACTGAACGTGAAGTAAGTAGCTCAAATTGGAAACAGTTTTATTGCACGTCAGCTCCACTCCAGGTATTCTCTGATGCAGTGCAGTATTTCGCCCCTATTACGAAGCACCTCCACATACCACATCGCATTATTTTACTTCCGATTACGGTTGAGGAATCCTTTTCGACCAAACAAAAAAACCGCGAAAAATTTTAAGGATAATTTAGAATTCACGAAAATCTCATTAATAACATCCTCGAAAGTTGAAAGAAATTTTTTCAAATTCGGAAATTTTGTGCAATCATCAGGTTTGGATAATTGTGTTCATTCGTTTGTTGCAGTTCTGCTGTGTTTGGGGATAAAGTTTGGAATGGCTTCGTCCTTGCACTGGATTCGAGCAAGTTCTGCATGCGGTGGATGCATTCCTGAAAAGGAGTGCACAACTTTGTTTTGTTGTTTGGAAGTTTGCTTATTATTTTCTATTGTTGCAATTTTTGTCCTGACGAGTGGAGGTTGGTTATTACGCCAATGTTGAGTTGCAAATTTTTAGGTGGAACGGCAAAATATGCTATTTTTTGCGTTAGTATAAAAAGATGGATGTTTCTAAACTTGTGACACTAATTTCATGGTTTTCATTTTCTTAAATAAATTCACATATTCGTGATAACTTACTTTATTTCCATGAGTAACGGGCGACGGTAGAGGAAATGGTTTGGAAACTAGGGGAACTATTTATAGGAAAAGCTCTGACGTCGCCTACAGCTGTAGTAATCTCTACTACGTTTCTGATACTAAAAAGAAAAATACACATTTTCAAAACTAAACGGAAGAATTAGGAAGAAGGAGGAAAATGATGAGTTCTGGGGCCATTTGGAAAGGGCCGTCTACGACTTTCCTAGACTTAAAACTGCTTAGACTACGATGGCTTGGACATGTACGAACTTCTGAAGAAAGAATGCTGGTTAGGATTTTCAGTGGTAAAAAAAAGAAAATAATGGTAGGACGACATTTTATAAGATTATAAGGTTGAAGAGAACTAACAAAGGGTAGATACGACTGGTCCAAGGAAGTGCAAGAGGCCTAAGTGCTACCAGAACTGTAAAGCCATTTAAAAGGAATTGAGTAGAAAACGCAAAACGTTGTTTAAAGAATCGAGATTGGCATTGTGACTATTGATGTAGATGCAACATCTTCAATAAAAATTGGCGATGTTAACAAGAGGTCAGTTATTTTTGAACAATAGGTAAAATCAAACCGTCACCTCCCCGTGGTGCCCACTAAACGACGGTAGTAGCGATTGTGGGACTCTATATTCCCGCATACCGACGGCGGGCTGGAAACTCGTCTTAGAGTTACATTAGTGAGCATTGCCTTCGCGTCAGCCGCCAAAGAGTCTATCCATCCCCTCCTGGGTCTGCCTACTGGTCTATTTCCTAAAATTTCTGCTACCATAAGCCGTATTGGGATAGGATTGAGGCAGCACGGAAGTTGAAACATCTTCTTTTCTTCGTTTCTTTTTGTAATCGTAGACTGAAGGTAGACTATTTTGTCGACTACTTCTAGATTGTGTTCGTCGATGGTTATATTTCTTCCTATTCCTAATCTTCCAGATCTGGATTGTTGCATCAACTGTGTTTTTACTTGTTGATGTTCAGGCCTATGTCCTTTGCCGCCTCTTTTAATTCGGCACAAACTTCTTTTGCTGCCAAAAAGGACCTTCCCACCATGTTCTCGTCGCCTGCATATCCAAGTTTTGCTATTGATGCACTTCTCTGTACTGACGTTTTCCTTATTAACCATTCTTGGGCTGGGTTGAAAAGTCCACCCCTTGTCTATGTCCTTGTCACACTCGGAACTCTTCCTTTGCTGTATTTTGGATATTTAATTTCTCCAGTTGACTATTCGTTGCGCATTCAGTCATATAAGCTTTGAAGGGCCTCTACCGGGGCGGCGCTTTCATAGGTGCAAATGGTGCACTTGCACCGGCCGCAATTGGACGAGGGCGCAATTTCAGAAAATCTTAAAAAAAAAATTGAAAAAGCGACTTCATTTTTATCTATTAAAGGAATTGTGTCTTTTCCCATTGCGATCAAAAAATGAAGAACTAATGGGGTGCTGCACCGGGCGCAAAAAAAATTTAACGTCGGCTCTGGCCTCCTAATTCCGATAAAATCTCGTATAGCCTCTCATATTGATTGAAAGTTGACTATCTGGTATATATCTACATTCCTTTTCAGGATTCCTCCAGGATTCTGGTCTGGTCAGCTGGTCCGACGTTGACCTATTTGTCTTAAAACCGGCTTTGTTGTGTAGTTGGTGCTGAGGAGTGAGATGCTTCTGTAGTTTTTACAGATTAATTTATCTCCTTTCTTGTTTATTGGGAATATAATCGCTATCTTCCAGTCATCTGGTATAATTTCCTCCTGCCAGATGCTCCATATTAGTGATGAGCAAAAGTGGTCTTGTTCTTGCAGTCTTGTCTTGTTCTTGCACATTTTGCAAGAACAAGAACAAGGACAAGACTTATAGCGTCATCGATTTGGCAGCTCTTGCTGTGAGCGCGAGCACATTTCCTCTGGAGCTGAGCACGGGTAATTCGCTCCAGAGCAAATTCGCTCTAACATGAATTTGCTCCGATTCGATTTCGCTTGCTCTCAGATTCATTTGGAATTGAGTTTTTCTCTTGTCAAGATTTATTGTCAAGAATTGACATTTGTACTTCTTTTAGGGCTCCAGATATATTTAGTTTGTTATTTTTTTTACATTACATATCATTATTTGGTTTTATTGCGCCTATCACTGTTGAAGAGACTACTTCAATTTTATATTTAATAATGGATAGAATTAATGAAAATTCTTCCAGCGAAGCGGATATACTTTCAGAAGCTGTGATGAAGTTCGGTAATTTGAAAATGATCTTTTGTTGTTACTATTTTAATTGTCTTTTTTTTCATATCATTATTTCAAATTGTAGTGTGGGGTGAAGTGGAAACTAAAATACTTTTGGATAAGTATTACAATTACATTGCTAAAGTAGGTCCCTTCATGGAATTTAAAAATAAAAAAATGATGTGGTCGCAGATAGCTCGCGATATTGAGAACTATGCGGAGGAACTGTTTCATCCATACAGTGTGAAACAAGATATAAAACCGTTATGAAATGGAAAAAGAATGCGGTAACAGACAACAGGAAATCTGGAGCTTCGCGAGTTGAAGTTCCTTTCGAGGAAGAATTAAACAAGATTGCTGCAATCGATGACAGCATTGAGCCAGAAGTGATGAGAGGTGTTGGCGTTGCAAATGAAAAAAGTTCGCAATGTTTAAAATTAAAAAGGAATCGAAAAAGGGAAAATGAATTGATAACTCAACTACGGTTGATGCACAAGGACAAGGAGGAGGCAAAAGAGCGCAGACACAAGGAGAAGATGCAATTGATTGAACGAATTTTTCTAAATAATAATAATGTATGATTATACTCAATCTAATTTTCATTAGTTTTTAGAATTGAGCGAGTTAATTAGTTTTAGTATGAATTATTATGTGATTTTGAATTTTATGTGATTGATTTTGAATTTTATGCTGACTGAATTAAGATAAGTATTGAAAATGAACTAAGTTTTACAAAAATAAGAAGAATAAAGATTTTTAGTTTCGTTTAAACTCATTACATTTATTTAAGCTTTTAAAATCTATTTTTTTTAATTTTGTGCATTAATTTTCTCTCGAAGTATATCCCTTATTTGATTTCTTTTAACTTGACCCTTTTCTCTATCATGAGTTAAACCGCTTGAATGGTATGGTGCTTCTGCGGGTTTACTGTTTTCATTCATTTCTTCAAACTCAAAATCGTCATTTTGTATTAAACAAATATTGTGTAAAACGCAACAAGCGAGAATGAATTTAGAAATAGATGATACATCTTTAAATTCTAGCATCATCAGTTGGCGGAATCTTTGCTTCAGCAATCCAAACGCATTTTCTATTTTTACGCGTGTTTTCGAAAAACATTTATTGAAAAGGTCACAACCTTCGTCTGCAGTACTGCGGTAAGGAGTTAGGAGATACTCATGCAGAGGGTAGGCTGCGTCTCCAAGTAAATGGTACTTTTGGCCACAAATGGCCGGCAACTTTGCTGAAATGACGGACAGCTTAAATATCCTCGAATCGTGAATTTTGCTCGGTGGTCCGCAAAACACATCCAAAAACTTACGGTCCGCATCACAAATGCCTTGCATGGTAGTTGAAACCATGTCGTGGCGGTTTACATATGTGCTACGGAGTTTATGGACCGGGGTTCTGCATGGTATGTACGTCCCATCAATGCACCCCAGAACATTAGGTATACCAGCTATCTACAAATATTTAAATATATAGTAATATAATACCACCCTCACGTGCATAAAGTGTTTATTTCAACGTGACCAATATCAGATTACACAAGTCCAAGAAACGGTCGCCCACAGTTTATGCTAACGTTTGCATTTCTCCTCCCAAATGAAAAGCCAGATAAAAACTTAATAAAACCCCTTTTAGCAGTTCTCCCGACGATCGCGACCGAAATACTTGTAAACCAATTAATAATAAAAAATAAGTTTTGTTTATCCGGAAAGTTGCGTTTTATTCTGGTGCTCCCTTGCTCCCTACATAACTGGTGCAGTCGGTGACGGAAGTGAGAAAGTTTAACACTCCGAAAAGGAGTTAATTGTTTTATAACTAGAAAGTTTAACACTCCGAAAAGGAGTTAAAAATAAAAAATTGTTTTATAACTAGAAAGTTTAAATCTCCGGAAAGGAGTTAAAAATAAAAAAATTGTTTTATAACCAGAAAGTTTAAAGCTCCGAAAAGGGGTTAAAAATAATTTTTTTTTATAACTAAAAAGTATAAATCTCCGAAAAGGAGTTAAAAAAATAAAATTCTTATCACTAAAAAGTTGAAATCTCCGAAAAGGAGTTAAAAATAAAAAAAAAAATTTATAACTAAAAAATTTAAATCTCCGAAAAGGAGTTAAAAAAAAAAATAAAAAAAAAAAAAAATAAATTTATAACTAAAAAGTTGAAATCTCCGAAAAGGAGCTATAAATAAAAAAAAAAACCCCAGGAGAAGAAAGGAAGCAGCAGGAAGAAGCAACAACAAGGACCTAAACAGAAGAGGAAATTAAGAAAACCCAGCATCAATCAACACGATTACAACGGTAAAAGTACCATGAATTTATTAGAAAATAAATAACCAAGAATTTCATTTGATTTGAAATAAATTTAATTTGACTTAATTTATCGAATTTGTTAAGTTTAAGTGATCAAAAGTTTTCTTTTAATAAATGAGACAAGTTATTGATTCTGATAAAGTAGTTCCCTAGACTCGGTAAATTTAGTTAGAACTGTGAGGATAGTTTAACTGATTTTGGCTAGATAATCTTTTGGTTCTAATCTGCCGTTATCGTTCCTATTTTGAATTATACAGTGCCGTAAAAATGAATGCCGAGAATCGCCCTATCCTCGAGTATCTCGCTAAAAATATAAGCTACATTACACCATTCGATGGCGATAAATACGACCTCGCAAGATTTATTTCACGAATCGAGTCATTTATTCCAATTATCGAACCGTTAGATAACCCCAGTAAGGTAATAGTTTTGGGCTATATCCTAGATAAAATCGTAGGAAAAGCCAAAATAACTCTTATGAGAACAGGTGCCATTACAAGTTGGACCGAATTAAAAAATACGTTAACTAGAAACCACGGCGAAAGAACTCCCATCGCAGATATAATTAACGAACTAAGATTCTGCCGATGTGACTCCACGGTCGAAATATTTTATAATAGAGTTACATCCCTTCTGTGTAAAATCAACAACGCTTACATTCTCCAAGGAGAAGGAGGAGCCGAACAAATGAACCAAAACCAAGCACTTGCGCTTAGACAGTTTACCCAAGGGCTACCACCTTTAGCAAGGAATCTTATTGGGTGTCATAACCCACAGACCCTAAACGATGCGTTTGACTTACTAGTGAAATTCGGCTATCTTTCACTAGGTAAGAACATGGTCCATAACAGACGCGGTCAGAAGATAACAAACAATACTTGGCACAACCAATATGCCCACAATAACCACGATAATTACCATAAGTTTAACAAAACCAATAACCGCCCTAACTATACACAAAATAGCAGTGGCCCCCACCATAACATTTATCCTAGGACCACCAACTCGCGACAAGATTATAGTTATAGAGGTAATGAAAGTAGACAGTTTCACAGGTCTGGTAACCACTCCAGGCAAAACTCACAAAGAAGCAGAGTTGCACCCGAACCGATGGACATTTCCATGAATGAAAATGGCAGCCCAAATGAGCATCAGCCGCAAAATTTTCAATTCGATCGAGCAAATTGCTACCCTATATAGTAATAAAAACCCCAATCAGAAATCTAAAGTTCATAATCGATAGTGGCGCCGAACACAGTGTAATCAACCCCGGAATTTGTAACCCGAAATGGAAAATACCGTCCAATAAACGTTCAATTAGAGTATTAGATAGAATTGTTAAAATCAACGTCTGCTATAAATTTCCTACCTTTAAAGAATTCCACGAATCAGGGTCGCTTGAATTTCTAGAATGCTATTTCCATAAGGATTTTGATGGCCTCATAGGAAATAACATCCTAGTGGAACTCGATGCCGAAATCAAATACAAAGGCAGACTCTTAATAACTAGAAACGCAGTAATCCCATTTTACCTAAATCTAGAGGAAGAACTGTATGCTAAAAACTATTCTAACTACTCCACCCATATTTTTAGTCTCGAATGCTGTCCCACCATCCCGGACACAAGTTTTGCGACACACTTGAATCAAGCTGATTTAAAGAAACTGAAATCGCTCGTAATGTCTTACAAGGACTTATTCTTCAAAGAAGGAGACGACCTCTCTTTTACTAACGTAATTAAGCACGGAATCAAAACCCGCAACGACATCCCAATTTATAGTAAACTTTATAGGTACCCAGAAGTTCATAGAATGGAGGTCGAACGCCAAATCGAAGAGATGCTCCAACAAAAAATTATTCGACCCAGTTACAGCCCCTACAATTCTCCAATTTGGGTCGTCCCCAAAAAACTGGACAATTCCGGTAAACAGGAATGGAGGATTGTAGTGGACTATAGGAAGTTAAACGAGCAAACGATCGAGGATAGATTTCCAATGCCAAATATCGAGGAACTTTTCGATAAGCTTGGGAAATGTAGCTATTTTTCCACGATCGACCTAGCTAAGGGATACCACCAAATCGAAGTCCTCCCAAGCGATAGGCCCAAAACTGCTTTTTCCACAGCAAGCGGGCATTATGAATTCCTTAGAATGCCATTTGGGTTGAAAAATGCCCCAGCCACCTTCCAGCGGCTAATGAATGACATTCTAAAGGACTTCATAAATAAAATCTGTGTCGTATATCTTGACGACGTATTGATCTTCTCGACTAGTTTCGAAGAGCATCTGCTCAGTATTAAAAAAGTATTACAACGCCTACGGGAGGCAAATTTAAAAATTCAGATTAATAAATCTGTTTTTGCAAAAGAAACAACAAACTACTTAGGGCATATAGTAACAAAAGAGGGCATCAGGCCAGACAGCAAAAAGGTAGACGCAATTAGCAAAATGGAAATACCCTGCTCGATCAAGGGAATCCGCCAATTTTTAGGTATTACCGGATTTTACCGGAAATTTATCAAGGATTATGCGCGCGTGGCGTACCCCATAATTAAATACTTGAAAAAGAGTTCCAAGATAAATACGTCAGACAAGGAATACATCAATGCTTTCAATAAGCTAAAAGCTTTACTAGTTAGCGAACCAATCCTAAAAAGCCCCGACTTCAGTAAACCATTTCTCTTAACAACGGATGCGTCTAATTACGCAATTGGAGCCGTTCTTAGCCAAAACCAACACCCTATCTGCTATGCGTCGAGAACGCTCAACAACCATGAAACCAAATATTCGACGATAGAAAAGGAATTACTTGCGATTGTATGGGCTGTCAAGTATTTCCGAATATACCTTTATGGTCGAAAATTTACGGTTCGCACGGACCATAAACCGCTTATCTGGCTTAGTAATGTCAAAGAACCCAACATGAAACTGCAACGCTGGAAAACCCAGCTAAACGAGTACGATTTCGACGTCTGCTATCTGAAAGGTAAAGAGAACGTAGTAGCCGATGGGCTTAGTCGATTCATCTCTCATAAAGACGATGAACAGGGCCAACAAGAAAGGGTCAATATTTTTCTGAATAGTAATGATGACGATCTCAACGAAGAGTCGAGATCAACTGGAGCGACGATTCACAGTGCCGAAGAGGACCAAACGCGCTACATCTACATAACCGAAAGACCCATAAACCATTATAAAAATCAGATATATGTGTCATTGGGGAAACAGGAAAAAACAACTCTCAAGATAGTAAATAACAAGGTGCAAACCCACATAGTGCTAAGCGAGGATAGTAACTTAGTTGAGATATTAAAAAGAAACTTAAAGGATCATGGGGTGATGTGTCTTTACTGTGATGACGATAGCCTATTTGTCAAATTACAAGACACATATGTAAATTACTTTTCAAACAATAGAAAACTAAAGCTTATTAGGGCAAAAATAAAACTGATAGATATAACGGATGAGGAGATAATGTTATCACTCATTAAAGCAGAGCATATTCGTAATAATCATCGTGGAATCCTGGAAGTATTTAATGAATTAAAGGCGAAGTACTACTTTCCGAACATTTTCGATCTAATTACCAAATTTATAAATAGATGCGATGTATGTTTACTGGCGAAACATGATCGACATCCAAATAAAATCCCGTTCAAGGTAACCGAATCTCCGCCCGGTTTCAACGAAATCGTGCATGTAGATATATGGTACCCTTACAGAAACGTCATGTACTTGTCAATGATTGATAAATTCTCCAAACATGCCACGATACACAAATTAGAAGATCGCACGTGGATCTCAATCCTAAAAGCCTTCAAAGAGAGAATCCAATTCTTAGGGAAAATGAAAAAGGTCGTATTCGACAATGAGAGGTGCATGATACATAACTCCGTCGAGCTGTTCCTAAAGGAAAACCAAATAGAGTTTCACACCACAACGGCCCACAGTAAAACTGGTAATTCGGATGTTGAACGTCTTCATGGCACATTGAACGAGCATTTGCGTATTATGGCGGTCGAAACTCCTAATACAGAAGTAGATGACCAGATTTACAAAGCCGTTACCTCTTACAACAACACAATACACACCTCCACTAGATTAAAACCTATAGATTTTATAAACAAAAACCTCGACCGTAGCGAAATCGACATATTAGTAAAAAAATTTAATGAGGAAAAGATAGAGAGAATTAACAAACTCAATAAAAGTCGTAATAGAAATTTTGTAGTCAAGAGCGACATAGTCCGAAATCGGGAAATTGCCAAAAATAAACCTAAATACAAGAAACTAGTAAAATACGCGAGAAATGGAGACTACCTCGTTAACACTATCAATAAACGTAACACAAAATACTACGTTACCCAGCAAAAGAGAAAATTCAAGTATCAGAACTAATCAATAAAGCTAAAAACGACTTTACCCTCTCTTTTTCAGATGCTCCTAGAGATACTAATGTTAGGCGTCCTCCCAACCATTATGGGACAATCCATAGAAGTTACGCCAATCAACAGCGAAAATGGGTTTACTCTCTACCAATTAGACCAAACGCTAATTGCAGACCATTATCTGAAGTTCCTGCACATTATCGACCTAAACCAATATAAAAGCATTATAAATACCATTGAAGCGAATATAAAATTACTCGAACTCAAATCCAACTTAGAGGAGCAAAATCTACTCAATAGGGAACTTCTTCTGGCGAAACATAACCTCAAGACTATCATACCCGAGGCATTCAGCAAAGCCCGGACGAAAAGAGGAGCTATTAACCTAGTAGGTTCAGCAATGAAATTTATGTTTGGAACAATGGACAACAGTGATGCTGCAGAGGTATACGAACATTTAAAGAACCTAGAAGAAAACTCGATGCAAATGACACAACAACTAAACAAACAAGTAATAATTAACAACAATTTAATAAAAAGCCTGAATAATACTATTGACCATGTGAATGACCAACAGAACGTAGTACAGGAATACCTGGAAAAAATTACAAACCGATCAAACAATTTAACAATTACCGTGGACATGGCGAAGTTCACTCTACAGATCTATGCCGATATAAATTTAGTTAACAAGCAGCTCGAGAAAATCTCAGACACGATTCTAATGAGTAGACTTAACATTTTACCCCACGACATACTAACAAACGAAGAAATTTTTAGCTATAATATTTCTGTCTCTTTGCTTCCATTCATAAAAAATGCAGTCCTCTTTAAAGACTCCTTTATAATATTCGTAGTTAGTGTACCAGAATTCACAAAAGAAAAATACTATAACGCGTTAGTCATACCCACGCCCAACCACCGATACGAGGAGTTAGATACCGACATTACACAGGTCATTATAAACGATAATAGCGTTTACAAATACCGCAACGGAATAATCTCCAAAAAGGATCTAATGGAACACGACAACGAGTGTATTAAAAACTCTTTTAAACCTTCGAATGTATGTAGCCTTAAACTAAACAACATTACTTCCATAACTGAAATTGATAACGGATTAATCTTAACGAAAAACCTGCCCCCAACTGAAATAGTTCAAATGTGCATTCATTATAAGCTTACAGTAAAGAATAATAATCTAATTAAATTTTATAATTGCAAGATAGGAATAGGTAACGTAACGTTTAGAAACAAGATTGAGAGCTTTAAAGATGGCAGTGTAATCCCTATCAGCCATATTAACTTCACAAAAATTTTCAATGATGAGGTGAATCTTGCCAAATTGCATGTAAACTATCTGGAAAACCGAGAGATAATTAAATACATAGAATCAAAAACCAATACAATGAATTATACATCATTAGGCATAAGCTTTTCAGTAGTAATCATTGCAATAATAATCTTTGTAATTCTATTGGCAAAATGTAAACTTGGAAGGAAAAATGTAACCGTTACGAAAATAGAATTGGCGAACCTTGAAAGAAAAAACATTGAAGACCCTTTTGCAGGGGCAAAAGTCTCAGAGGCTGGAGGAGTAATATAATACCACCCTCACGTGCATAAAGTGTTTATTTCAACGTGACCAATATCAGATTACACAAGTCCAAGAAACGGTCGCCCACAGTTTATGCTAACGTTTGCATTTCTCCTCCCAAATGAAAAGCCAGATAAAAACTTAATAAAACCCCTTTTAGCAGTTCTCCCGACGATCGCGACCGAAATACTTGTAAACCAATTAATAATAAAAAATAAGTTTTGTTTATCCGGAAAGTTGCGTTTTATTCTGGTGCTCCCTTGCTCCCTACATAACTATATATTTAAACCATTTATTGAAACAAAATGTTATATATCTACACAAACCTTTTCAAACTCTCCAGAGACATTGTTTTTTTCTTCCTCCTCCTGTTAGAGGAAACTTTATACATATATTTTGGAGAAATATCGTTAAGGAAATTCATAACTTTATGAATGTATTTATTCGCTGTAGATTCAGCCATATTAAATCTTGTTGCCACTTTCCTTATGGTTTCTTTACTAGCAGCAAACCTGTAAAAGGAAATGGTTATAGTATTCTCTTAAAATATTATTTTGTGTTCCTTACCAAACGAAACAAAACAGGATTCGTGTGAGATCAATAGGAGCTTTTCCTGATGGTTGAGATTCTTGCTCCCAAGCATTGTATTCTATTTTTAATATTTCAAATGTTTCCTTTGAAATTCTTACTTCCTTTTTAAACTATTACAAATTAAAAAATAGTATAAAAACCAAGTATACATTTCAAATAAATATGTTCCAGAAAACTCACATTTTCATCTGAATATGACAGTAAAATGTCGGCAAAATTCTCAATTTTTTTTAATTTATGTGGAATTTTTAATAATTCCACATATTCTTCGTCGTCATCTGACGAACTCTCCAAAAACTCCGCAACCATTAATAATTTTTTCATTTCAATATTATTCATTTTTTCGCAACTCACAATATTTATACCACCTCGAATTTTAAAGCACTTGTAAAATCTGTCGATAAGATACAGATCTGAAAACTTGCTCTTTCTGTTCTTTGGTAAATCACTTTTGAGCAAATCGATGACAGAATCTTGGTTTGCTCTCAGAGCGAGGGACAAACCGATGACACAAACCTGAGAGGAAGTGGTAAATCGATGATGAAATCTGCTCTTAAAGCACTTTACGAGCAAAAAGGGCAACAAATCGATGACGCTATTAGTTATGCTTGCAAGAACAAGAACAAGACTAACTGTGCAAGAACAAGACCCAGAGCAAGATTTCTTGCTAGATTCTTGCAAAAATTCCACCTAAATTCATTCTATTAAAAACAAAAAAACATAAAATTGATTATTATGTTCAATTAATTATTATAGATACATGTGTATATATTTAGTATGATAATTGTAAAAGCATTTGTACATAAGTACATAATGACTTTGCATGTCAACGAGATTCAGAATCAATATTTTTGCATTTCGAAGCAAAATTTTCCGAAAAGATTTAGGTAGATGTTCCATACTGCCTACTCTTTTTTTATCCAATTGGGTGGTCTGTTACTTTAATTCAATTTCTGGTGTTTAGGAAACTAGTCCTTCTTCTGTTAAATCCATACAAAAATGAAGATTCCTCATATTATATTAAGATAAAAATAAAGTTTAAAAAACCGACTTCAGGAAAAAACCAATCCATAACTAATTGTTGGTAATTCTTAACAGCATTAATCGAATCAGAATGGATTTAGAAAGAAGAATCTATAGTATTCAGTAGTTCAAGTAGTTTATTAGAAAAGAAAAAATGCTCTAAAAAAATTCTTTTTTGAGTAACCTCTTTTGCTTTTTGGATGGCAAGGAAACTCGGACTTTTCTCAATGTATGTAATATTTTCAAGGCCTCCACATTGGTTACATCGCATCGTAAGAACGACAGGAGCGTGGGCCAGTTTTTGTATTGCTGCAAAGAGATTTAATAATTTTTTGTGCCCATACACGACATTGCTTCTTTAATGAATCATACTTGAACAACCTAATTTTTTATAATAAGTAATGGGTATAATACTGGTTTACTTTTGCTTCAAAATATTTCCGTTGTAATTTGTTGCTTACCCACTTGACAGAAAAATGTCTACGCCTAACTTGTTCCCATATGAATTTTATGTAATTTTTCAGGGGCGCAAACATAATAACGTCACCAAGAGCAGTCGTGAAACTGATTTGTTTAATAAAAAAGCCATGTGGAATTCTCACCTCAAAGGTAGTAAATTTTCGGTGTATACAAACTTTTGACGCTGACTGACTGACGCTAAAATTATAATAAGGGTATTCATTTCACTTTGTAGTTGTTTGTAGTTTTGTAGTTTCGTAGTTTCATAGTTCGATTGACATGAACGACTACATTGAATATTTTTCGTAGTTCGGAGTTCGGTTGGAGACACGGACCTGGTCGGACGTGTCCGCTGCGGCGGTGCCGCCTAAACAAAATGGCGTCTGATAGCCAAGTGTACTTACTATTTTAATATTCAATTGAATATTATATTTAAGTGTCAGTGATTAGATTTTCTAAATAAACGGACTTAACATATTTATAACTAAATATATAACAGTTTTAAGAAATGTTGGGAGGCCATTTCTTAATTTCTGTAACAAAAATTTCTTAACAGACTTACTTATGTATATCAGTTATTAATTAACTATAACATGTTCAATGTTCGCTACCGCATTGCTGTGCGAATAAAATAAAATAATTTACAATGTTCCGTATATCGGATTCTTCTAATAAAAATTTGAAGATTCATGTCATATCATGATTTTGGATGGCGTCTTCAAGATGGCGGTTTTCCAGAACAAAGGCATTTCACGGAGGAGATGGATTGTCGGGGTTGAGACTTATCAGAGAGTTATCAGAGAGTTATCAGGGAGTTACCAGGGAGAGCCAGAGAGCGAGGGGATTTCACTAATACCATTATCTTTAGCATAAGTTTCTTTACTTTATACATATAACTATTTACTTTTACTAGTATATAAAATACATTATATGCAGAATGCAAAATATTTATTTTTAGCTTTAAGTTTTGTTTTGTTTGTATATGTTTAGTTTTAAGTTAGTTTTAAGATTATGATTAAATATTATTATACTTGTAGTCAGCCTATTCACTTGGCTCGACACTTACTATCACAGTAATATGTTGCAATCATGCGCATATTTTATATCTTTATATAAACTTAGTACTTAAGTATTTTCTTATCACATTATACGGTCTGCCTCTTGGCGAGTATTAACTTAACATGTATTGAATTTGTACTTTTTATGTTTAAATGAATAAATAACTTTTGAGTTTGAGTTTGAGTTTTTCGTAGTTCATTTTTCGTATTATTGCTAAGTGTCATTTTTAAATTGTGATATTTTAAAGTAGTTGTTTTGTAAGAAAATATTCAGCAAAAGTGAAAAAGAAAATTGTTTAGAAGCATTAATTGATAAAGCCATTCTCAATGTTTCGCTAGTCATCTTTTAAATTCACTGCAATGAAATTCAATTAAATAATTCAAAACAGCTGACAAATGTCAACATCAACTACGACAATTTAAAATTACGGGGCCGTTTTAGAAACTCAGTAGCTTCGTACTTCATACAAAATGTCGTAATTAAAAAATATATGGAAATAAACTACGAAAACTACGAACAACTACGAAGTACGAAAAGTACGACAAATACGAAGAATTTACGAAGTGAAATGAATACCCTTAATAGTTTTAAAATCAATTTTTTGCATTTTGTTGTTTGGATATAATTTTTTTATTAAAGTCTAGGTTTTTTTCAATAACCATTTTATAAAATCAACATACAATACCTACTACATGCGAGAAAATACCTTGGCCTGGCAGTTTTGCCTTGCCTTGTCTTGGTCTTGCACATTTAGTAAGAACAAGAACAAGCCTTAGGTATATTTGCAAGAACAAGAACATGAACAAGACTTAGCTATGCTTGCAAGAACAAGAACAAGACAGACTGAACAAGAACAAGACAAGAACAAGACTAGATTAGTCTTGTCTTGTTCTTGCGTTTGCTCATCACTACTCCATATGCGTTCGTGTAACGTTCCTAATAGTTACGGTTCCCTTCCTTTAGCAGCTCAGCTGCTATTCCATCGATGCCTGGCGATTAATGCTTTTTTGCCTTTTTACAGTTTGGTGGGTCTATTGCAATGTTATATTGAGGAATTACAAATGCATTCACCTGTGGGTCCTGGTTTATCTTTTTATGACCGTCTCGTCTACATGATCGGATTCAGTAAGTTTTGAAAATATCCTTTTATCCTGTCAGGGTCTGCTAATACTTGCTTACTTAATGTTCCTTTAATCCGTCATGGAACATAGGGCGGAAATACTTACCCTCTAGCGGACTCTGTTTTGCGCGACAGCTCTCAGCTCTTACCAGGATCTCCCAGTTGTCGCGGCCTCTGCTAGTAGGGTTCTCCTCCACGTTGTTCTAGGTCTTCCGACTGGACGGGTTCCTTGCGGATTCCAGTCAAGGGCCTGTTTGGCTAGATTTTCATTTCTGCGTCGCAAGGTGTGTCCAATCCAATTCCAATTAGAGTTTCACGAGATGCACGAGAACACTAGTGTTGCAACTCTCGCACTATCGCATGCGAGACAAGACAACACGCCAGACAACAGCTTCTGCCCCATGGCGAGAGTAGCGCGACAGTAAAAAAATCCTAGTCTCGCTCTCGCTCGATCTCGCGGGATTTCCCAGTAGGTTATTTTTTCCCCGGATCGTTGCGGGATATCCCGATTATATAGAAAGTAGAGTTTTATATTTTCGTCTGTAATATTTTTATGAGCTGGACAACCCCAGTCTTCCAGAGTTTAAAGATGCCAGTAAATTCCCAACGCTCCGGCGAGAGCGCGAGTGCACCCTGCGAAGGAATTTCCCATACATTTAAATTCTCCGCAGGGCAAAAACGTAGGGTGGGGGAGGTCGAGAATGCAACACTAACTCTCGCGAGAGTAACGTGATACTATCGCGACACAACACTAAAATATCACTGTTGCACTGGGGTGCGAGACAGGACAACAGTGGTCTCACTCTCGCGCAGCGAGATCGAGACCGCGGCCGACTGTTGTCTTGTCTCGCTCTCGTGAAACTCTAATTCTAATTGCTGCGCCTGGTTTGGTCGTCTTTCCTTTCTTGGCAGGCACGTCGCCATAGTTCTCCGTTTGAAATTTTATCTTGCCAGCGGATTTTTAAGATATGACGCAGGCGCCCCGTGATGAATTGAGTGACTTTCCATGTTTCGCAACCGTACAAAAGAACTGGCTTAACGTTGGAGTTGAACAGCCACAATTTGGTGTTAGTTGAGATCTCCGTTGATTTCCATATGCGGAACAGCCACGCAAATGCGATTATCGATTCGTGCTTTATTTGTTCTGGAACTTTCATTTTCGGTAATAGTGCTTCAAGTGGGCCAAGCAAACAGATATCATCCGCGTAGTCGATATCATTAAGGCGGTCTAGCAAACACCATTGTATGCCGGCTGTTCTGCTATCTAGAGCGCCGACAAGGATGTCATTTATTACTATAAGAAATAGTAAAGGCGAAAGCATAAATTTAAAAAAGTATTAAAAAGTTTTTCAGTCAACATTATCCTTAAAGGGTTCGAATCATATTTTAACCCCAGGCCCTGCAAGGCTATGTGGCAGGTCTGATGGCAACCCCCACCCCCATGCAATTTGAGGAGGTTATTATCAAAAGGTGACATGTCCTCCATTCATTTTTTTACAGCAATGAGTAAAAACTGTGCATGAACTTAGTCCTAAAAGATATTTATTTTTAAAAAATATGACGACACACATAAAGTATTTTATTATTTTATTGTGAAAAAATCATAGAAATACATTAACTGGTTATTGTGAAAAAAGCAAAAACAAAATGGACATGTACCTTTTTGTAATATGCCAATGGACATGTCACTTTCTGATTTAATGGTACGGTGGACATGTACCTTTTTGAAATCATAGATACTATTTTTAATATTTTGAATTATAAAATGAACTCAACATTTCATTTTAAACTAAAATATATTTCTTATGAACTTAATTTAACATTGCTTTTCTTGGTAAGCGGGGAAGAAAATTTAGGGAAGAAAATCGGTTACTGGGACATGTGTCGAATTTGAAAAAAAAATAACCGAATTTACCGTCTATTATATACGAGATATAGTGCGGTTTTAAACTTGTTTTCAAGCAAAAACTATGCATTTTACCAAGGATAATCGATCCTTAAAAAAAAATACTTGAAGTATGGACATGTCACCTTTTGATAATAACCTCCTCATTTGTTGTTCATCTACATAAAACCTATCAACAGTCGGCCGTTTTGCAAACTTTTGCAGGTACACCCTGTATAACTTGGGATATGGCAAACATTTCAACCAAAAACCCAGACATGTGGTTGACCTAATACCACCTAAAGAAGTACAGTAATGTAAGATATTTAAATTCAAGGTAAATCCTCGACTTAATCCAAAAAAATTGCTCAAACCCGAGTCGAAGGTAGAAGCTTTGTGGAATCTCTATCGTTCCAAAAGGAATGAAAATGGGTAATAAAAAAACAGCTTTTAAATGTTCTTTACACCTCATCAAGCTGCACTCATTATTTCCCTCCTTTATTTTCACCTTCATCATTCTTACGGAAGATTAAGAAAAGGTAATCCCAATCTGGGAGAATGAAAGGCTCAAAAACGTTTCCCCCCACTTAGTTCCATTGAACCATTTGTCCTTGGCGTGACTGAATCCTAGCAGAAGTTTAACACGGATCATAATTAAAGGGCCAGGACCATGACCGTTTTCTGGCACAAAAGGATATCCTCCTTTTTCTGCTCGCCTTATTGTCTTAAATAACATTACATGGAGAATGTCGTCACAAGTTGTCTTTTGTTCCATTAAGCCCATTAACAGAACAATAAACGGATTAATTAGGATAATGAAGGGATGTAGTTGTTTCCCTTTTTTCTCCCTTGCAGTTTTCTTATTCTTCAATCTTCTACTTTTCCTTACTTCGGATACTACTTATATAGCTGATGGCATTGACGTTGTTATTCTCTCATTTTTATTTTAATGTTTTTTTTTCTCCAAACAAAAATAACAACAGAAAAACTTTTTCCAACTGGGCAAAAAGTCCTTTTTAAAAAAGATTTTTCTGTAGAGAAAGAGAGAGAGCAAAAAGTGAACAACAATAAAAAAAGGAAATCGCTAGCACGAAGTCCTGTTCACATCCTTAAAGTTATTTTCCTGTTGGAACTTCCGTCACTAATCAAATTTTTTTCTGCTTTCTTTTTCTTGGTTGTTGTTCTACAATTGAAAATGTGACTAGCGAATATTAAAGATATTATCACAAGTGTTTCGTTGATGCAAAATACTTGAGCGAAGAATTTATAGCGTGTCTGCCTTTAAGCAAGATTTGTGAAAGTGGTTTTAAAGTCGTGGAATCTCATATCCACGTCGGCATTATCAGTAAAAATATTTCGCATTCTGCTGAATTCCATTAGGAGCGAATGGAATAGATTAAATCGCACATTTGAAATCAAGTAGAAAAATTTTGAGAACGCAGCTTCCAGACAGATTCTGAACATACTATAACCTAGCCTTGAATCTTTCATAGCTAGACCTGCATAACAAATTGCAGTTTGTTCCCACATGAGAACGACGGGAATAAAGTGGAAAGAATTTTGAAAATATTGTCACTAGAATGCAATATCCAAGAAAATTTCATCAAATTTGATTTACATTCATGCAAAATCTCGATTCATTGTTGTTATGGTATTTAAGCGATTTAAATTTCAATTGCTGACAGCGGTTTGCTCGTTGACAAGCAGCAACATATCAGCGGTTCTTATATTATCATAAAATTGACTTTTACCTGAAGTCATCAAAAATACGACCAGACATCTTTGTTATAATATGCAATAAAAAGAAAATAAATTCTTGTTTACCTATTTTACTTCTTTGGGAACCTCTAGACTGCAAATTCTTAGCTTTAAAATGTTGTAAATTGTAATTGTAATGAATAGACCAGTGAAAAAGCGGTTTTGAAAAGCCGAAAACTAGAAAAATTCTTAGCAGTATATGGATGGCGGCAAAATTTAGTAGAAATGCTACTTAAACAAGGAAAAATCGAGAGCACCACAGCAGATGACCGGAAGGGGCCCGGGGGTGCCAAAATGTGGGTTTTGGGGGGTTAATCGTTTTTTTTGCGATTTCTGAGAAAAGTAGACCTCTTATCGAAAAACGTTTAATGTAAAAGTTGTAGATAATTAAGAAATCTAGAGCTTTCACTCAAACTATTTTTCGACATAACCTCAAAAATTGGAGAAAAACGTCAAAAACCGAGTTTTTCGTTTATCATTTTTATCTTCCACAAAAATAATCCAATTTTAAAAAAATTGAGGAAAATGTAGATTTTCATGTTTCGAAAAGGCCCAATTTTTTCAAAGCGATTGGTTGTTTAGTTTTGTTTTTATGACCTTAATTTAAAAAAAAGGCCCCATTTTCAATCAAAAAAGTTGGCGAACAAAATTTTGAGTTTTAAAATTTTGAAGACGGATTTTTTTCGTTGAATCCTCTACTTTTAGATGGTGTAAAAAAATGATACTGCCACAATGGAAAAACATCGATAAAAAATCGAAAAACCAAAAAAAACCTTTTTCAAATATCGATTTTTCCGTAAACTTCACTAATTCTTTATCTCTCTTTGAAATAAAGCTTTTAAAGTCGTGAGAAACTGTAAATTTAATGTAATATATTGTAAGGGATCTTCATGTAACAGTTTCAGACGTGCCAAAAATTGTTTAAACAATTATTTCACCCAATAAATCAAGGAAAAAATTACATTTTTAGCTCAAAAAATATTTCTAGTTATTGTGATGACTTATATATATATTAAAACTTACTAGCAGGACCCAGCATTCACCGTTCGAGCGCCATTTTCTAAACCTAGGAGTCTTCAATAATAACATTTTTCGGGAAGCATTGTACATATGTATACATATGTATACATATTTAACATAACATAGAGATTATAATTTATTTTTGTGTTATTGAAATAAAAATATTTATTTTTGAAATATATTATTGATATTACTTAAAACGAAGAGCAAGACCTTTTTTCCTGCTCCCAAAAATGGAAGCTTTGCTGCTTGCAAAACTTAAATCTTCAAAACTGTTTCCCAGGAAGCCAATTAGAAGAAAATTGAAGAAACTGCTTCTTCCTAATGAATGACACGCAATGCTAAAAAGATATTGACAGGGATATGGAAGGGAAGCATTTCTAAGCAACCTTAGAATAACTTCTTCATGCATCAGTGAATGCTTTTATTTCCCGCTGGGTTGTAATACCGTAGCTCATAAATCATTACAATTGTCAAATCAAGCTACATGAAAGTGTTTCTCATAGTAAGCTCTTAACTGTCCCAATTACAATTGATATGTATCAAAGTGTTTCTCATAATGAGCCATACCCCTTACACTATGAATTTACAATTTCACTTCGCCTCATGTATGCTAAAAATTGAAAATCAAAAATTTTGATACACCTTCATACCAAGAGTAGTAGGACACTATTTTTGAACAAAGGAATTTAAAAAAATAGAGGTCTTAGTACAATTTATCATCGTTTAAGTCCGGCTCAACTCTTGTATTATCGTGTAAGTCCGGCTCAACGTAGAACCATCCCTCATAGATTCCAGATTCAAAGAAAGGAGTGCCCAAAATTATTGCGATTTGGCTGCAGCGCAGGCGGGGTTTCTCACCGTGAGACAGCCTAACCTAGAAGTTTAGATATTGGTCTTACGTTGAGGGCAAGAAAAAACTGGTTAGATAGTCTACGGCTTAGCCATTCTGTAATTTTCTTAGGGGTTTTCCCTAAGATGACGTTGGACAAGCAGTTCACCTGGGGTTGTGCCAGCGATTTCTCCAAGCGGTAACTACTGTACGTATGATGGTTTTGTAGATTCTAATTTTGGGTTTTCTGCGGATGTCTCTAGATTTCATTACTGGCAGTAGTGAGAAGTATGTTCTGTTCGCGGCGTTTATTCTTCGTTACGTCTATCGTTTCATCGTTGTCTTCGCTGACTGTGGACCCCGGGTAGTTAAATTGGTTTACACCCGTTCGAAGTTATATTCCCCCAGGTGGTATTGTGGTTTCTTCTTCTTCTTTCCACCCTTGACTGAATTAGAATCTTACTCTTCTCTGCGTTTATTTGCAGCCCTATATGTTTTGCTCCATCATCTAATTTTGTGAATGTTTCTCTAAGATATGACAGTGAGCCTGCAAGGAAGTTTATATCGTCGGCATATCCTGCCAACTGTTTGGATTTGTTAAGCAGGGTTGCGTTCGCATCAATGTTAACCTTGCGAATTACTCCTTCTAGGCAGAGATTAAATAGCATGGGTGCCAGCCCATCGCCCTGCTTTGAGCCTTGCTTGACTGGGAAGGACTACGTCAATTCTCCTTGTATTCTGTCTGCACATCTTGTATTTTCCATTGTCATTTTTGTTAATTTTATTATCTTTAGGGGAATGTTTAGGTCCAGCATTGTTGCATACATTTACTCCCTGTCGATGCTGTCGTATGCTTGTTTAAAGTCGATGAAAAGTTGATACACGTCAATGTTGTATTCCCAGCATTTTCGGAGGATTTGCCTTATTGTAAAAAGTTGATCCATTGTTGACCTATTTCTTCTGAATCCAGCTTGGTATTCACTTATTGCAGCTTCTGCGTAAGGTTCCAGTCTGGCCTTAATTATATTGGTCATTATTTTATATACTGTGCTTAAAAGAGATATGCCTCTCTAGTTTCCACAGTTGAATCTGTCCCCTTTCTTATGTATTGGGCAGATAATGCTTTGCTCCCATTCTTCAGGCATTTTTTCATTAATCCATATGCAGCATAGTAATTTGTGTATAGCTGCTGAGAGCGATTCGCCTCCTTGTTTGATCAACTCTGCTTGGATGTTATCAATTCCTGGAGAATTGTTGTTTCTTAAGGATCGTATGGCACTTTGTACTTCTTCCAGAGTGGGTACATTTGTTTCTCTGCTGTCATCGTTATGTTGTAGACGGGGCTCTGGTACATGTCTGATGCTCTCATTTGCGTTCAGCAGCTCGCTAAAAAATTCCTTCAATCTTCGCTGCCTGTAACTATACTGCCTTCTTTTGTTCTACATATGCCGGAGGAGGGTTTGAAGCCGTTCTTGAAGAAGTTTACTTCCCCGTATGCTTCCCGTGTTATGTTTTGGGCCAAGTTTTCCTCTGCTCTCAGGATGTGATTGTTGAGGAATTGCCTTTTCTTCTTCCTGCAGATGTTTTTTGCGGTTCTTCTTGTTTCCTCGTACTTCAATTTCTTACTCCTCGTCGGTCTCTCTATGTATATTTTCCTATTTTTATTTCTGGCCTCTTTAGCTGCTTTGCATTCCTCGTCGTACCAGTCACTGGCTCTGGCTGTGCGTTTGTATCCTACAGTTTCCTTCGTGACATCTGTCAGTACCGTCTTCAATCTTATCCATTTTCCCTCGACTGTATCTTCATTATTTATACATATCCTTTCTGCTAGAGCTTCCTGATATCTCTCCAACACGGGCTGTTCTTGGAGGCGATCGACGTCGAATTTCTTTTGTTTGTTGTTTCTTCTTTCTTGAGTAGACAGCCGACATCTAAATCTAGCTTTAACTAGAAAGTGGTCCAATTCACAATTTTCACCCCTACAGGTACTTACTTTGATACTGCCCTTCTTTGGAAGCTGCCCTTCTGTCTATGAGAATATGGTCTATTTGAATGCAGTATCTTTCGCTGGGGGATTGCCATGTGTATTTGTGAGTGTAAAGTGAGGGGAAATATGTTGAGCTGACGATCATATTTTTACTCATTGCGAAATCGATAACACGTTGTCCGTTATCGTTTGATGTTTCGTGAAGACTTTCCTTTCCAATGGTTGGTCTGTGCCAGTTCTCTTGAGTCTTGAGTCAAAATCTTTAGCCGTCCTGTGACGTTGATGACTTAGTTCTGGTCGAGGGCCATCTTTTCGATTCCATAACAAGAATTATTTGCACGTAAAAAATCTCTATAATTGGACATTTAAGGTGTCACATAACAAAAATTCATACTTCTAAAATGTGACTTACCCCGTTTTCTCCGTGGCGTCTTCAATTATATAGATCTATTTGTGCAGAGTCCTACCGCTGCCACCAATAGTTTTGACATTTCTTTTGAAAATTTAGGCTTTGCTAGTACGCAGATTGATTAAGTTTTGCTTTAAGGACCGAAAGCTTCGTCTGAATATGTATATATGACGATATTGTCTGTTTGAGAAAACATTTCATACCTTGCAACTCCGTCAGTAGGTTGTTCATCAGTTTCAGAATTGAAGCGAGTGCTTTTTTTAATCCGAATAACATTCGACTGAATTTGAAGTGCCCATAACGAATGCTTAGAGCTGTTTTCTCATAACCAAAAAATGTTTTGTACATAAAAATTTCTGATGGTTTAATATGTTCAATACCCTTGAGTTTAACTTGACTATTTCTAATTCTGTTCGACTAGCAGATATAAAATTGACTTTTTTTAAATCCCCCCTTTTCGTTATTATTCAAGGAAATATGCTAAAATTTTTGTTTTAGAAACGAATTTGTGCGCAACAAAAAAAATTGTTACAAAAATATGTAATTAAACGCCCCAAAATTTACGAGGAATTCCAAACATCTGCACATCAGATCGGGAATATAATAAAACAATTTCACTTGATTTTGAGCAAAAATTTCTTGATAAACTTTCGTCTAGCAAATCATCAAGGAAGCAGCAGACGCCGCCGCCGCCACGCCAAAAGACGTCGTCGACGCCGGCCATGTTTATGGGGGAAGAGGGGCCCAAGGAAGCCAAGAAGCTGGAAACGGAGAATTTATTATTTGTAGCAATTAATTAAAAGCAGTCCGGGCTACCCTTCCCGAAATACACCGAATCTTAAGTGAAATTACCAACAGGCTGCGTAACTTAAGGAGATCATCGCCTAAACTTTGTTTTAATTAAAAACCAAACACAGAACGGAGAACAAAGCGAAAGAATTTCGGGGCAATTTGCTCGACTTTTCTGTCAGTCGATTGTTGGTGGTATTTCTGTTGGTGTGTTGTTGTTAGCCTAAACTACATTGTTGTTGGTATATTGTGGTGCCCATCACCGCCGGATCGAAGGTGGTGGGGGTGGCTTGATGTTTATTTCGCCCTCCGCGCTGGAAACAGGTGAATCTACTACCCCCGGAAGGCCTTTTAGACCGACCCGTTGAATGAACAAATTTTCCTGGGGGATTGTTACAGACGATAATGGAAAACTTCACCTGTGAAACTGTTCTGTTTTGCTCTCCTTCTCAATGGAGTGTGGTGGGGGCTTAGGTAATTCGAAGATAAATAACTCAACCTGACATGATGATTAGGCGCCTTTGTCCGGCATGAATGTAACAAGATTGATTTATTGAAAAACACAAATTAACACCATTCAAGCAATTTTCGACAGGTTTAAGTGCATGTCAAGGATCACCCTTGGCCCATGGAATTTAAGAAGCCTTTAAGAAATTTAATTGAGAGCAATTAGTTTTTTTCCTGTTTTATTTTGTTCGGATTTTGGCTCTCAATATCCAACTCCTACGCCCCCGTCGTAATAACTGGGTATCGTACATATGTACCTCAATACGGCTAACAGGGGCTATGGACGTAGTATCTGGAGGTACTACGGACCCTACTTTAATTTGGGTGCAATACAGTGAACTAGCCTAATCAATTACTAGATAGTACGTATTGACGGCGAAGCACCTCCTCGGAGTCGCATAGACACCAGGGAAACGACATTTGAAACACTAACTAAGACTACGTTACGCTGAGGATGTAGTAGAGATGCAAAAACCAAAGTAATTGAGTTTCGATTAACATATCAAATACTCATGTACCGCGGGGACATAAATATTTGGGGACTGGCCCATCTGCAAGTGGGCAAGTGATGGACAACCTCTTCCTACACAAATAATTCTTGTTATGGCTCCAACAAGATGGCCGTCGACCATAACTAAAACATCAAATTCACCGGACGATTAAAGATCTTGGGTACTACAATGTAAGACTCGGCACATTAAATGGCAAGACATAATATAGGATCCCACCGCTGCCACCAGCAGTTTTAACAGTTATTTCGAAAAATCGGGTTATGCCCGTTTGGGTATTGTTGGATTGAATATGTTTTTGCTTTGAATAGCGAGATCGTGTCTCCAGCCATCGCTGAACAATAATAGATAACTTGATCTTCCATAGAAGTTAGCTTAGCATGCACTGCCTAGAAATCAAGTAAATTATGCTAAAACAGAAACCGCTTGGAGAAATTGCTTGAACAAACCCAGGTGTATTGCTCGTAGTCCTGCGTTATCTTTGGGAAAGTCCCACTTATAACAACTTGAATTGTTAAAATTACTGAGGGCAGCGGTGGGATCTCGGGCAAGTTTTTCTATATAGACATTATTTTTCCTCCTTTCCAGGACTGTATGATAGGATAACAACCGTTTTTGTTTATCTCTTGGTCGTAAAAGTATACATCGCAATTTTTTCTTTTTAACTTCCCAGTATAGGGAAGTTATTGTAATCGGTACCAAAATTGAAATCGAAATTTTCAAAGTATTTTCATTTTTCAAGGTCCCAATAGAATTTTAAGCACAAATTTGAGAGGTAGTATGTGTGTGTGTGAGCGTACGTTTGTGGTCATTTTTTCGCGCGAACCAAAAACATAACGACTTTGTTGAAGATTCGTTCGAAGCGTATTAACGGAAATATGATCTGAAAAGATTTTTATAAAATTCGGTCGCAGCGTGTGTTTGTTTAAACGCTGTTCGTTTATATTTATAACATTTGGTCGGGCCTTTTTTTGTTTAAGTGGAAAAACCTCGGATAAGGGTCAAGAAGACCTTAAATTGATAAGTTTTGCTAATATTTGATAAACTCGATGGAATGATACCCGCTCTAAACTAAGTAATCTTTTTTGGATTCTGCAAAGCGATAGCTTTCTAACAAAACATCACTTGTCAAAATCCGAAAACCTTTAAAAAACGTGCAAAAATGACGTTACACAAATAACAAACATCACGAATTTTTCAAACCTTGGATCTGCACTTTTTGCAGGGAATTGTTTTCTACGTGTGATACAGGATATTGCGGTTCATCCCGGGATTTCCAGTAGTTACCGAAAAATTCGCTCTTTTTGGTCAAGTCTGACAAGTACTATCTCCGGAAAGCTTTGGAGTTTCTAAATGAAGTCATTCTCTTTAGTGTAGCGAACGAAGTACGAAGGAAATGTTTGTTTGCTAACGTTCAGTAAAAACAAATTCTCTAGAAAAATCTTGTGCATTGTCACTATTATATTTTTTTGAACTAGCTTCTCTCAGGATTACTGTCACCAGTTCTGATACTAGTAAATTTCCCACTAGTCTAAACGTATTATTATTTTGTAAGAAGTCATTTTATTCCTTCCACGTTAGGCATACAGGGAAATTGCTGGTGTGGACCGAAAGGCGCAAACCCGAATCCCAACAGGGGGAAGGCTATGAAAAATAGAGAAGTTTTGGAGAAAAATAAAAAAGGGAAGTCAGGATTTTGTTTTAGATCAATAAGGGCACGTATTAACATAGGAAACGAACACGAAATAAAGAATTTATGTGAATTAAATGCAGAAGCAATAAACCATCAATGTGTGATAAAGTTTAACTGACGTGGTTATGAAAGCAAAAGCTCGTATGTCACCCTAATTGGCTAAATTTAAAAATCCAATGTGGTGAGGAAAAAGTTTAAAAACGGTACGCCGCAGAATAGGCACAAAATAAAATTTCTAAAAAAAAAAACAGATAAAAAATTGTCGTAATATCAGTGTGTTTGAACCAATGCTTTAAATGATAACTTGCGAACCAGGGAGTGAGCACTACAAGTCGTTGTTGAGGAGACTGATGCTATTGACCGAACGAGGAATAGGCGTAACTACACTTTTTAATTTTGGGGAAGAAGAAACGGCGCGGAGAACTAAGAGAAGCCCAAAGGGGGCTAATAAGATAAGTGTTTTAAGCCAGTTGATTGCTATACTCAGAGCGCACCTTTCGGAAATGACGAGATGCATTTACTATGAATAATATGATCTGCAACAAAATTCATTGGCCATAGTGGAGGCACAATTGCTTTAACTATAGGAGCCTGGAAGTTTGACCTATTGGGAGGATCAATTTAAAAACTAATGGAGGAACTGTCAATTTGATCATACATTGACGAAAATTTTAAAATTGAATATATGACTTAGTCCTTCTTCTTCTTCTTTAAGGGCTCTACACAAGGGATCCGGTCCTGGGCTCTCGCAACTGTTCTATCCACCTGTTCCGATTCTGAGCCGATGTCATCCCTAAGCTCTGAGCGTGCTGGTCTACTCCATTCTTCCAGCGAAGGTTAGGTCTCCCTCGCTGTGGCACAGAGAACTTTCCGAGTAGGGTCATCTTCACTCACAAGAGCTAGATGCCCTGCACACGGGAGCCTGCTGAGCTTTATTTTCTTCACAACATCTATGTCGCCATAGCGCTTGTAGATCTCGTCATTTTGGAGTCTCCGGAATCGTCTTATGATGACTTAGTTATATTCTATAAATTTAATTTAAACGTAGATCTTTAAGATTTTAAAAAATATTTATTTTATTTATTTGAAAAACACAACATATTGTTACACTGCAGGAACCCTAGTAATATGTTAGAGGAACATTGGCTATAAGTGATTTTTTTTTATTTTATTTTTTAGGAGTAGCTATTTGCTGTCGTTGTTAATCTAATAGACAAGAATAAGATTCAAATTCAGTCAAGGGTGGAAAGAAGTTAAAACGAAATCGCAACACCACCTGGGGGAATATAACTTCGAACGGGGAACGAATTTAACTACCTGGGGTCCACAGTCAGTGAAGACAACAATGAAACGATAGACGATAGAAACTACTGCCAGTCATGAAATCCAGAGACATCCACAGAAAAACCAAAATTAGAATGTACAAAACCATCATACGTACAGTAGCTACGTTTGTATGTTAAGCATGGAGTATCTCTCAGAAATCCGTCGACAAGATAGATATATTCGAGAGGAAGGTTCTCCGAAGGATATACGGCCCAATCAATGAAGACAGGGCATGGGGAATACGCTACAATCACGAATTATACGATCTATACAAAGAGTGTAAACTCTCGACACATGGCAAGCTGCTACTTTTACGTTAGGCCGGTCATGTCCAAAGAATGGATCAGTCAAGGACATCAAAAAAGCCCTGTACTTACTACCAAATGGCAGAAGACCAGTTAGCAAACCACGGAGCAGGGAGACATTTGGAGGAAGAAGCTGATGGAGGCCAAGGCTCGAATTGTTCGATTACTTTTCTTAACGTTAACTGTCTGAACGTTTTTTATTCATAATAGGAATACTCCTTTTTTTCTGTCATTTGTTGTTTTGGGTGGTGTTGTTTCACAACTTTGTTTATTTCTTGAATCCAACCGAGGAGTGCGCGCACTGGTACCAGGGCGGGTTTCACGCTGTAATGATCGTGGATTGTCTGAGTATAATTGTTAAAAGATACCATCAAAATAACAAATCGCCATTTATAGTACCCACTAGGAGTCCATTACCCAGTATTACCCACTAGCAGTCCAATTTTAATATGGGCTATGTATAAAATCCAGGTGGCATATTAAAAGAGTTAATGTATTTCCTGATTGGGTTTTTTGTGCGATTTTCCTTTGATATTGCAGATACTTACTAGCAAGTGTTACTAAGATGACTTTCTAAATTCAGAATGGTGAAGCGGCGGCCGATGTAACCTCATCCTACCTTTCACTCAAGTGGCTCATGCCTCCTTAACCTCCCTCAGTTCTTTCCTGAAAAGAGGGGGCACTCTAGAACAGGTAAGTGTTGGTGCACGCAAAGAAGGAGTACTAAGAAGGCCCTCCGTACCATGACCCTCCCAACGAGCAGCCTTCTCTGGAGGACCAGGGTACCGCTTCGGCCTATGTATTGGGAAATTTTTAAGTAATTGTGTGATTGAGGTTGGCCTCTTGGAGGGCAGCAAATCGAGGTATTTATTACATTCTTTAACAGTCTATTTTAGTTTTGTTTGTCCGGCAATATAAATTTTATATCGTATAAGCTTAGGTATTTCTCATTTCCGCCATCTGCCCCGGTCTATATAATGTCTTGGATGTGTCTTACATCGTAGTTCCTAAAATGTTTAGTCGCCCTGTTACATTGATGTGGTAGTTCTCGTAAACCTTGACTGTTCCGCGACCAACTTCTTGATACCATAACAGAATTTTCTTTCGGAGGGAGGTTGTCCATCTTTTACCCAATTCCCTAGCATATTGACCAGTCCCTGAATATTTATGCCCCCTCGGTGCATGTGTGGAGCTACAGATACTCTAGACAGGGCCGGCTTTAGGTATTTTGGCGGCCCGGACGCGATTTTTTTATGCGCCCTAAGCTTTTTAGACATCTCTTTTAGGTAGATTACCTATGTTATTATGCACAAATTATACAGTAATCCGAATAAAAATAAAAGATGGCCTTACAAGGAGCGAAAACTGGCCACTTGGAAGCACATACGAGCTCACGACGCGACGGCCAAACTTGACCAAAAGACAGCAAATTTAAACCACAAAAAGAATCTGCACCAAATCTTTTGTGGAATGTGCTTTATGGGAACTTGATCATTTCGTTATGTACAATCGTCCTTTGGATTATTTTACTTAAAGACTATCGATGCACAAGAGAAGCAAGCTCACCAGTCGTCGGCTTGTTTTTCGGGAAGTGTAAATGTGTGGTGCGTGTTGGTCTGTGATTTCTATTTTAGAAGAAAATTTTGTAATAAAACATTTAATTGCAGTGCGTTGATAAAAATGTTGAAATGTTCGAATTGATGATGTTTTTCACAATAAATACGTGGTGGGTTTTGTTGAAGAGCGACAGTTACACTTTCCCCAAAAATGAGTTCTTTCTTGAGTAGTTTGCAAAATTGCGCGCAATTGTACTAACACATTAGCCGCGTTCTTTTAACACCGTGATCCAGATCAGATCAGCCGAGCATTAAAGAACGGACTTGGATCATGGAAGAAATTTAGTTTTTTACAGTTCTAGTTCTGATTTTTGATATGTTCTGTAGCAATTTATATCAGCCTCTAAAGCTTATTAAAAATATTTCTGATTTAAAAAGAATTTATAAAAATGTTTAATTGACTTCCAAAATTAACAAACGGTAACTTTCTATCATTTTTCCAAATAAATTTATGAAATTTTGCAGAGCTACCAACCCTTAAAATTAAAGAAAACAGAACAAAATTCTAAAAGCTCTGGATTTTCCAATGAGATGTGTCTTGGATATGGTTGTTACACATGCTATTTTTGTATCACGGATTTTGATCCAAATCTTTTTTGGATCAAGTTGTTGTTGTTGGTTTGCTTGGAAGTTAATGATCTGAGTGGGATCACGGTGTAAAAAGAACGCAGCTATTAAGAGCTGTATTCACCATCTCCGGTTAAACTGTCAGTAAACTTCCAGTTTCTAAACTGATAGTTAATTTAACTGGTACCGTAAACTGTCAGTAAAAAAAATTTGTTTTTGCCAACTATGGTTTACAAACTTGAAGTTAAAGGTAAAATGTACTCGGTTTTTGATATATATCAAAGGAAACCAAAATGAAAATAAAAAAAGAAGCGATGTTCTAAGTTTTCCATTAAAGAAGAGAAAATATTGTTAATTCTCATTGATCTTTTTCAGCATGACTTAAAATTAAATTCATACACTTAAATTAAAACCAAGGTGCAAAAATGTCAATCCAAATTGTCAAACTTTTAGTTAAATTCTTTCGGTTCGGTTGACCACCAGTAAAACTAAAATTAACTGACAGATTGACTCTAATCAGAGATTGTGAAACGGCATTTTTAACTAACTGTTGGTTAAAGTTTCCGCTAAAGTTTAACCACAGATGGTGAAAACAGCCCTAAATATGATAATGGCGAGATCAGGTGGCATTAAGCGCTAGTTCATAAAAGCAAGTAAGGAGTTTATTTTAAGAGTTTTGATGCTACTTTTTCCATCTATAGGAAATATGCCGACGCTATTATGAACAAATGGTATTCCACATTACACAATAATTTCGAAAGACTTAAGGGAGAACCATTTATCTCAAAAAGATGCAAATGTCGCTTGGATCACTATGGTTCTGCCTTACACATTTATTTGCTAAACAAGGCATACTTAAACTTACTACAGAAAATCAAATAGAATGCAGAAAATACAATGCAGTATTACTTTTTTGTTGGCTGAGTACATATACATACATACAACATCGGTTCACGGGTTCGTTCTATGAATACTTTGTCCGATGAGGGTCTGAGCGGGTTCGAAAACGTCAAACTGCGGTAATACTGCAAACCAGATGTCCGAAAACTTCAACGAGTTGCAGAAAGTTCTGCAGATCAGCAGGTTGAGAGATCGGAAATGCAGTATAAACATAGCCCTGCAGCAAAATTGTGCAGATAGCGCTGCTTTTGTTGATTGTAGGAGTGGACTTTTCAGAATAAGTTTTACTTTATTAAACATGAAGTTTTATTGTAAATTAATTAATACTAATAGACTAGACTAAAACTTGAACTTGAGTTTAATAACCGAAAGAAGAAAAAGGAGTCAGGGAGCTGGTTTAAGGGATATAATAATGTTCTTCTAACTTTGTTTAATTTATTTGACTCAGGTATTGTTTTAAAATTAGAATTATTAGAGTTACTGATTTCACTTGAACATAAATGCGGAATTAATGATTAAAAAATTTTACAATTTTTTTTTTAATAACTAAATGCATGATTACATTACTGGATCGCGGCGGCGGCGCCCTCGAGCGATCGCCCGAGTTCGCTACCCCTAAAGCCGGTACTGACTCTAGACACCTAGTTTTACTGATTTTACTAGGGATTGGTATTTATTTCTGTATACATATATGTATCTTTTTCCTTAACCGTTCTCCACATCCTGGCAGAATCAACAGGGAAAAAAGAAAAGAATCGAACCATGAACCTCTGAGATGATAGCCGAACACTGGCTACCGGAACCATCAGGCACTTCATTCTATTTTCGACTTATAGGTTCCAACCAGTGAAAAATATTAAATAATGCTTATTTTAAAACTGATTCGTTGTCACTGATTGCTACATCGACTGTTAAGCAGATTCAACTGAAATAAATTTCGATTGAATGAAGTAATTGTGTTGGCAAGGGACGGAGTTTAAGCAAAATAACAGCTAAGCAAAATACACACTTCAAAATTAACTTCCGCACTAAAATCCTTAAGCATTGACCTTCTTCTAGCGCTTAATTAGCTGCTATCAACAACCTCCCGATATGTACAAAATCTACCCCAAAACTACCCCTTGTAAAACTTAAGTGAAGCTTATTTAAAATTAAAGCATCCTACAGCAATCAAAGCCTACGGTCCTCCGCATGTGGGCCCTAGTATATGGCTGAAATTCCGCACAAAATCTGAAAGGTAATCCGATTCCCAACCAAGGATCGCATTCATGTGAAATGTGCTCGAATAAGGGAGAAACTGGAAAACATATTTTCCGTTCTGGAATTTTGGGGGTGGTTGCAGGGCTGGCTCGGTAGGAGCACAATTTGAATAAATCAAAGGGGATACAAAACCTGTGCTGTACACCACTAGTGCGCCCCACTATCATCTTTAAATGAGTTACTATACGGATCGCATTCGCCCGACCAGCAGCGGGGCCAATGGGGCTGGCTGCCAAATGAAATGTAATTAAACGTAATTAGGGCGTTTTGACTTATGCTCCGAAGTCGAAGATTATTTCGAATTCCGAGGTAATTAGTTAACTTATGTGCAAATGGGACTTAGTTGGGAAGTTTTCGGCTGTCTGTATCGCTTTATTTTCCAGCACAAAACATACTCGAATTAATAGGATTATACATCGAGAGAGATAGAGTGGGCGATTTTATACGTCGAATTTATGGATTGGCTAGAGACGTTGCAGGCAGATTTATTAACAAACGAAATATTTGAGGATTCTGTCTCACGTAGATTGAAATTTATGAATTAAAGCCATGCAGGTCGAACGAGTCACCTTTAAGTCCTTGCTCCCATTTTTTCAACTTTCCAATCGGTTACAAAATAATTCTGAATTAATTCCGAGAAGGTAAAGCAGAAAAAAACTTCTTTCAAAATGTATTTCCAACTAAAAGCAAAGTTTTCCTTCATGTCATCAATTGAGTTGTTTCAACATTTCTCCCCTCCTCGTATTTTTTCTTTTTTTTTTGAGTTTATTTTTCTTCACTTTTTTTGTCACTCACCTTTGCCGCACCTGACGTCTTTGACCTTTGTACAATCCGTGCAGTGAAAACTCAATTCATGTATACCTTAGGGAAAAGATACTTTTGACTTTGATAACGAATGCGTTTTAAGGTGACATGTTTTTTAGACACGGCTAAGAGGGAATTCCTGTTTTTTTGTACTATCAAAAAAAAGTTTTTTCTTCTCCTTATCGACATTTAATTTAGTAAGTTTTGAAGACGAAATATTAGTGTTACCTAGAAAAAGACGAGTAGGTGTGTTTGTTTTGATTCAAGTTGTTGTTTTGATGAAAAGATTCATTTTTCCTTAAGGTCCTCAAGTATTTCCTTGTCGTCTTTTCTTGCTTTTTAGAGAGAGACACACATTCCAAGTTTTTTGTGATATTCGCACTCTCTGCAAAGGTGATCAATATTGATGGAAAAACGTGCAACCGTTTGTACTGTACTTCAAAGCATGCGTTATTATAGTCCCTATGTATAAAATACCAAGAAAAAGTACACCATTTTATCCATGAAAATTTATTTTGTCGCCTTCATAGTCTCGTCGAGTGCAATACAACTATGACAGAGGCTGACCCGATCCTTTATACATTTAATCAAGTTATGGCCTTTAGCTAACAGCCTTTTATAACGTCAATTGACTCGAAATGCCTTCCTAGAAGGGGTAATTTTAGTTTCGGGGCCATATTAGGTGGGTATGATACTTGGTGGCATATCGATTACATTCGTTGAATTTTTAGCCAAACACTCTTGCACAAGAGTGGCTTTTGGCCAGGGCTGCCATCGCCTAAATTGCCCAGGCCGGACAAAGACTACAAAAACCCAGGACATTTGGGTGAAATTAAGTTTTTTCCCCGGACAACCATTTTTTTTTTTAATTTAACGAATTTTTTTTTGGCGAGTTAAAATCCAACCGTCGCGCGACATCACATTACTCACATGTTAAATTTTCCTTTATTTTGTATTTTTAGACTTAGACTAAATGCCTTATATCTTCCAAAATAAAGGCAGTTACATTAAGACTTAATAGGCATTATTCATAGGAAATTGTCCAAGCTTTCTAATTTTAGAAAAAAAAAGTTTAGGTTAATCACGTATTTTTTGGAGAAAAAGGTGGTTTTAGTTGAAATTTTAGTGAAAAAATAACAAAATTTTGACCATTGGGACCCAAAATAGGACCATTGTTTTCACCGTTGTAGATAGGCGGAGGAATTCTGCGTGCACTGGTACCATAACCATGAAAATAGGTTATACGGTTACAAAAATACAGGGTGATATGTAAAACTTTAGCAAAAAAAAATCAAAACGCCCTAGCGGCTAAACCGTTACGATTTCCCCCCCCCCCCCCACCCATACGATTTTTTGTTCGTCTATCCAAGACCTATCCACAGCCGGCCGCTTTGTAAGTTTATGTGGGACACCCTGTATATTCGGCTACCAGCGGAAAGCTTTTAACCCCTTTTGGCATTAAGTTCTTGCTATAAAATCTACGACACAACCTCGGACAGGACAAAAACTCAGGAAACTTAGGGCAAAGATATCTAGAATTACCCCGTTTGTGACTAGGTTGAAAAGTTGGGTCGAGGTTGAGTTGAAATTTTGACCACCGAATATAATGTCGAGTTGAGCTCGCTTTGCGTTGAAATAGAGTTGACCGGAAATCAAAACATAACCTCAAATTTTTGTGAGAAATTCTCAGAACGAAATAATATTTTTATTCCTCCGCAAGCAAAAACACCGAAGACAAAACTAACGTCAAAGGTGGACCTCACGGATGTTAAACAAATATCACTTAACCCAATTACTACTAAACCAGCGTATATGAGGCGAAAAATCTACTCGACCCAGGTAGAAGAGCTGAGTTGGATTGAGTGGACCCAGTTTCAACTCGACCTCCGTTTATGACAGGGTTGAATCTGGGTTGAACCTAGTCCTAAACAACAAGAGGAAACAGAGACCGAAAATAAATGTTACAAAATTAAAAAAGAGCATATTAGGGGTGAATATGAGAACCTACTGGACGAAAAGCCTGTAGTCCATTACTCGCGAAGTTGCTTCGACGAAGCAAGGCAATGTAAAAGACAAATGTCATTTTAGTGCCGAAATCCCCTTTCTATATAGAATCATAGCTACTGTTATTGTTTCGTCACTAGGAAGAGGGGCCCGTAAAAAGATGCAAAGTCGCTCGAAGCGAAGTAAAGTTACACAAAGTGAACCGAAGTGCCTCTCTACATTCTCGACTTCGACCAACTTCGATCAACTTCGCGAGTAGAGAGTGCAGGAGGCTTAAGAATAAATAAACGTAATAAGGTAATGACCCATCGGATAAAAACAGAGCACTCATGGTAAGTATATACAAAACAATGGATTCATAAAGAAAAGAAACGAACTAAGAAGAGCATACACAAAACATTAAAAGCTAGAAGAAGAAATGAGAGAAATGCATAGAAGAATTTACACAAATACAAGAAATTTTAGCAAAAAGGTAATCAGCAACGTAAAGAATTTAAGCCTAGAGTTACGAGGTTGCAAGTATAAAAATGGGGATGTACTGCTATACCAAGAATTAGCCGCAAAAACATGGCTATCGAGGGCGAGGGTGAAATGTTTTCGAAATGTTAGTAGTCACAGCCACCATAAGAAAACTCATGATCTGTCTGGGCGGAAGTGGTGCCCAAATTTAGTATGTCCGTTTTCCGGAAAATTTTTGGGACCGCAACGTGACCTACATAGTAAGAGCTAGGAATTACTTTTCAAATTTAGTACTTACAGAGTAAAAAAAATATGGTGGTGTGCCTGGTCGTATCTGGTTCTAATGCCTTGGCATACCACTTTTTTTATTGTTGTTTTGGGACCTCTACTGACCTATCGAAAAAGAGTTTCAACCTACAATCGAATTAAAGCTAGAACATTTTTATACTAGAAAACAAAGGTGTGCTAGGTTTGTTCCGGTTCGAAGTGTCACCTTCTATTTTGGTGTTTAATTACTACTTAAACCGTTATAACTCTATATCGTTTGGCACCTGCTTGGGTATTTTGATCTGAAAAGAAACCGGTTGGACATTGGGTCGTTTGATATCTAAAAACTTGGTTTCCTTGAACGACTGGATTAAGTCCTTTTTTCGTTTCGGATTGGTGTACGTTTGATAACTGAACTGTCACTGGAACTTTCAAATAAAGCTAGAACATTTTTGCCACTCCGAAGTTTTCTTGGATGCGGACTACGAGTGAATTTTTAACTAACTATTTCATTTAATTTATTGAGTTTCATTCAATTGATCCTCTGACACAAAAAGTACCCGGGTTTTGCACGGACACTTTTTGAAACCAATCCCGGACGCCCTCCAAACTAGGACACATCCGGGAAACCCGGACGAATGGCAGCCCTACTTTTGGCGATGGAGCATTAGCTTAGTGTAGTGGATAAACCATAACGCTTGTTCTCTGTTCTTATCTCAGTGAAGTATACAATCCAACAATGTCCACTTAAACTTGGTCAAGTATTGTCGCGCAAGACAACGATATCCGAAAAACATGAAAAGCAGACTAGTCCTCCAGAGACTTGCAATTGGCCTTCCAATGCCCTATAGCTGGGAATTAAAGGTGTAGTACCAGATGAACAAGCCAACTAGCGTACTGGCATCCTTCCTGCTTGTAACGAACCACGATCCAGTAGGCTGGGTGATACTCCTTTGAAAGCTTCAATTCGAAGCTTTAAAGCTTCCTACGCCGACGAACTTTCTAGCTATAAAATAAACCATGGTACAATAATACAAGGTAGGCTCATAATTTATTTATTTATTTATTTATTTATTTATTTATTTATTTCCTTAGGAAACGTTACAATAGTTAAGTTACCTGCGAAGCGTATGCTTATCTGCAGGTGATTAAGTATTTCATAATAGTTTTAGAGAGATTTTTCGATTACAAAACTTTTTCAAATTATTTGCAAACAAATTATATTACATTTTAAATTCAGTTGACATTGACTTTAGGAATTTAGGAACTTTAACTTATTTTGCAATTACTAGTTTTGATATTAAGTGACATAGTGTAAGTTGAGAAAATAGAGTTTTATATATTTTTTACGTTTTTTAAAGTTAACAATTTTTTTGAGTTCTGCTGGTAGTTCATTCATCAGTTCTGGCAAGGCGTAGCTTGGATGTCTTCTCCCATAGATATTGTAAGTTTCTGGCATCTCCAGCAGTCCTCGAGCTCGTCTTCTAATGTTCTGGTTATGGCGTATTCTTTGTTGGAAGCGCCGATCATCATAATAATGTAAGAGTAGTGCCATCTTAGAGATACCGTTAACATCTAGGACCTTTAAATTAGAATGATTAGTATTTATTATTTTGAATAAACGATGCTGAAGATGTAATATCTTATCGATGTGTGTTTTCGACGCATTTCCCCATGCTAATATTCCATATCTTAAACGGGATTCTGCTAGTGACAGGTACACTTGCTTCTGCACCTCAAAGCTAGTGTATCTTTTGAGGTACACCATAGCGAAAACGGCACATTTAAGCTGCCTCCGTATCTTATTAACATGTTCCTGCCATAGGAAGTGTTCATCAATTATGATTCCTAGATACTTCATAGTCTTGACTACTTCAATTGGATCACTTTTCGATGTTGTTGGGCAGCCTTCATTTTGATGATATATGCTGATGGGAACTTCGGGTTGGCGGGGCATACGTATGTGCATCAGTTTAGTTTTAACAGCATTTATCACCAGTCCTTGGTCGTGGCACCATCTGGAAACGCTATCGAATTCGTCCTGCATTATCGAAGCCGCTATTTTAATGGACTTGTGCTTAACAATAATTGCCAAGTCATCTGCGTATGCAAAGACTGTACTTCTTTTTAATAATCGCAGAAGTTCGTTTGTGAACAGAATGAAGAGTATCGGTCCCAGCTTTTAACCTTGTGGTACACCATGCAGATGTTTTTCATCGCTTAGTATGTTTTTTTATTTTTACCTTTATCGTCCTTTCTGACAGGTAATTTTCTATCCACTTTGCTAGGATCCCTCTTATTCCAATCCGGTTGAGACTTTCGATGATCTTCTTGTGACTCAAGGTGTCGAAAGCCTTGCTAAAGTCTAAAAACATGACAAAAACGTGGTGGTTTTTGTTTAGGCCTGCGTTTACCACACTCGCGAGTTCTCCCAAAAGTAGCCCAGTGCTTTTATTTTTCTGGAAGCCATATTTGTTTGGTTGTAGGATTCTGTGCTTTTGTATGAAATCTGTTATTCTTCGTACTATAATTTCCTCCAGGCACTTCTCTACTACAGGCAATATTGCGATAGGCCTGTAGTTTTCAATGCGATCTTTCACTCCCCCTTTGAATACTGGTCGGATTATTGACGTTTTTAATAGACTGGGAAAACAACTTTGTCTTATACTTCGATTGATTATTGTTTTAACTATTGAAGTTAAGTGCAAAGCATTTAGTTTAAGGTCAATAGGCCTGATGTAATCTGCTCCTGGTCCCTTGTCCGTTTTTAAGCAGCACAACATTCTATATACTTCTTCCTCGCTAGCTTCTTCTACATAAATTGATTGTGCGATACTTATTCCTTCATGACTAGAGGTTTTATGACAGCATCTATATTCTATTTTTGATGCTTGACTAGAAAATTGTTCTGCAAATTTGTCTACCAGGTTCGGTAGGTTAGTGCTTGCTGGAAAATTGTTAATAACAACCTCATCGATTTATCTTTTCTTTCGCCCTAGAAGTTCATTTAAAACACTCCATGTTTTCCTCGGATCATGTTTGGCATTTGTGAAACTTTCTTTGTAGTATTTGGTTTTTGCAATCATAATATTTTTATTTACTATATTTCGATACCGTTTGTAATCACGTTCGTAGCCTTGGTTTAGTGGGTTATTTTTCCACTTCCTATAGAGCTCGTCTTTCCTCTTGCACATTTAGCTATGTCAGGCTTCATCCATGTTTTATGCTTGCGGTTTTTTATGTTTGTTTCTTTTGATGATTGTATGTATATATCATCCATTTTTCTTTCAAAATTATTGTACATTCGCTCAACGTCGGGCTCCTCGCATAAGCTTTGCCAGTTCGTCTGCTCAATTAGTTGGTTGACTTGGTACTGCCTTATTTTAATATGCCTTTCCTCTAAAAATTGTCGTTCCACACAGTTTTTTATGTCGTACAGTGTCGCGTAGTGGTCAGAAATATCGGTTTCAATAACGGCCGATACAATGTTTTGTTTGGTAATGCTAACGAAAATGTGATCAATCATTGTTGAAGTATTTGCCGTTATATTAACTCGAGTGGATTGATTAATAACATTGGTTAAGCCTTTTGATGCCATTATTTCTAAGTACTTGTTAACTGGATCGTCATTTAAGTTTTTTAAGTTAATATTGGTATCGCCTAAGACAATTAGTTCTTTTTCTGTTTTTATATGATTGTCCAGCTCTTCGATAAATTTTGGGATGCTTAACTTAGGTGGCCTATACATAGCGTGAATATGCCTTTTTCCTATTACGCTATCTATTTCTATTTGGACATTTTCGTAGTATTCCGTATCATCATTAATTCTTGTGTATCGAATATTGTTTTTAATATAGACCTCCACCCCCGTTGCAGTTATGCCTGTTAAAGAATTCAGCCATTTATAAAATAAAAATCATTCTCTTATTTTTTTATGTTGATTTCATTCAAAACAATAACATCTACATAATCCAAAAAACATTCAATTTCTGCTAAAAATGCACTCCAATTCTTCCGCAGTGATCTTATATTAAAACATACACAACAGAAATTCATATTGTTTATCAAACCTGCATCAAGGAAAAGCTCTGGCTCTGTGACGTCATTCAGATCTCTTTTTTTTTGTTTTTTTTTTTTTTTATGTGGCAGTGCTAAGTTCAGGAGTCACCCTTTGTAAAAAAAGGGTAAAATTACACGACACCGTGTCGTTCCCGTCCCGGGTTTCGGCACCAAAATGTAAAAAAAGGGTAAAATAAGGGGAACCGGTGGTGTTGCGTTCAAATAAAAAAGGAACGAAGTTCTTTTCTGGACGAGTTTTATTTCATAGCTAACTAGATATAATAATAATTCAATAAATGATTGAAGTACGTATATATATAACAAGGCAATCCATGAATACAAAATACTTAACAAACATAATAACAGTAGTATTCTATTAATTTTCAACACCCTTTGTACTACCAGTCAGTTTATAAAGGAAAAAAGCTTTCCCTGACGTCAGTCAGATCTTTTCTCTAACAAATTGCGTGTAAGCTTTTCAAGATGGAAACAGAACTTTTCCTTATGAGCCTACCTTGTATAATTGTACCATGAAATAAACCGCTTCACCAGGCCAAAATTAGTCTTTCGCGTCTTTCACCAGGCTCGTCCCGAAGAGGTCACCTTCTCCGCTCCTATTCCTTGTCGAGGTGTATAAGCCAGCAGAATAAAACACATATACCGAATACATGTGGGAGGTTGCCCAGCCTTGTCGAGCTGTATGATCCGACAATGTTCCTGGCAGCGTTTCCTATACCGTGTCGAGGTTTATGATTCGGCACGGTAAGAACACACACACAAACATATCCGCACTGCATACCGACCACTACCGAACACCTGGGGAATGTTGAGGTGTACGATCCAACAAGGTTACTGGAAGCGTTTTCTGTATCGTGTCGAGGGGAATGTTGTCCAGGCCTGTCGAGGTGTATGATCCGACAGTGTTCCTGGCAACATTTACTAGAAGAGTGTCAAGGTATGACCCGACCAAACACCGACAGTATACCGAACACCCCGCTTTACCCACATCGCCGTAGGCTGCCCTGATAGCTAACTGTAACACCTATGTAGAGAAAACTAATAAGTAGGTAGCTGCTTATCGATACCACCATGTATCCAGAGATAAAACAAGTAGGTAGTTGCTTAGCCATACTAGTAGAAACATGTATCCAGGAATAATAAGTAGTTACTTAGAGTTAAGGCATTAATATTGATTGTATAAAAGGATTTTTTGATAAATGAAGAAATATTATTTTTGTAAGAAGATGTTTGCTCCCATAAGACCCTAGACCACTCAAGAGCTCCCAATAATTCTATGGCAGCTTTGCCAACCGACGCAATACCTATTGATGGATTTTGTCATTGTCCGATCATCTAGGGTACCAAAACCTATTTCCAGACGGATGAAAACATTGCCAGGGATGTGAACGAGGCGTTTGTTCTATGATTGCTGTCGAAACCATTAATGTTCGGGTCTCACATATGAGATATAGCACCTAGCTCACCGTTAATATTCCCAAACTAATTTCTTCTCTCTTTGATCCGTTAGCTGGATACGCTGCTATCGGTGCTATTAAATGTCGAAGTCCATTCACCAAATGTTTTCTGGTACATTTTAATTTTCTGGCTTTAGACCAAACCGTGCATTTGCGTATCAGGTTGAGATCAAACTAAGTTCGTTCGTGGTCCATAGACGTTACTGTATGCCCACTGTGTCATCTGTGTAACGGTGGATGAGCAAATTTGGCCACCGAGTAGCTCCAGAAATTAATCGACAATAGGGCGCCACATCAGCAGAGATGTGACTCTTCCTTGTGGACATTCTTTGCTATAGTGTCCCGCAAAAACCCCTAAAGATGATTGACCGTCCCTTATTCCTTAGGGAAAATAGCCGCGGTAGTATTGGAATGACTGAAAAATATCAGACGCAACTGATGGATTTGTTGGATGCAAGTTCGGAAACCATTCGCCGTAAACCGTGTTTTCCGATTTCGGTTGACTACGCAACAGTGGTGGTGGGAGTTCGTCGATGACCCAGCCCATTCTTTATTGGTAACACATGACGGTGTTCTTTCGCAATTGATTAGCTCTTCTTGATCGATTAATCTGTCTATTCAATGGACTTAGGTCCTTTAAAAATTTTGTTAATGTTTTTTTATAGTAGACAACATTCTTCACTATACTATAAAATATCGACCTACCTCAATCACTCGTTTTTCTTAATATATATTAATAACGTGCACGTGCTATAAAAACTGCCACTAATAAAAATCCCCTGTTATATCCACACTCATCTACCATAATTCAAGAAAGAAAAAAGATTTTTATTTTTAAATGTGAAGTTTTTCACCTCAAATAGTGTTACTTACCACATATAACGTGATAGTGAAGGCAGTTGGGGATGGAGCAGGAATTCCAAATTGCCCCGACGGAATCACTTGAGCTGCGAATCACGTAAATCAGACTCGAAATCAGAATATTAAATTATGCGCTATGTATACAAGCGTGTCCTAAGTGAAAACGAAAATGAAGTATATCACAACCATCCAGAGTGGCACACACTTTGTGTACGTGTGTGGGGAGCATTGTGTGATAAGGGATGTAGTTTAGGAGAGACGTTTGCGAGAGACGGAGAGGAATAAGTTATAAGGTGGGAAAATTTTTAGGTTTATTTTCTTTTGGAAAGTTTATAAAAATTTATTTTTATATTTTATTATTGTTAAATAGTTTATATTGAGTTTTAGAAAATTATTATATGCGATATTTTTAAAACCTACAATTGACTCAATTATATTTATAAGTTATTAAAATTTCGAGGTCGTGACTATGCAGACTTTTTGAGTAAAATTTAGATTTAATTAATGGTAAAATTTAACAACAACCTTTGGAGGATGTTGCAAGTCTGAGTGAATTCTGGTGGAAGGAGCATTAAAGAAGACGATTGGAGAAACCCAGATGTCTCCTCACCTGCGTGGCCCCTTAAGGATGCCCTGACTAAGATAGATACACGCAATCCCATCTACTAACGATGGACTCCGGATGCCCTGGTCGCCTGTGACCTCCGGTTTAAATTAGCTCTCCCATGGTAATGCGGAGCTTTGTCTTGGGTTACCCTAATTTCTCGCGCAACTCGTGGGATCAATATAGACTCAAAATAAAACAAATGAGGATGGAGCCCATCTCAACGCTCCAACCATTTCTGGGACTTCCATAGGCTCGAAAAGGCCGCCATTCAAGGCCGGTTGGACATTTCCTGCGAACCCATGCATGTCTAGCCGAAAAAGCTACTCTTAGAAACCGGAGTGGCGCAGCCAAAAAACGTTTTAAGCGACTTTTAAAAGATGGCTACTCCCATGAAGATACTGCCAGGATTTGTGTGGCCCCCGAAGAAGAGAGGAAAACCATTCTTCCTAATAAGAAGAGGGTTAGATCCTCTGGATCCTCACCTGACCGCCGTGGGACCCAAAACAGGACTCTAGGGGTGCAGGAGTGGAGAGCACTCCACAAAGTGCACCGTTCACCATTCACAGAGGTGACGTTCTCTGAGAACCAAAGGTCAATTGACGAGCTGAGGCGGACGGGCGGCCAAATTGGCTACAAGTTTAGTTGGGCATAGCTTAGGATCAAGTCACCAGAAAAGCCTATGGACAACCATTACCGCTCCTATCACCAAGGATGCAGAGACTCCAAGGCTACAATCTGAAACCTCGCAGGAGACTGCTCCGGGAATGGGAGAGGTAAGCTCCAATGTGAGGATGGTGACCAATGCACTCTCTGGGCTGCTGGTTGGTGCCTCTACAGGCTCGGCTGGGCCCCTAAATCCACCACTCCAATCCTCAAGAGGACACCCAGCTCAGAAAGGCTTTCAAAAGTGAGGGGTTAAATCCCTTCAGAAAATGAGTACTGCTTCCAATATGAAGCTTGTCCAGATAAACCTTCATCGCGCCACGCCACGCTTCATCCAAAGATCTGGTAGCGGAAGAGGTAGTGCTGCCCGCAGACGTAGGAATGGCCAGGCTTTTCATAGCCTGGGCCTACCTCCCTGGAGAAAACCTGTCCCGCCGCCATTAGATGTCAGTTATATCAGCTGACTTATGGAGGAATGCACTAGGAGGAACATTCAGCTAGTGATTGGTTGCAACGCCAACGCGTACCACCTTGCATAGGGAAGCACCAATACTAATTCTAGTGCCGTATACCCTCCTTGATTTCATTACTACCTACAATTTACAGGTTATGACCAACGAACGAACACGCGGCACGAACCTACATTTTCTAATGTGATTAGGCAAGCGGTGATTGACTTGACTCTTGCTAGCACATTTGCCAGTTACAGAATACTGAACTGGCACGTCTCAAGTGAGCCATATGTATAAGATTTAACTTGATCTCGATCTCGAGAGGATTTTACTGCGAACCCACTTCACTGCCTGCAATTTACCTACCGGTCGGGCAGATCTACAAAGACTGCCAATCATGTGCTAGTAAAAGATATTAAGAAGTCCCTCAAGGCGAAAGAAAACTCGGTAAAAAAAATCATTCATCACCCATTGCGAAATGGATCACGTCGCTTTTCAAGAGCAGAGTGATAACTGCTGAGATGAATGGTGAATCCATTACGGTAATGGCTGTTATAGACTGTCCTCAAGGGGCGTCCTATCACCCTCTTATTTTCAATCGTGATCGACGAACTTCTTGCCGACCTGAATAGTCGGGGATTTAAAGCCCAGGCGTATGCAGACGATATCGTCATAACGATTAGCGGCGGTCATGACCGCTCTGTCATATGTGCTTAGCTGGTGGCGTAGCAAGAACCTGGGTATTAATCCACAAAAAACTGTCATCGTACCATTTACTAATAGAAGAAAGCTAAATTTAAAAGCTCCCTCCTTGGATGGTAAAGAAATGGTTTTCTCATATGAGGCTAAAATCTAAAATTATTAGAATCGATTTATTGTTATTAGATCCCTCTTTAGAGGAAGCACAGCCTTTTGACACTAACCTCCGAACTATTATGTGGTATGGAGAACGGTCATCAAATCGATGCTGTCTATACTGACTTCAGTAAGGCCTTTGACCGTGTCGACCACCATATTTTAATAAAAAAAACTACAAAAATTTGGAATATCTGGGCCTATGTAGATCTAGGTACTGTCCTGGACAATAAATTAAATTTTTATTTGCACTACGACAATATTATTGCAAAAGCTAGCAAACTTCTAGGCTTTATAAAGAGAAGAGCCAAGGAATTTGACAGTCCTCGAGTTACTAAAATCCTTTTCTGTTCGCTAATCCGCCCAATTTTAGAATACGCATGCCCGATCTGGAATCCAATTTACCAGGTAAGCAGTAGTAGGTTTGAGTCAGTACAAAAGAAATTTCTACTCTTTGCTCTGAGAAATCTATATGACTCGCGTGATTTCCATAGCCTACCGCCCTACACGGACAGGCTGAAATTGTTGGATCTAATGCCGCTGTTTAATAGGCATGAACTACTTATTTCATGCTTTACTTTGGACATCTTAAACGATAAGATCAAAGATCAGTTTCTGTTAGACAGGATCAAAGTTAACGACGATGTCCGACACAATAGTCACACGATGAGAGTATCATCGGACCGAGTATGGAAAGAACGAGCCCGTCAACAGATATTGTGTGATTTTCAATGGCCACACTTCCTGCTTCTCCCCTGGAATTAGCAAATCATCATGAACTAACACTATGACTAAGTTGTGCTATATGTTATAAAGATATACAAACTCTGTGATAGTAATTGTTAGACTGTTGTAAACTGTTACTTTTAGCTATAGTCATTTCTATCCCTGTGTAATTTAGTTTAAGTGTGCCTTGTTTGGCTAAATAAATAAATAAATAATGAAGCCAATCGTTTGAACAGATTTACCTCAGAAATATTGCCTCTTAATCTGAGTCAACCTCTTAAGAATTAACTTTTATTGACGATTTCCTGGAGCGCTTCACTTGGGGGCCTTAATCACTCATTCATGCATATAATAATGCTTAAAGCCTAATCAATAGGTATTTTATTTATAGCACAGCAACAAACACTAGTTTTGATTAACCTAAATCATTTGCAATGTACGCCCTCATAATATATGTATATTTCAATTTCCCACCCTAAAAAACCCTTTTTGTTTATTCTTTCCTTCAAATACCAAAAGAGAATTTCTACATCAATTATAGCTTCAAAGGACACCGGCGAACTTCCGTCCTGGCACTCGTTCGTAAAATCATTTCTTAGTCTATTGTTTCTTTACTTGAAGATTTCTTGAGAAAAAATTGAGGAAAATTGAGAAAATTGAATTTTCGTTGCAAGCAGATGCAAACATAATTTCCAACTCCTTCGTCCTACTTCTCGTTTGCTCACACACTTCTACAGCTGAGGGCGAGTTCTGCAGATCAATTTGAAATTTTATTAATCTCGAAGGGAAATCATAAAATATTGAAGTTAGTCATTAGTCACTAGCAGCAGTGATCACAGAATTTGTTTTATTAGCAAGAGTCTGAATTCGGTGTTTTTTCTCCAGGGAATTTAAAGTGATTGACTTTTCTGGTAATTTTTGTATTTGCTTTTGTGATTTGATTAGAAAAGTTTAAGTCATTTGTTAAATTATTGTTTTGGTAATGAGAAAGCAGCACTAAATTCTTAGGATCCACTAGGCAAGATGACATTATCAGTAGAAGATAATGTCATGACACCTGATCCACCAGAGTCTCGACGTAAGTTGAGAATATTTTGAACGTAAAACATTGAAAAGTGCATATCTGACAAAACCAGGCACTTATGAGAATTTACCAAAAGAAGCTTCCCATGAGAAGATGTAAAATGCATAAAATTCTTATCTATAATTTCTACGTGAAATCGGGTTGAAATAAAAAGCCATTGTAAAGGTTCTGAAAAAAGGTATGCAGCAGCAATAGTGGGGTGGAATTGTAAACGCAGAAACGCGAACGCAGCAATAATGTTGTGGTGCGTTTATATTTTATTCTCATTGGGCTGGCGTACACGGAACAACACTTAACACTTAGTAAACCAGTTTGAAATCATATTCTAGGGGTACATGGGTATTGCTTCACTAAGATTAACTTGTTATCCTGTTTATGACCGAGTAATGTTTCTTCAGCTATGAAGCATTTGTACATGTGTAATTTTTCACACAAATACAACAAACTGTAACACTTCCCTCTCTTCCTTTTGACCCCAATTTTTATGTTGAAACTGACTTAATTTAGTAGTTTCCGTCAAAAACTTATGTGAAAAAGAACAAAAAAATCTGGACGATGTTGCAGCCGAACGGTCGCTTCACCAATTTTAGATAGGTGAAGCAAAAAAAATCGATACAATTCGAAACAAACGTTAGCAAATCGCGATAAAAGTACATGCACGCACACACTTACGCATATTATGTATTGGTATGTCGGAATAGGGTTGTGTCCGTCAATATGGTCGCCCAGATTCGTTTATAACTTTTACTTGCAATGCACAATGGGAGGAGATTGAATCGCTATTATTCCCCGGTCAATCGCCAAAGGATCGTCACCAATCGTCGAATCCAAAAAAAACATGACCGCCGGAAATATCGCGTGTTTCTCAAGTTGTACCTGTATCTCGAGTTTTATAGGTCATACAACCCCGCGCGAGGTCACTTGGTCATGGTAGTGGATACCGCTTCCATGGCTAAGTTAATTAGTCTTAAGGGGAAAATCGCCTATCGATTTTCTCATACCAGGCTAATTCTTAAGAATAAAGATCCTTCAAAGAAGCAGCCACAAGGGCAGGGTTCATCGTGTGACGCTCAGACCACAGGGTCTGGAAATGGCACCTCCCAATGCTTCTGTTGTCACCGAGGACTGCAGTAATGCCGTGGCCATATGGCCATCTGACGGCGGAGCTGCTCTCGCAACGACTCCAGGTCCATCTGGCGTTGTTACAAATCCGGCCCCCGCATCTGCAGCATGCGCCAGGGAGCCTGTAGCAGAGCAAACTGCTGGGCGGAAAAAGAAAACACCTGCCGAACCTAGAGTCGGAGCACGGGGAAAATCAGCACCCCCCAAGGGCAAAGACGGTAGGACAAAGGGTCCTAGACAGGCCAAGGAGACCGGGCTTGTCAAACGCTCCTTGGAGAAAAAATGAGCGCCATAAGGGCACTCCAAGCAAACTTGCACCATGCGAAAGGGGCATCCTCCAACCGGTGCAAGACTTAGGCGGAGAGGCATCTTACCCTTGCTCTTATTCAGGAGCCTTGGGTAACCGATGGTAAAGTCAGAGGACTTACCACTGGCTCAAGTAAACTAGTATCTGATTGGAGATGCGGGGCGCCTCGAGCTGCCCTTTTAATTTACAATCGTGTCACTCATCTCTCCATTACCAACTTTATTTCCAGATATCTATTGGCGATCTCAGTTGCGGTTCCCACCGCCAACGGATTCCAAGAAATCGTCCTTGCGTCCGCTTACTTTCCGGGGATGTGGCAATAGTGCCACCCCAGGAGGTTGAAGATCTCATTGAATTCTGTCGCGAGACGAACCGGCAATTCGTCATCGGCTGTGATTCAAATGCTCACCACTAGATCTGGGGGAGTACCGATGTAAACCTTCTTGTTATGAATAACATAGATATTGCAAATAGAGGATGCAAACCCACTTTTATCACTGCTAGTAGAAAGGAGGTGCTGGACCTCACCTTCACGAGCAGGCTTCTCTCCGACAGGATTGAAAACTGGCGTGTTCTGGACGAAGCCTCACTGCCGGATCATCTGCACATTAGATTTGCCAACATGGGCCTTCCACATATCCGCGCCTCTTCTTTGGTTCCTAAGAAAACCAACTGGTCTAAGTTTCAGGGGCTTGTGGCCTCGAAATCAGACCAGCTTGCGGTTTCTATCAGCTCAGTGTATGAACTGGAGAATGCGGCCACGCAGCTTACTTACAGGTTAGCTGCAATGCGTGGAGACGTTAGGAGATTGTTCAACAGGGCAAAACATACCGGGTATTGGGATGAATATAGGTTCACCCTAACAGCCTACAACAAGGAGTTGAGACGTTCCAAAAGGATTGCGTGGAAACACTATGAGAGCATTCAGACTCTACCAGAGGCGTCTAGACTCCGAAAGCTTATTTCTAAAGACTCCTTCAACGGAGTGGGCCTTCTCAAAAAGGAGGGTGGCTCCTACACCTCTAACCATGAGGAAACCTTGAGGTACCTGCTCAGAGAGCACTTTCCAGGGCTGTTTAAAATCAAACATCGGACACCAGGTAAATGAGGATTCTTTCCTTTGTTGTTATTTGTTGTGGACACTTGTTGTTATTTGTTGTGGACAGTGTCATTCGTTGTCGAGGGAAACTTTCAGTGTTACACTCTCTTTAAGGGACACTTTCAGTGTCACTCTCTTTAAGGGACACTTTCAGTGTCACTCTCTTTAAGGGACACTTTCAGTGTCACTCTCTTTAGCGGGACACTTTCAGTGTCACTGTCTTTAAGGGACACTTTCAGTGTCACTCTCTTTAGCGGGACACTTTCAGTGTCACTCTCTTCAAGGGACACTTCCAGTGTCACTCTCTTTAGCGGGACACTTTCAGTGTCACTCTCTTTAGCGGGACACTTTCAGTGTCACTCTCTTTAAGGGTCACTCTCTCTAAGGGACACTTCAGTGTCATTCTCTTTAAGGGACACTATCAGTGTCCCTCTCTTTAAGGGACACTTTCAGTGTCAATCTCTTTAAAGGGACACTTTTAGTGTCATTCTTTTGTTTGGGAACAACCTTGCTGTCGTTCACTACTTTGGGATAGTTTACTATCACTCTACATTTTTTTTTTCTTTTCAGTGATCACTTTACCCACAATGTTTTTGTTCGCAGTCTAAAAACATAATTTTATCAAGTATCAAGGCGTGTGTCATAAAAATCAAACTCAAGAAAATCTATTCAAAATCCAGATAATAAATCAACATCAACGATAAATATATACATTCTAATTGTTATTGAAGAATATATAAATAAACTGTTCTCTTTTTAATCGTTTAGGACAAGTTTTTCGGACGTTTCCCCGAAATCTGACTCCTAACAAGGGTCAATCCTCCAGACCGCTTATCCATTGGATGCTAGGTGTAGTCATAGGACCATCCCAGACCGTTTTTCCCGCAGTCTTTCAGGGAATAACTTCGACCGTGACAAGGTTAAATGGGCAGTGGCCTCTTTTCAACCCTATAAGTCCCCGGGAGGAGACGGAATTTTCCGGCACTTCTTCAGCAGGGCCTTGATCTGATCCTCGACAACCTGGTCTGCTCTTTAGAGCCAGCTTCAATTGGGGTTACATTCCAACCATCTGGAGGAAAGTCGTGGTGGTTTTTATCCCGAAACATGGCAACAGATCCCTGGAGCTGCCTAAATCGTACAGACCTATCAGATTAACCTCTTTTCTTTTGAAAACAATGGAAAGGCTGCTAGACCTTCATATTAGGTGCAAACTGGAACTCTCCCTCCCTCTACATAGCTCCCAGTACGCTTAGTCTTAGGGTAAATCAATAGCGGTTGCTTTACACCGCCTGGTCAGTAAAATCGAAAACGCCTTCCTCGCTGAAGAAACTGTCCTATGTGCGTTCCTGGACATCGAGGGTGCTTTCGAGTAGGTATTCGGTCGGTTGACGACGGGAGCTAGGTCAAGGTCAAGCGCAAGGTCATTCAATTGTAATTATGTCAATTGGTTGACAGGTGATTAATCACCGGTAATTATGGTAAGTGGGTGACCTTGGAATCTGCACCGGACGTATTAATTATTTATGTTGATCAAGGTCGTTCGTGTTGTTGTTATGGGTGAGGCCACGCCCATCTGTGGTGCTGCGGAGGTGTGGAGTGCGGATGTGTAAAGTGGAGTGCGGCGGAAGTATTGGCGATGGCGGCGGCAGGAGCAGTGGCGAAGACCTTCTTGCCTTCATCCGGCAGTGTTCACCATATTGGCAAAAACACGAAAAAACTCATATTTACACATTCAAAACCCAGTAAAAAAAGTTTACCGACCGAGTTTCTTGTGGGTTCTCCCTCCATAAGGCCCCAAAACAAGCCCGTTTCAGCTACAGGGGTTACTTTTTTACTTTATTGAAGGGGTTACTTTTTATTGAAGATTTCAAAAAAAAGCTGCCACGGAGGGGACCCCCACGGAGGGGACTATTTGACTTAAAATCGCTTTTCTGAGTTTAGGAATAATCCTTAGTGAATTTCCGCTTACCGGTGACCACAGCTTCTTACAACAACTTGAACTTTCCACTTCTGACTCGTTTTTTTTTCGGTTTGAAGTTGAAACCGCGAGTGCCACGGTGGGGACTTGTTTGAATATGCGTTTGCACTTTGAATTTTAGAGCAAGCGAATTTTACAGTTAGGGATCAAATCGAACGCGCCGAATGGGTTTTCGAATTGTTGCAGGTTCATGAAACATCCCCCGAGCAGAGGGAGTCACAACAGAACATTCGAACGCATGCAGGCTCTAGCGGCACTGCGGTTCGCAATTTTAACGGAAAACTTCGGTTGCATAAATGTGCAAAAATCACTTTTTGGCCAAAAAATCACTCAAAAACTTTTTTTTTTGTAGGTTTTAGATTTCCAGTTGTAGAGAATGTCATTGTCATACTTTTGGGTCCTCGCGGGAGGTTGTATGACCTATAGAAACCGAAATACATGGAAAACTCGGGAAAAACGCGATATCTCCGGCGGCCATGTTTTTTTTTGGTTTCTGAAATTATTTTCTTAAAATGTCACAAGGAAGCTGTGTACCAATTTCCAGCCATTTTGGAATATCGTCTTTAAATGCTAATTTCCCCGGAGTAATACAATATTAGATGGGACGATATGTGAGCAGTAATGGAGCGATATGACGAATTTTTTCATATGTCATTCATAAAATATATCCAACTCTGGTTCATTTCGTTGTGCATCTCGAAAATCTACAGGAAGGGCGGAACGACCATCATCCACCGCAGGCGCCCTGGGTTCCAGCTAGTAAATAAAATAAAAAGTTAATACACCCCGATGATATGTCACCCTTTACTAATTTGGGTATGGCGAGTGCAATAAAAATAAAACCATCCCTCTAAGGCCCTCCGCACACGGGTTGACTGATTAGCAATCCCAGTTGCATACGCAACAGTTTAGTGACCTTGCCTGTGTACGCAAATGAGAATCCACACACGGGTCGACAGAAACAAGACTGATTTGAAACTAGTTTGCAACTGGTCTTGGGCGACGGGCTTGCCGGTCGAAAGCGATTTCAGTTACGTGGTTGCACTTGTAGCTGTCAAATTTTATAGGTTAGATTAGTTCATAAAGTTTATAAATAAACTTAATATTGAATTTGTTTTTGAAGTCGAAAAGCATGAAGTTTTATATAATTATAAACTTGCCTGATATTCTAGGAAAGATAAGGTAGAAAAAGCCTGGCAAGAGGTGGCAGCCAAAGTAAACATGACAGGTATGTATTTTTTGTTATTTTATTGTTAAGGTAATATTTACAGTAAGTAATATTAAGTAGTAATATTATTTCTTATTCATGGTACAGTTTATTTCCACTGCCATGGTAGAGAAGCACAAGAAAAAAGGAAATAGTTGGCTAAATAATTCCTGAGAGTTGCCGCCGAAGAACTGTTATGTAGAAATTTTGAGCAACCCTCAAAATTAAGAAAATTTCTAATAATTTCTAAATTTCCAAATCCAAAATTCCTTGAACCCGGAATTTTGTTGACATAAAAAATGCACGGGCCGGTAAATGACCCGTGCACAAAATCCAAGTGTAACCTGAAACGCCAAAGGAAATTGGCAAGAATATTTAGCGCAATTTGCCTTGCGAAATTAATAAACGAAAGAAAAAAGCTCGTAAGCAAATTGCGCCAGTTTCAGGGCATTTAAAGAAAAAGCCGACGGGTGCGTTTTTTCGGCCGGCGACCTCAGCCTTGGGTCAAGCACCAGCAGGTGACTTTTGCACCAAGGTTGAATGCCCGGAGGAAAAGTGCAAACTAAGGATTTTTGGAAAGAAAAGTTTCGGAAAACTGAGGATCGATCGAGTGATCGATCAACGAGTCTTGATTAAAACTTCGATCGCGGCACATCGAGAATTAATTAATAAAAAATAATAAAAAGTAGTAAACGCGGTCGGTGGTGGTCACGCTGGCACCGTGGCGGTTGCTCAGGCACCGTGGCGGCTGCCAGTACAAAACTTAGTGAAATTGCAATGTTTAATAAATTAACGATTTTTTAAGTGCATTATAAGAATAAGTTTTAAAACAGATAATAAAAATATAAAATTAATAAATAAAAGTAAAAAACAATTTTTTGCCGTGACTAGTAAATATAAAAAACAAAATAAAAGTAAATTAAATAATGACAAATTAAAATATCTATTTTTGTTGCTTGTTAAAGTTAAGAAAAAAAAAATCAAAGAGGTGTCAAGGGACACCCGGATGGAACGAAATCCCTTTCGATTAATTAGTGAAGGAATTGTAATAAAAATTTTGTTTTTAAGTTATAATACTATTTTTTTATTATTAATAAATATAATGTAATATAAACTTAATCAGTAAGCTCAATTTTAGTAATAATTGGCTTGTGGTAACTGAAGTAGGAAACATATGTTTGGGATTCTATTTTATTTAAATGTCTGGAAAAAACTGCATCAATGGTAGTATTATATTTTGTTGTTGATTCTGCTGGATTATTGTTTATTCTTAAATCAAATTCTTCCTCTAGAAACTGTAGTAATGGTTTTGATTTTTCATTACTGAAGTTGATGTTAAAATCACTGTCCAAAATGAGTGGAACTTTATCTAAATTTTTGTTGTATCTGCTAAGCGTTCGAGATACATCTTTAGAATACTCTAGCAGTGCTCGATGAATGAACTCCTGAATATCTATTAATTTGTTATTTGGTGAGACATATATGACTGCCATGATTAAGGTAACGCCGTTTTCCATTACACACTCTGCTGCACATAAAGCTGCAACACAAAACAACAAGAACAACAGAAACAACAAAAACATCAGAAACAACAAAAACAACAAAAATAACAAAAACAACAAAAACGACAAAAACATCAAAAACAACAAAAGCAACAAAAACAACAAAAACAAAAAAAATAACAAAAACAACAAAAACAACAAAAATAACAAAAACAACAAAAACAACAAAAGCAGCAAAAGCAACAAAAACAACAAAAGCAACAAAAACAACAAACACAACAAAAGCAACAAAAACAACAAAAACAGCAAAAACAACAAAAACATCAAAAACAACAAAAGCAACAAAAACAACAAAAGAAACAAAAGCAACAAAAGCAACAAAGGCAACAAAAACAGCAAAAACAACAAAAGCAACAAAAACAACAAAAACAGCAAAAACATCAAAAACAACAAAAACAACAAAAACAACAAAAGCAACAAAAACAACAAAAACATCAAAAACAACAAAAACGACAAAAAGGTCAAAAACAACAAAAACAACAGAAACAACAAAAACATCAAAAACAACAAAAACAACAAAAACAACAAAAGCGACAAAAACAACAAAAACATCAAAAACAACAAAAACAACAAAAACAACAAAAACAACAAAAGCAACAAAAACAACAAAAACATCAAAAACAACAAAAGCAACAAAAACGACAAAAACGTCAAAAACAACAGAAACAACAAAAACATCAAAAACAACAAAAATAACAAAAACAACAAAAACAACAAAAACAACAAAAGCAACAAAAACATCAAAAAAATCAAAGAGGTGTCAAGGGACACCCGGATGGAACGAAATCCCTTTCGATTAATTAGTGAAGGAATTGTAATAAAAATTTTGTTTTTAAGTTATAATACTATTTTTTTATTATTAATAAATATAATGTAATATAAACTTAATCAGTAAGCTCAATTTTAGTAATAATTGGCTTGTGGTAACTGAAGTAGGAAACATATGTTTGGGATTCTATTTTATTTAAATGTCTGGAAAAAACTGCATCAATGGTAGTATTATATTTTCTTGTTGATTCTGCTGGATTATTGTTTATTCTTAAATCAAATTCTTCCTCTAGAAACTGTAGTAATGGTTTTGATTTTTCATTACTGAAGTTGATGTTAAAATCACTGTCCAAAATGAGTGGAACTTTATCTAAATTTTTGTTGTATCTGCTAAGCGTTCGAGATACATCTTTAGAATACTCTAGCAGTGCTCGATGAATGAACTCCTGAATATCTATTAATTTGTTATTTGGTGAGACATATATGACTGCCATGATTAAGGTAACGCCGTTTTCCATTACACACTCTGCTGCACATAAAGCTGCAACACAAAACAACAAGAACAACAGAAACAACAAAAACATCAGAAACAACAAAAACAACAAAAATAACAAAAACAACAAAAACGACAAAAACATCAAAAACAACAAAAGCAACAAAAACAACAAAAACAACAAAAACAACAAAAACAAAAAAAATAACAAAAACAACAAAAACAACAAAAATAACAAAAACAACAAAAACAACAAAAGCAGCAAAAGCAACAAAAACAACAAAAGCAACAAAAACAACAAAAACAACAAAAGCAACAAAAACAACAAAAACAGCAAAAACAACAAAAACATCAAAAACAACAAAAGCAACAAAAACAACAAAAGAAACAAAAGCAACAAAGGCAACAAAAACAGCAAAAACAACAAAAGCAACAAAAACAACAAAAACAGCAAAAACATCAAAAACAACAAAAACAACAAAAACAACAAAAGCAACAAAAACAACAAAAACATCAAAAACAACAAAAACGACAAAAAGGTCAAAAACAACAAAAACAACAGAAACAACAAAAACATCAAAAACAACAAAAACAACAAAAGCGACAAAAACAACAAAAACATCAAAAACAACAAAAACAACAAAAACAACGCACAAGATAATTCCATTGATCGTCGAATTTGGAATTTCGTGTCGTGGAGATTTGCTTAAACCACCTAAAGGAAACTCTCAATACAATAAAGTTAAAAATAATAAAATAGTGTCCACAAGTGAAAAGCCAATATTGAATAATTAGGAATCATTTAAGTTTTATAAAAATACATAAGTTTATAGTGAAAATTTTATAAAAAAATCGCAAAGTTCAAAAGAAGTTTTTTGTTTTTTGATAGTGTGTGTGCACGAATTCTACACGCACGCAAAAAATACCGCTGTTTTGGTTCTTTTATGCCTGTGGCGTTTGTTGAGCCGCCGACTGTGCATGGTAGACGACTACATCGCCTGGAGTATTTCGTTCATGACCATCAATGACCGTTCTCTAAGTCATCCAGAGGCAACCGCGGAGCGCGATGGCACCGACTTACGCGTGCTGTAAACATCGCGAGGTTAAACATTATGTTTGCGTACTCTGCGGCGCGGTCTATCATGCTTCTTGTAGCGACAAATATGATTCCATCAAAAAAATCGATGAAACGCGAGTAAATTGCTGCTCCTCAGATTCTGACGTCGCGAGCGTAGCCGATAAAAGTCTCCGTAAAGAATACGAACTAATGAAAGAATTGCTAGATGAAATGAGAAAGCGTAACAAATTGTTGGAAGAAAAAATCGAGTCACTCGAAGACAAAAACCGTACTTTTAGAACACTTTCTGAAAACACATCCTACGCCAGCGTAGCGGCTGGAAAGAGCAAAGTCGCTCCAATTGTGATCAAACCGAAAACTCTAACTGATAAAGGCGCGATAATGAATAAAATTAAATCTGCTGTAAACCCAAACAAACTGAAAATTTCTGTCGACGCGGTAAAAGAGAAAAGAGATGGATCACTTATAATTAGATGTAATAATGAGAAAGACAACGAAACGATGAAAAATGAAATTGCGAAAATTGAAAACTTGAACTGCGACATTGGCACCTTTCAAATGAAAAATCCGCGGATCAAAATTGTAAATGTCATCGATGATTCTGACATAAAGAACATCGCTGATATGATTGCGAAACAAAACTTCAATGAATACTCCGTTGACGACATAAAAATTGTATACGCACGCGATAACAAAAGAAACAAAACAAGAACTATTTTTCTCGAATTACCTCCCGTTTTATTCAGCAAAGTGATGCGAGAAAAGGTTGTTTACATTGGATGGCAACGGTGTCGGTGTTTTGAGGATTTTAATCTTAGCCGCTGCTATAACTGCAACGGCTATGGCCACAGTTCGAAACGATGCCAAACTGAGATTGCCTGTCAATTCTGTGCAGGCAAACACGACAGCAAAACATGTCAACAGAAAAATGCGAAAAAATGCGCAAACTGCGCCAGAGCAAATGCGAGGTACAAATCTAACAAAGACGAAAATCACTGCGCTTATGAGATTGACAAATGTGATAGCTATGAGTTCTTTAAAAGGCGCGCTGTTTCAAACACGCGTTATTACTAATCATAAGTCAATTTCCCAAAACTCTTATTTTTATCTGATCGATGTTTGATATTTTTTCAGATGAATTAAAGACAGATATTATAACTCATAAATGTGACACATATTCAGACCTAGACACCTTATTGCTTGGTAAGAAAGGGCTCTTAATATTACATATTAATATAAGAAGTTTGAATAAAAATTTTGATAATTTAAAATTAGCAATTAAAACAATGAAAAAATTCCCTGACGTTATTATCTGTACTGAAACTTATAAAATCAGATTACCTGCGCTATATGAGATTGAAAATTACGAATTATTTTATGCCGACAGTCAAATCAATAAAAGTGATGGAACTTGCATTTATATCAAAAGAGGAATGATGTTGACTAATTCGGTTGTTGACATAGGTAGGATTAAAGCTTTGTTGACGGAAATAAAATTCGGAAATGAAAAAATTATAATAACTTCACTTTATAGATCTCATTGCGTTGCAATAAAAGATTTTATAAGCGAATTGTCAAATCATATACAAAAATATAAAGCAGAAAAAAACCATTTTATTATAGGAGATATAAATATAGATATTTTGAGAGAAAACACAAAATCGAATGAGTACCTGAGTAGCTTGTATGAGTATGGATTTCAATCATACATTAATATACCGACCAGATTTGCAGATAACCGAAGTTCATGTATAGATCATATACTAGGTAAACATAACCTAACGTCTCGCGTCATACCAATTGTATTTGATATGAATATAACAGATCATCTCTCGACTCTTTTACTCATTGAGCATGATAACACAACAATGGAAACTGATAATTTACTGTATAAAAAAGTTAACTTACAAAAAATATTGAATGAAATGAGTAACGAAACATGGTTGAGTGTATATTCAGAAACGGATATAAATAATTCGGTACAAAAATTTATTGAGACTATTAATTTTTACATAAACTCTGCGACGAGTATCAAAAAACGAAAAAATCAATGCAAAGCTAGAAAAGATTGGATAACACGTGAGCTTATTCGTTCTTGTAAAATCAAAGAAAAAATGTACAATCAACTCAAGCGAAATCCGGAAAATGTCAATTTGAAAAATCGATACTTGCAATATAAAAATAAACTAAAACAAAGTATAAGTGAAGCGAAAAAAATTCATAATGATAAATTGATTGAAAAAATTGGAAATGATAGTAGAAAGCTATGGAATTTTATAAATAAGAAGATAAATGTAAAATCGCGAAATGACACATCAATACCAAAAATACAGAGCAATCTAGATAACCGAGTTTTTCGAAATGAAAAAGAAATCGCGAATGAATTCAATACATTTTTTGCTAGAGTAGGCATAAATATGGCAGAAAAATTCGAAAGAAATTCAATTGATGATCCATGCATAAACGTCAAAGAAAACCCAAATTCTATGTTTTTTGAACCGATTACTGAACAGGAAATTTTAGACATCATTTCGAAAATGAAAAATGGCAAAGCATCGGGTATAGATAGGATACCAATCAAAATCGTTAAAATGATGGGACATTTAATTGCGAAACCGCTGACGCATATACTAAACAATTGTATTGAAAATGCGACTTTTCCAGACCACTTTAAAAAAGCAGAAATTTTGCCGATTTTTAAAACGGGAAACAAAGAATTAACCACGAATTACAGACCGATTTCATTAATATCTAATTTTGCAAAAATTTTTGAAAAAGCCATGAAAGCTAAAATCACTAAATTTATAGACACTTTTGATCTCATAAATAAATTTCAATTCGGTTTCCAAAAAGGCAAAAATACAGATGATGCGTTAGCAACTGTAACAGATTACGTTCAGTCCGCGGTAAGCAATAAAAAACCATGTATTGCTATATTTTTAGATCTAGCCAAAGCGTTCGACACTGTCAATCATGGGATATTATTAGAAAAATTAAATAAATACGGTTTCAGAGGTAAAGTATACGATCTGATAAAAAGTTACTTAAGTGATAGAAAACAAGTTGTTAAGATTAATGACACCTGTAGCTCGGAAATGCGCGTTGAGTGTGGCGTCCCACAAGGTACCATTTTAGGCCCCATCTTATTTATCCTATATATAAATGACATGTTTGAAACACTCCCCTTAGGGGATACAGTGTCTTTTGCAGACGATACGGTAGTGTTGGTACGCGAGGAAACGTGGGACCAAGCCGTATCAAGTGCCAATCTAAAATTAGATACAGTTGCGAAATGGCTCTACAAAAATCACCTTACACTAAACAGCAAAAAAACAGTATTTTTGACTTTTGGTAGTTACAAAATTAGCATTCCTGTAAACGCCACGCTTAAAGTACACGTTACAAATTGCAATTACCTGAATTGTAATTGTGAGATAATCACAAGAGTCGACAAAACTAAATATCTCGGTGTATACATAGATTCAAATTTAAATTGGAATGACCAAGTCCAAATAATTTGCAAGAAAACAAGATACTTGATATACCTTTTTTATAAGATCAGAAATATCCTACATAAAAAACACATTGCCACAATTTACTATGCATTATTTTGGTCCATGGCAACATACGGTATTGTTACATGGGGTGGAACTCATGAAAAGAGTATTAAGCAATTAGAGTCCATACAAAAGAAAATGTTAAAAATAATCTTCGAAAAACCAATTTTATACCCCACTGAACAACTTTTCAAAGAAACAGAAATGATTAGTATACGAAAATATTATGTTGAAAAATCCTTATTTAAACATTTTGAGAATTTACAAACCTTGTATAGAGAAAAAATAGGAAAACAGATTCGAAATGCAACTCTCAATTTACCTAAAGTAAATAAAGAACTGGATAGAAGAACCAATACATATATAGCATATAAGTGCTTTAACTTACTTCCTCAAGAATATAAACAAAAAAATCTAAATGCACTAAAAGAAGGTAAATTAATAAGAAGATGGTTAACTGGCGAGAATTCAAGTACCATAAGAGAAATGTTTCACCCGATACAATAGTATAAAATCATAAGTTTTCAATATTCTTAAAATTATTAATTTATATACTGATATGCATCCATGTTTCCTTTAGTTAAATAATCATATAAAATTAAAATCATATATATTTAAAAAAAACTTAACAGGTTCGCTCACAGGCTTCGGCCTCTGCGAAAAATATTGTATATAGTAGAATAATTGCGACCACCTAGTTTTTAAGGAATATTATAAGTGAATAGAAATGTAAGATTTTACTTTGCAATATTTTTGTATATTTTGTTACACCTGTTAAATAAATACAAAAAATAAATACAAATAAACAAAAACAACAAAAGCAACAAAAACAACAAAAACATCAAAAACAACAAAAGCAACAAAAACGACAAAAACGTCAAAAACAACAGAAACAACAAAAACATCAAAAACAACAAAAATAACAAAAACAACAAAAACAACAAAAACAACAAAAGCAACAAAAACATCAAAAACAACAAAAGCAACAAAAACAACAAAAACAATAAAAACAACAAAAAAAACAAAAGCAACAAAAACAGCAAAAACAACTAAAGTAACAAAAACAACAAAAACAACAAAAACAACAGAAACAACAAAAACATCAAAAACAACAAAAATAACAAAAACAACAAAAACAACAAAAACAAACTGTATACACTCAAAAAAATAATCGTCGCGACACCACACTGTACAATGCGAAATAGAAAGACGAAACGAAAATAACTGGCTTGCTTTCTATGAGACAGAGAGAGACAGACAGGGAAACATGCGCACGCTGCACGGCACACTATACCAAAAAGTGTCGTTACAACTTTTGGTCTTAATTTTTTCCGTCTAGCCCCCTTTCGCAACGCGCGATAAGGAACTTCGTTCCAAAATAAATAATCTTCTGTATAAAGAAATATTATGTAGATATTTAGTTGTTCATTATATTTTTTTATTTATTTTATAAGTAGGTATTAACAAAATAACAAAATGCAGGAATTCAAATTAATATTATTGCCTTTTAAAAAAAAAACATAAGCTCCTTTCGAGTTTCTCGGCCAAGATTTTTTCTGCACTATGGAATCATTGATCCATAACCAGCTCGATTTTTGTTTCAACATGCTGATATGTAATGACCTTGTTCGAGTGTTCCTGTATGGAATATAGCACTAATCCTATATGCAATTTTGCAGAAGTGACAGCTTTGATATCGCATTGCTTCATTTTAATAAACTTTTTATTTTTCAGTTCGAATAATTTCAGTTGTATTATGAGAACAGGTGCTACCGAAATCATTTCCGATTTACGAATGTTTTGAGTGTACGAACTATTTTTACATTGACCACTCAGGGTTTCTCGTTTTCCAAATTCATGATACAATGAAATGTACCTAAAAATAGAATTTTATTTATTGAAAACTTAAAAATTATTGTTGTACCGGGATACTAATGTTTCTCCTCTTATTTTATCTGAATATAGCAGCTTCCACCTAAAAATGCGAATGTATTCCTAAAAAAGACGAATGTATTAACTGCAAACTTATAACTTCTTACTTTACCAGGATTTGAGTAAGATAACTCAAAAGTCTTCACTTTTATTAAATAAGATCTCTCAAATATCTTCACTTTTAAATCTTCTCACGATATAACTGAAATTACGTAATGTTTTCACTTAAAAATTGAATTTATTGAAAACTTATAAATTATTATTGTACCGGAATTCAAATATTTCACTTATTTTTGGAACGAAGTTCCTTATCGCGCGTTGCGAAAGGGGGCTAGACGGAAAAAATTAAGACCAAAAGTTGTAACGACACTTTTTGGTATAGTGTGCCGTGCAGCGTGCGCATGTTTCCCTGTCTGTCTCTCTCTCTCTCATAGAAAGCAAGCCAGTTATTTTCGTTTCGTCTTTCTATTTCGCATTGTACAGTGTGGTGTCGCGACGATTATTTTTTTGAGTGTATACAGTTTGTTTTTGTTGTTTTTGTTGTTTTTGTTATTTTTGTTGTTTTTGATGTTTTTGTTGTTTCTGTTGTTTTTGTTGTTTTTGTTGTTTTTGTTACTTTAGTTGTTTTTGCTGTTTTTGTTGCTTTTGTTTTTTTTGTTGTTTTTATTGTTTTTGTTGTTTTTGTTGCTTTTGTTGTTTTTGATGTTTTTGTTGCTTTTGTTGTTTTTGTTGTTTTTGTTGTTTTTGTTATTTTTGTTGTTTTTGATGTTTTTGTTGTTTCTGTTGTTTTTGACGTTTTTGTCGTTTTTGTTGCTTTTGTTGTTTTTGATGTTTTTGTTGTTTTTGTTGCTTTTGTTGTTTTTGTTGTTTTTGTTGTTTTTGTTGTTTTTGATGTTTTTGTTGTTTTTGTCGCTTTTGTTGTTTTTGTTGTTTTTGTTGTTTTTGATGTTTTTGTTGTTTCTGTTGTTTTTGTTGTTTTTGACCTTTTTGTCGTTTTTGTTGTTTTTGATGTTTTTGTTGTTTTTGTTGCTTTTGTTGTTTTTGTTGTTTTTGTTGTTTTTGATGTTTTTGCTGTTTTTGTTGTTTTTGTTGCTTTTGTTGTTTTTGCTGTTTTTGTTGCCTTTGTTGCTTTTGTTGCTTTTGTTTCTTTTGTTGTTTTTGTTGCTTTTGTTGTTTTTGATGTTTTTGTTGTTTTTGCTGTTTTTGTTGTTTTTGTTGCTTTTGTTGTTTTTGTTGTTTTTGTTGCTTTTGTTGTTTTTGTTGCTTTTGCTGCTTTTGTTGTTTTTGTTGTTTTTGTTATTTTTGTTGTTTTTGTTGTTTTTGTTATTTTTTTTGTTTTTGTTGTTTTTGTTGTTTTTGTTGCTTTTGTTGTTTTTGATGTTTTTGTCGTTTTTGTTGTTTTTGTTATTTTTGTTGTTTTTGTTGTTTCTGATGTTTTTGTTGTTTCTGTTGTTCTTGTTGTTTTGTGTTGCAGCTTTATGTGCAGCAGAGTGTGTAATGGAAAACGGCGTTACCTTAATCATGGCAGTCATATATGTCTCACCAAATAACAAATTAATAGATATTCAGGAGTTCATTCATCGAGCACTGCTAGAGTATTCTAAAGATGTATCTCGAACGCTTAGCAGATACAACAAAAATTTAGATAAAGTTCCACTCATTTTGGACAGTGATTTTAACATCAACTTCAGTAATGAAAAATCAAAACCATTACTACAGTTTCTAGAGGAAGAATTTGATTTAAGAATAAACAATAATCCAACAGAATCAACAAGAAAATATAATACTACCATTGATGCAGTTTTTTCCAGACATTTAAATAAAATAGAATCCCAAACATATGTTTCCTACTTCAGTTACCACAAGCCAATTATTACTAAAATTGAGCTTACTGATTAAGTTTATATTACATTATATTTATTAATAATAAAAAAATAGTATTATAACTTAAAAACAAAATTTTTATTACAATTCCTTCACTAATTAATCGAAAGGGATTTCGTTCCATCCGGGTGTCCCTTGACACCTCTTTGATTTTTTTTTATAAAAAAATGAATATGATTATACAAACATTATATAACAGCTACCCCTAAAAATTTCGAATCTCAATGCTCTTCACTCTCATAATCTTCTCAAGATATATCGTAGTATTTTCACCTAAAAATTAAATATTAATTATAGAAAATATAAAAATTATAATTTTACCAGGATACGGAAGTTTTCACGTAAATGTTGTCGCCTTACAGGTATTTATGGGTCCGATAAGTACCCACAGACAGCTAAATATTTTAACTTCAACGAATATTTTATATTTTTAGAAATAAATTACAATTACACAATCGGCAAAAGTAGTAACAAGTATGTCAATTCGTGATTTGAAATTTTGCTGTAAATTTGTACTATGAACTACATTTCATATGTTTTTTAATATTTGTTACCTAGCGCTATCATACACCATAGTTGCGACTAATTATTTATTTGAACACTTTTTACTAATCATCGAATGACATCTGGCATCAACAGTGCGAGTAAAAATTTGTCGAATAACTAGTAACGATATATTGAGTATTCTATATTGCTTATTAAGTTCTACTTATCATTCCCTTTCATTTGATACCCTTGTCGAGGGGTATGTTAAGAAAATGGTAATCCGCCCTCTTCCGCTCGCCCTCCTTTTGAGATGACCGCCGTGGATCAAACAGTATATTGAGTATATTATATCGCTTATGCTATTCTAATTGTGTTACCCTTTCAATTGACACCCAATTCGAGGGGGTGGTAAAGAAAATGTAATCTGCCCTCTTGAGACGGTCGCCATGGATTTTACGACATAGCTTATTCTACTTATCATACCCTTTCATTTGATACCTATGTCGAGGTGGTGGTGAAGAAATCGTAGTCCGCCCTCTTGAGACGGCCGCCATGGATATAAAGACATAGCTTATTGTATTCTGCTTATCATACCCTTTCATTTGATACCCATGTCGTAGGGGTTGTGAAGAAAATGGTAATGCGTCCTCTTGAGGTGGCCTCGGTGGATCTAACTATTTATTGAGTATACTATATTGCTTAATGTATTCTACTTGTTATACCCTTTTATTTGATACCCATGTCGAGGGGGTTGTGAAGAAAATGGTAATCCGCCCTCTTGAAATGACAGCCATGGATCTAACCAGATATTGAGTATATTATATCGCTTATTGTATTCTACTTATGATACCCTTTCAATTGATACCTATGTCGAGGTGGTGGTGAAGAAATGGTAGTCCACCCTCTTAAGACGGCCGCCATGGATATAAAGACATAGCTTATTGTACTCTACTTATCATACCCTTTCATTTGATACCCATGTCGAGGGGGTTGTGAAGAAATCGTAGTCCGCCCTCTTGAGACGGCCGCCATGGATATAAAGACATAGCTTATTGTATTCTACTTATCATACGCTTTCATTTGATACCCATGTCGTAGGGGTTGTGAAGAAAATGGTAATGCGTCCTCTTGAGGTGGCCTCGGTGGATCTAACTATTTATTGAGTATACTATATTGCTTAATGTATTCTACTTATCATACCCTTTCATTTGATACCCATGTCGAGGTGGTTGTGAAGAAAATGGTAATCCGCCCTCTTGAGATGACCGCCGTGGATCTAACCAGTTATTGAGTATACTATAAGTCATATTGTCTTCTACTTAAGATACCCTTTCAATTGATACCTATATCGAGGTGGTGGTGAAGAAATCGTAGTCCGCCCTCTTGAGACGGCCGCAGTAGTAGAGCTAGGCGGGTA